>JALAZF010000744.1:1800000-2108830 GCA_022829125.1 Lathyrus tuberosus | reverse complement strand
ATAAGTGATTTAGCATCATGGAAAGAATGCAAACGAGCATTTATAAGAATGGACAAACCCGCTGTCCTCCAACAATGATTAATCTCATTACAACCAAAAAAATAGGTGCCAATCATCTTCAAGGTTACTCTCACAAAGTTGACAAGTAGATGGACAGGGGACATGATGTTGTTGGAGTCTAGCACGAGTCGGTAAGCAGTCCTTACAAATTCTCCACAATAAGTGCTTAACCCTTAGTGGAGCTTTAATATTCCAAAGACTATTTCAATCCTTCTCCACAACCTGTATCCAAAACGCATACTGTAGGACCCATTTTGTTCTTCCTTCCAGATCATCCTATCCTCCTTGACTTCCTCCAAAAGTGGCACCTGTAAGATTTCTTCAGCATCTGCACAATTAAACACTTCTTTAATAACCCTCAAATCCCATTGTTTCACATTAGGTAGCATAAGATTTCTAATAGTAATATCGTACACACCTTGCTTCTAGGGACCACTCAGACACTCATCCCTCTTACCCCTAATTGAAATTTAAGGCTCTTGCATAACCTTGATGAGACTACCATCCCCAATGCTCCACCTGCAACCTAAAGATAAGACTTCCTTCGCCTTCCAAATACTCCTCCACAAAAACTAGGATTATAACCAAGGTTAGCTTCAAAGTAAGATGTTCTACGAAATTACCTTGCTTTGAAGATTCTGGAGACAAGAGACTAAGGCTTGGATAAGGCTTGGACAACAGGTTCCAACCTTGTTTAGCAACCATGGACATATTAAAAGTTTTAAAGTCTCTAAATCCCAATCCACTCCCCTTCTTGGTGCAAGCTAGTTTATCCCAGGTCATCCAATGGATTCCCTTATTATTACTACCTCCTCCCCACCAAAAGGAATTAAGCATCTTCTCAATATCATTACAAACCGCATCTGGGAGAATAAAAAGGCTCATAACATAGGGCGGTATGGCTTGGAGCACTGATTTTATCATAAAACTTAGTTTTTTGTCTCTAAACTTTACTTCACTTGGGATTTCGTTGATCCTCCTTCGATTTTGCATATGTGGCAATCATGATTAGGATATAAGATTTATTTTTTAATGATGTGGCAATGATGACTTGAATAATTTATTAGTTAATATTTTTCAATTAATAAATTCATTATTATTTTTATAATCCTTGTCACTCCCCTCAATAATTTGAGCAAGATCCGCCACTGCAGATAACTTGCTTTCCAATGAGTCAATTTTGTTGTTGGTAGTTGAGATTTTATACATATATATATATATATATATATATATATATATATATATATATATGATCCGATGTGCTCGAACGGGTCCACGCGGGCTGGTCGTTATGGAGGTGTCCGGATGGGTGCTGGTCGTACTGGCTGTCCGGTAAGTGATTGAGGAGAGGTGGTGGTGTACCTGCAAGGCACTCCGACGCTCAAGTAAGAAAGGGTCAGAAGAAAGGGGCAAGTACAAAGTATTAGTTCGTAGGGTGAATATTTGATACCTGACCCTCTCAAGTGAGAGGGTTTTATATAGGGCTCTAAGCGCGTGGCTAACGGTCTTATTTTCGGGGCGAAATAACCGTTTTCCCTAAAGAATCGGTCGCTGCCCAAACTAGCCGTTATGTCGGGCATGTGCTTAGTTTCGGGCATCTGCCCATGTCTGTCGGGGAGCGCTGAAGCTGTGCACGTTGGGCAGAATGTCCGGGGAGGAACGTTATGTTCCTTGCCTGGTAGGAGGGGCAGAAAGGTAACTTTTGCCCTCCTGCGGATTGGACTTAGGCGATTTGGGCATCTCTGTAGCAGAGGCTTATTGGGCCAATTCTATCCATTGGTCCAGTCCAGAACAGGAGCCCCCCAAGTCGTTGCTCCCGAGCATGGGAGTGATGACTTAAGGACTCCTCGTTGTCCCGGGGGACTATCATGAAGTCGTCGTTGGATACGAGGACGATTGTCTCGAGGTGCTCGTGGTCGAATCCCTCTTGCCCGGTATTCGGGGAGGTGACGCGTCAGATGGAATGGGAAACGTTGGGTCGCCACGTGTGCATCGAGACCTGTGTAGCAGTTAAGTAGGTAATCATGGCTAGTGGGTCGTCATTATTACCTACGGGCGCGTGTGTGCACGTGCCTCTTGGTATAAAATGGGGGAAACCGTCCCATTTTTCACTTTTCCCTTTCTGATTCTTCCCCGTCGCCGCCTTTGTTCTTGTCCGTCATCGGCTCCAAGCAACCGGCCACCGCAACAAGTTTCGAGCAGTTGCTTTTCTTCCAGTAAAATCAAGTAAGTTTTCAGATTTTCTGTTTGTTTTGCTTCCTTTCGTTGTTAGTGATAGGTTGCATGTGGCTAGGGTTAGTTTTAGATGACAAGATAGGTAGATTTCCGGCGAGTGTTGGTGGTGGGCGGTGGTTTTGCCCTTTTGCTGCGCCAAGCATCTCGTCGGAGTAGGTAGTGCGCTAGGTGGGCGTGGTGGTCCACGTGGTGGTTGTGAGTTGTGACCACCGCGTCTTATCGTTTTCTGGGGTACTTGGTGAGTTTCCTAGTAGGATGTTTCCAGATTCCGGTGGAGCTGTGCGATTCCTGGCGGAGCTTCAACGGAATCTGGGCATATGCGCGGGGGAGGTTACTCGTAGGAAGTTGACATGTCTCGGGCATCTCTTCGCGGGGATGTTTTGTTCTTCTTTGCTCGATGTTGGGGCCTAGGCCGGGGACGTTGTCCCTAGCCTTTCGCGCGCCCTTTCACTTGTCTTAGCGGTGGAAGGGTGGATTTGATTTCCTGTCGAATTCACTGCCTTTCTCTGCTTTTTCAGGTGATCATAGTGGCGATGGAGCCCGAGAGGGAGGTTATACCCGTTACGTCCGAAGAAACTGTCTCCGATGAGAGCAGCAGTGCAACGGCCTCGAGTTCTGCGTCCTCGAGTTCATCGGCTTCGAATTCCTCGAGCGACGTCGAGGGGGAAGCGAGTGATGCCGAGGAGGGAGATGACCTGGGGGTCGTGGAGGAAGATGTAATGGAAGAGGACGTAGACGCGTTCTGCCCGGAAGAGTGGGAGGTGGCCGAGTCTTCCGAACACACTTCCACGTTTGCGAGGTTTGCGGCGGATGCTTTTACTGAGGTGGGGCCTTCAGGTGAATGGAGGGTGCTTCTGCCTAGCGTGGGCGAGCGGATATGCTCGAGTTTCGGGGACTGCTTCGGGATGTACGAATACGTCTTCAAAGAACTGGGGCTGAGGTTGCCCTTCACTGACTTCCAGCGGTCGGTGTTCCATCATCTGAAGCTGGCGCCTTCCCAACTCCACCCCAATTCGCTGGCCTTTATACGAGCTTTTGAGTTGGTGTGCGAGCACCTTGCTTTGGGGCTCACCATCCCTCTGTTCTTTGCTGTTTTCCACCTACAGCGGCAGCTGACGGGGAAGAGGTACGGATGGGTCTCTTTGAAGCAGCCCAAAAAACTGTTCAAGCCGTTCTCGGAGTCCATCCGAAACTTCAAGAGACGGTACTACATCGTCGAGCCTCTGTCCGAAGCTGCTAAGGACAGCACGTACTGCTGGGAGGTGGAATGTGATGAGAATGGGGATGAGTTGATTAACGAGGAAAGGAAGTACATTGGGGAGAGAGTGTACAAGTTCCCAATCCGCTGGACGCCCGACCACTTCTCAAAGAAGCCCAGTGCCTATGTTTTTGAGCCGAGTGCTTTACGCGGGCAGGATGCTGCGTCTTACGAGACCTTGGTGAATTGGGTCAACTCCTTTCAGCTCGCGACCTGTTGGACGAGCAAGGGTAATCCTATCTTCGAGGAGGATGGCAGTCAAAGGGCCGAGCGCCGGTTTATCCCCGTCAAGGCACTGCTGGAGTGCAAGACTTCTGCGGATGTCACGGCGCTGCTCGGTAGATTTAGTTACTTAGACTTTATTTGCTATTCTTTCTTCCTCGTTTCTGACGCGCTTGTTTTCTTTGTGCAGGTGAGATGCCTCAAGCCCGTGACCGTGTGGTGAGGAACGCCATGGCGAGGGGTAAGGCTGGAGCGACCCCCTCCAAGACCCGGACTGCTGCTGGTGCTCGTGCGCCTCCCCCTGTTCAAACTGCTCCGGGGACCTCCTGTTCTCCCACTCCCTGTCCGCGGGATTCTCCGCTGCCTTTGGTCGGGCGACAGAAGCGCCTCCGGACAACAGATACGGTGGATCTGAGGGGGGCAGTTGAGAAGGGGAAGTTCGAACTTCCTCCGTGCATCAACGATATGAGGTTCTTTGAGGGTAATACCTTGGTTGTTCCTCGGGCTGAATCTCTTAGCCTGGGGAACATGGATCGCGCGGGCAAAAGGGCGATGGTGGCCAGGGATGCTTCTGCCCTCGTGAGGATGCTCGAGATGGCAGCTGTGTACGCTGAGGGGGACCACGTGCTCGAGGCTGAGCTTACTGCTGCTCGGGCCTCCGAAGCGACGCTGAAGGAGGAGGACCGGAATGCCCGTGAGGCGAAGAAGAAAGCCGAGGAAGAGGCGACAACGCTGAGGGAGGAAGTTACCAAGCTAAAGTCGGAGAAGAAGGCGTCCGAGGAGTTGAACGCGGAGTTGATGGCGGCCAATGCCCCAGGTGATGACGAACCAGAGGAGATAAGAGTGTTGAAGACTCGGGCAGAGCTGGTCGCTGGCATTCTGCAGGCCGAGGATGATGGTATTGCTGTGGCCGCGGAGTCTTTTGATAGTGCAGTGGCCCAGTTGCGAGTGGTGAACCCTGGGCTCGAGATTTCGACCGGGGGTACTCACTACCTAGCTCGTGTGGAGGGTGGCCGCATTGTCCTGCCCGAGGGTCTTGTTCTCGATACTCCCGAGGAACATATCGAGGAGCAGCCCGTGGAGGAGCCGAGGCCTGAAGCAGCGTCAACCGAGCGTGTGGAAGACTAAAGAGTTTTTGTTGTTTAGCTGTATCTTGTCCGGCCTGCGTGCCGTTGAACTCGTTGTAATCTTATTTTTGTTCTGGGGGCGTGGCCCCTTTTTAATGTAACAAGCACAATCTTTGGCCCTTGTGGCCTTTTAATTTAATGCCCGGTTAATTTATACAACTTCTGTTTATACTGTTGTATTTTGTTTTAGTTGTGTATGCGAGACTGCCCGTCGGAGGGTGTGTTTGTCAACAAGGCTTATTTTTGACAGATTGCTCGTTGCGTTATGAATTCGCCAGTGTGGGGAACTGGTCGAACAGCCGGGGAAGATCCTGGCGAGGTTGCAAATCTCAGGTCGCGATTGAGGCCTGAGGTCGCGGCGTGAACGTCCCATCGCGAGCTGGGGTTCTGCCAATCATGGTACTTGGGTGAAGGCGGTGCTCGATCGAGGACCGCCGACGAGCGGAGCTCCGGCTCGTTTATTTGAGCGGGATTCCGCTTTGTACGTACGCGTCGTTTGTACCTGAACGAGCGTGATGGTCGTTAGACGGCCTTGTGACGCGAGGAAGCTTCTTGTGCCTTTTAGCTGTAGTATTGCTTAAGTTTTTCAGCGTTCCATGGTCGAGGGAGCGTTTCCCCGTTGAGGTTTTCGAGGAAGTATGCGCCGTTCCCCGTTTTGGCGCGGACTCGGTATGGTCCTTCCCAGTTGGGCGCCAGTTTACCTTCGCGGGAGTCCTTGTGGTTTCTTCGCAGGACGAGGCTGCCCACGTCGAATTCCCGTCGCAAGACTTTGGCGTTGTGCCTGATCGCTATTTTTTTCTTGAGAGATGCCTCGCGGAGGGCTGCTCCTGTTCGGATTTCCTCGACGAGGTCGAGCTCCTCTCTTATCGCTTCGTCGTTCATTTCCTCGTCCAGGGGTGATTCCGTCCTCCTGGACGGTACGTGGATTTCGATGGGTATGACCGCCTCGGTGCCATATGCCAAACGGAAAGGTGTTTCCCCGGTGGTGGACTGGGGAGTGGTGCGGTATGCCCATAGGACACTGTGAAGCTCCTCGACCCAGGCTTTCTTTGTTTCGTCCAGTCTTCGCTTGAGGCCGCGCAGTATGACACGATTGGCCGCTTCTGCCTGCCCGTTGGTTTGGGGATGCTCCACGGAAGCGAAGTGCTGCCTCGTTCCGAGGTGTGCGACAAAGTCTTGGAATTTTTTGTCTGTGAATTGTGTTCCATTGTCCGTGACAATTGCTTGGGGGATCCCAAACCGGGCAAGGATGTTCCGCTTGTAGAAGCGCAGAATGTTGAGCGCTGTTATCTTGGCTAAAGCTTCTGCTTCTATCCACTTTGTGAAGTAATCTACGTCTACTACCAGGTATTTGTTTTGGCTGGACCCCGTCACGAAGGGTCCTAGGATGTCCAGGCCCCACCAGGCGAATGGCCACGGGGAGGTCATGCTTTTTAGTTCGTTTGGCGGAGCTAGGTGCATATCCCCGTGTCGTTGGCATTTGTCGCATTTCTTCACATGCTCCTTGGCGTTTTGTTGCATGGTCGGCCAATAGTACCCTGCTCGGAGGGCCTTACGGGCAAGGGACTTTCCTCCGAGGTGTTGGGCGTTGATGCCTTCATGGATTTCTCGCAATACGTGGGGGATGACCTCCTCTTCTATGCATTTAAGAAGTGGGATGGAGAAGCCCCGCCGGTAGAGTTTGTTTTCGAGGATAACGTACGAGTAGGCCCTTCGTTTGATGGTGCTGGCCTCCTTGGGATCCTCTGGAAGTTCGTCCCTGGTGAGGTAGTTGTAAACGGGCGTCATCCAGCAATCGCTATCCCCGATCGCGTGTACGTGTAGGGTCGAAGATCCCTTGGTGATGCTTGACCGGGGAAGTATCTCTTGGATGACTGACCTGTTTCCGCCTTTCCTCTTGGTGCTTGCCAGTTTTGACAATACGTCTGCTCGTACATTGTGTTCGTGTGGAACGTGTCTTACTTCTACTGTTCTGAATTTCGACATCTTTTCTCTGACGAGGGTGAGGTATTCGGAGAGACTGTCGTTTTTGGCTTGATATTCCCCGGACACCTGGTTGGCTATGAGCTGCGAATCCGTGCAGATGATGACTTCCTCGGCCTCCAGGTCTTCGGCTAGGCGTAGCCCGGCGAGGAAGGCTTCGTACTCGGCCTGGTTGTTTGACGTGGGAAAAGACAATGTGAGAGAAGCCTCGACTATGGTCCCTTCGTCGTTTTCCAGAATTACGCCTGCCCCGCTGCCGCTCGAGCTGGATGCCCCATCCACATAGATGGTCCATCTATTTGTCACGTGGGGCGAGGAGTTTGAAAAGGTCACTTCTGCTACGAAATCGGCCAGGGCCTGGGCTTTAAGAGCTTTCCTGCTTTCGTATTGGACGTCGAATTCGGACAGTTCTAGCGACCATCTGAGCATTCGCCCGACCATGTCTGGTCGTCCCAGTAGCTGCTTGATGGGTTGATCTGTTCTCACCACGATCGTGTGGGCCAAGAAATAGTGTCTTAGTCGTCTGGCAGCATTGACGAGGGCCAATGCTACCTTCTCTATCTGTTGATATCTCAATTCTGTGTCCTGCAGTGCCTTGCTCGTGAAATATACCGGCTTTTGCCCGCTAGGATTTTCGCGGATGAGAACGGCGCTAACGGCCTCGGCGGAGACGGCGAGGTACAGGAACAAGACCTCCCCGGTATCTGGTCGTGACAACACGAGCGGTTCCGATAGAGCTTGTTTCAAATGGAGGAGGGACGCCTCGCATTCTTCGGTCCATTTAAACGCTGCTTCTTTCCGCAAGAGCTTGAAGAAAGGAAGGGCGTGCTGGGCGGACTTTGCGACGAAGCGGGACAGCGAGGTCAGCACTCCGTTGAGGGATTGGATGTTCTTTTTAGACGTGGGCGTTGGGAACTCGGAGAATGTCCGACATTTATCGGGGTTAGCCTCTATTCCTCGTTCCGTAAGGTAGAAACCGAGGAACTTACCTGCTCGTACCCCGAACGTGCACTTCTCCGGGTTGAAACGCATTTGGTATTTCCTTGCTTGCTCGAAAATTTTGCGGAGGTGGGCAACATGGTCTAGTTCCTCGTGGGATTTGACGATCATGTCGTCCATGTATACCTCGAGCATGTTGCCTATCTGTTCGCGGAAGACTTTGTTCATCATTCGTTGGTATGTAGCGCCGGCGTTCTTCAGTCCGAAGGGCATTACATTATAGTAATAGTTGCCCGATTTGGTCATGAAGGCTGTGTAAGTTTTATCGCTCGCGGCCATTGGTATTTGGTTGTAGCCCGAGTAGGCGTCGAGGAACGATAATAGTTTAAAACCGGCAGAATTATCTACGAGTTTGTCTATATTGGGGAGGGGGTAGGCGTCCTTCGGACAGGCCTTATTAACATCAGTATAATCAACGCACATCCTCCATTTGCCATTATTTTTTCGTACAAGTACAACATTAGAGAGCCATGTAGTATATTTGGCCTCGGAAATAAACCTAGCTTCTAGAAGGTCTTTGACAGCTTTCTCCGCGGCTTCTGTTTTCTCCGGGGATTGCTTCCTTCTGCGCTGGGCAACGGCTTTGACGGTTGGGTCGATCGTGAGCTGGTGGCAGGCGACGGGGGGGTCCAATCCGGGCATCTCAGCAGCACTCCACGCGAACAGGTCTGCGTTTTCGCGGAGGCACGCTTTCAGCTGTCTTCTGGCCAGGTCGGGCAGATCTGCTCTGATCTTCACTCCCCGTTGGGGGTCTTCTCCGAACGGAACGATCTCGAAGTTGCCATCTGGGACAGGTCGTAGGAGGTGGCCGCTGTTGTCGGACTTAATGCCCGACGGTGTTGGAACCTTGGCGCAATCTTCTTCGCTGAACCGGCTGTCTAGATCGATTGATTCGACCTGGGGAAGTGGTCTTGGCTGCTCGGAGCTGCTGGGCAGGGGGGACGACCAGATGCTCTTGGCTTTGCCGAGATGGTGTTAAGTCCCTTTGACGCTGCTTCAAAGCAGCGGCGGGCAGCCTCGATGTCGCCGTGGAGGGTGGCGACCATCCCTTCAGAAGTGTAGTACTTCATTTTGAGATGTACGGTGGAAGGTACTGCAATCAACTCTGCCAGGGTTGGCCTTCCGAAGATGCACTGGTATAGTGACGGGCAATCGATTACCAGAAACTGTGCCTTGATTGCTCGGGTTGTCTTTCCTGAACCGAAGGTTACGATGAGCTCTACGTAACCTCGGGGCTTTGTCACCGCTCCGTTGAACCCTTGCAGGTCGAATCCGACGTATGGAGTGAGGTGAGAGTCGTTCAGCTGCAATGTCTCGAACAGGTAGTTGTACATTATGTCAACCGAACTGCCTTGGTCCACGAGTATCCTTCGGACATCGAAATTCGCCATCCTGGCCCGGATAAGCAGTGGGATGCTCGAATTCGGTGCCCCGCCGAGGAGTTCTTCCTTGTAGAAGGAAATGGGAGCGGACCCTTTGTGCGTGGTGTCCAGCGTGGTGACCTCGTTGGAGCTTTTGCTGATCCGTTGGTCGAATCTCCTTTTGACCGAGCCAACTGTGACTTTGTTGAATCCACCCCCGGAGATCACCATGGCCGACGGGAAGGCCTCCCATGGGCTGCTGGCAGCGAGGTATGTGGAGACGAGCAGATCGTCCGGGACGCGAAAGTCTTCTGGTCGAGTCACGGACATTGCGACCTGGACGTTGGTGTCGTCGGAGGGCGGAATTTCCTCTGCGACCTTTTTGCTTTCCTGGGACTCTTGCCGGGGAGCGTCCTTCTTTTTTGCGAACTGCTTCAGATGGCCGTCGCGAATGAGGATCTCTATGGCATCTCTGAGGTGGATGCACTCTTCCGTTATATGGCCGTGACTCTTGTGGAAACGGCAGTACTTGGACTTGTCCATCCCTGGTCTGACCGGCAGCTGCTTGGGGAAGCGGACTCCCGCCTGTTTGAACTCCGAGTTAGCGCACTCAGACAGTATTTTCTCCCTCGAGGCAGTGAGGGGGGTATAATCGTGGAATCGCCCGGAGGGTGCTCTCTGCTCGCGTGTATCGCGAGGTCGATCGTCGCGTCTCTTGTCTCCTCGACGGGACGTCGAGGGTTCTTCAACTCTGGACGTCCGGGCACCTTCTTGGTTGCGAGATGTCCGGACCGAGTGGGCCGCGACCTTCTCCTCGTACTGTATATGTGACTGGGCCTGGTGGAGAAGTGCATTGAGATTCCTCGGTGGGTCGAGGCCGATGGCTTTCGCGAAATCGGAACCAGGACGTAACCCTTGCTCGAGCAAGAATTTCTTCATGGTGTCGGTCGTTGGTACCTGGACAGCCTCCTTGTTGAAGCGCTCGATATAAGCCCGGAGAGGCTCCTCTTTGCCTTGTACGACGGCTCCCAGGGACGCCTCGGTCTTGGGGTGGCGTCGTGAAGTGGTGAAATGACGGGAGAAGATCCTCCCCAGCTGTCTCCATGACGTGATGGATTCCTCGGGCAGTTGCTTGTACCACGTCATTGCTCCTTTACGGAGCGTGGTCGGGAACAGGCGGCACTTGATGGCTCCCCGTACCCCTCTGTAATCCAAGAGAGCGTCGATGTTCTCTATATGCTCGTCCGGGTCGGTGGTTCAGTCGTACGTCCCTAGCGACGGAGGCTTCTCCAGCCCCTTAGGAAGGCGGGTTGCTAGGATCTCCCGGGACAACGGGCCGCGAGGTTCGTCGTCGCTATCTGAACTTGGCTCTGATGGTGACCGTCGTCTGCGCTCGCGGCGACGGTTTCTGCGAGGTGAGGGGGAACGGGACCGGTCATGAGGTCTGCCTAGCGGGGAGGGCCTATCTTGCCTCGTTCTTTTGCATCTCGACGGGGATCGATCTCGCGGGGAGATCTGGTCGCGCTTGCGAGTGGGTCGTATCTCAGGCCCGTGCCTAACCGCACGGTCTTCTCCGCGCCTAGGTGACGGGCTTTTGGATCTTCGGGCTTTATTCCGGGGAGGAGATGATCTTGGGAAAGATGCCTCCTCAAGAGCTCCTATCCTTTCTCCTTGTTGTAGGATGAGGAGGTTGGTGCGGTTAACAGCTTCCAGAAGGGCTGCCACGGCCAAGTCGGCGCTGGGTGGACCGGGAACTGGCCGGTCTTCCGATGGGATCTGCACGTCTCCTTGTCCGGTGGGAGGAGGAGTTGGAGATGCAGTAGCCCCGTCCCGACGGAAACGGGGGTCAGAGAGTAACGAAGAATGGCCGTCAACGTCCATCTTGTTGACGGGGACGAGAACAGTGGTGTCAGCACCTATCGCGGAATTCTGGGCAGCCATACGTGGGCGGATTAAAGAGAATATGTTTTGATCTTTCGATTTCCGAGGAGGAATGAAAGAAGGGGAGAACAAGAAGTTCCCACAGACGGTGCCACTGATCCGATGTGCTCGAACGGGTCCACGCGGGCTGGTCGTTATGGAGGTGTCCGGATGGGTGCTGGTCGTACTGGCTGTCCGGTAAGTGATTGAGGAGAGGTGGTGGTGTACCTGCAAGGCACTCCGACGCTCAAGTAAGAAAGGGTCAGAAGAAAGGGGCAAGTACAAAGTATTAGTTCGTAGGGTGAATATTTGATACCTGACCCTCTCAAGTGAGAGGGTTTATATAGGGCTCTAAGCGCGTGGCTAACGGTCTTATTTTCGGGGCGAAATAACCGTTTTCCCTAAAGAATCGGTCGCTGCCCAAACTAGCCGTTATGTCGGGCATGTGCTTAGTTTCGGGCATCTGCCCATGTCTGTCGGGGAGCGCTGAAGCTATGCACGTTGGGCGGAATGTCCGGGGAGGAACGTTATGTTCCTTGCCTGGTAGGAGGGGCAGAAAGGTAACTTTTGCCCTCCTGCGGATTGGACTTAGGCGATTTGGGCATCTCTGTAGCAGAGGCTTATTGGGCCAATTCTATCCATTGGTCCAGTCCAGAACAATATATATATATATATATATTAGTTAAATTATATAATTGAAAGTTTTTTGTTGTAAATTTAAACAATTTTAAACTTAAAATATATGGAATTGTTAAATATTTGGTTTATTCAATGAAAAAATGATCATAATAATATTTTTTAAATTTATAATTATAATTTGGACATATTAAAAACTAAACACACACACACACACACACACACACACACACACACATATATATATATATATATATATATATATATATATATATATATATATATATATATATATATATATATATATATATATATATATATATTAGTTAAATTATATAATTGAAATTTTTTTGTTGTAAATTTAAACAATTTTAAACTTAAAATATATGGAATTGTTAAATATTTGGTTTATTCAATGAAAAAATGATCATAATAATATTTTTTAAATTTATAATTATAATTTGGACATATTAAAAACTAAAAACATATCTCATTAAATTTCATATTATATATATATATATATATATATATTATTTACATAATTAATAAAAAATTATTAATTAGGCTATATATATTTTATTTGCGTTAGTATATAATATACAGGCATAAAAGCTGCATTTAAGCATATATATATATATATATATATATATATATATGTCTAGAATTAGGGATACAGGAGATGTAGTCACTTTGTCTGGTATGATAATAAAATGTCTCAACGACTCAAGGAAGTAATATCTTCAATGCATCAAAAATTAAACCAAGAAAAGGTTAAGTTGAATGAAGCCATTGTCAGAGAAGATCAACTAAAGTTACCATGGGAATGACATTAGTGTTGTTAATCGGGTTGGTTGTATCAAATGTAATAAATTAGTTTGTATTGTTTGTGTTTGGTTGTAATGTGTGTTAGGTTGTTAAGTATTAGGTTTGTTTGTGTTCGGTTTGTTAAAGTGTTTGGTTGTAATGTACTGTTATGACAAAGAAGTAATGTTAATTGACACTGTTATGACATTGTTAAGTTGAATTTACATTGTAATGTTGTTGTTGTATGTGTTATGTTTTCTTGATAATGTGTTAGACCTATAACAACAAAGTGATAACAAACCTATAAAACAACAAAGCGATAACAAACCTATAAAGTTAGCCTATAATCACAAAGCGATAACAAACCTATAATGACTTGTTATAACAGATCAGAATACATTCCAACATAAGACTATAAAGTTGGCTTATAATGTTATAACATACCAAAGTGATAACAGACCTAACAATGTTATAACAAATCTGTAATGACTTGTTCAACTTGTTCAAAATATCAGTACAACTTCTTCAACTCAAAATACATTCCAACATAAGACTATAAAGTTGGCTTATAATGTTATAACAGACCAAAGTGATAACATACCTAACAATGTTATAACATACCTGTAATGACTTATTTAACTTGTTCAAAATGTTATAACAGACCTGTAATGACTTATTTAACTTGTTCAAAATATCAGTACATTCCAAATTCATTAGATAACATACCAAATTCATTATAACATACTCAAAATATTAGTACAACTTGTTCAACTCAAAATACATAATTCTTAAGTCTTAACCATTACATAACTCAAAATACATAAGTCTTAACCATTACATAATTCAAAATACATAAGTCCTAATATTTAGTAGCTGGTGATCCCTGTTGTACCCCAAGTTTTATCCTAAGATATTCTGATCATTTGCACATCGTTCTAAGTCGGTCCCGATTAATGTCAAATCTGAAGAATGCTGTATTTTTCCAAGTGATTTTATCCTGTGCTGATGATTTTGGCATGTGTGTCCTTCGTTTTCGAGTATTTTGGTATTCAACTTTTATTTGCTTTTTAGTTATTTTATTTGTAATTTATTTGTAAATAGTCCCTTATTAATTTAGAATTGATTTGATTTTTTTTTTAAGTTCATTTTATTTTACTACTTATTTATATTTATTCATCTATTTATTTCTTAATTAAATAATTTTAATTAATTTAATATTGTTTAGTTAAATCAGATTTTTATTATATTTTATCTTTTTTTATTTTATTTATTTATTTCTTTTTAATTTTATTCTTTTATTCTTTTTATTCTATTTTTGACAAAACTTCTTATTTAAGTTTTAGGGTACGTTTTGATTGTATTACATGTTAGTGTAAATAGCATTGCATGCATTCTGATCTAGCGGTCCCTACCATGCCATCTCTTTTTCACATAAGAAGGAAAACCATATCTGCACATAGAAAAGACATATACTACACACATATACCATTTTGTTACAATATAGTTTGTGTGGTAAATAGTACAAAAAAACAAAAGGACGATAGCAGAGAGACTTGCTAGAAAGCATCTTTGACTCTTCACCAAAACCCACCCCATATCCTTCTATCTTCTTACTTTGAATTGAAAAAGAAAAAGAGAAACTACTACATTACAAAAACCATCGTACCCTCATTATCTGACCTCATTATCTTTCGACCCCACAAAAAAATACAAGAACCTCTTCTCCATCAGTTTGATAAGATTCTCACACTGCTAAGAACCTGTGTTTTTGTGTGTCATGTAAGCACAACACCTCCATAGCCATTCAACTTTACACAAACTCCATAAAAAAATTCTCACTTCAATCACCTAAAAAAACCAAAAAAAACATCGTCTCCACAAAATGATATTCATGCTCACTCATCTTCACAACCTCTAACCTTCTTCTTCATATGAAATAGCAATGTGAATGACAATATCGTATTCATCCACGACATCCTCTAAACCACCTGCACATGCCATACAATCTTCATATTTTTTAAATAAAACAAAAACCTTCATTTCTCTCCTTCGTTACACACCAACAACAAAACCACAACTTCAAACAACCTTAAATCACTCCATGAACAACCATAATACATCTTTTCACCGCTCAACAAGCAACAACAATGCCGGTAGCTCACAACAACCTTGTCACCATCTCCGACACGAAACTCGCCGGCAAATACTTCCATAACCGTCGTGCATTGCATACTAGCCTCCAAATATCCTCACCTCGGTTCACCTCTCTCAACTTTCATACTCAGCTCCGTTTCCATTACAACACGGTCGCATTTTCGTTTCCGGCTCACCATCATTAGCTCCGTTTCACCCCGACAAGTCCGGTGACACTGTTGCTCACGCCTATGTTCCTAGCTCTAACAACATCTTCACTTTGTTTAGGTAATGCTCCGAACGAACTTTCTTTTGTCTTATGCGGTTTCCTACTTTGATTTTTAATGAGTGAGTTTAATTCGGTTGCGTTCTGTTTGTGCTGATGTGGTTATTTATTTGACTTTGACATTGTTTTTGTTTCAAATATAGCAGTATATAATAGTTTGGCTTTATTTATAATAGTTTCGTTTCAAATATAGGAGGAAGGTTGTTTTAGTTTTTATCATTTTTGGTATAAAGATAACTAGGCCACTATATTACCTACGGTGAGTCATTTTAGGATAACCACTTTTATTTAGTCTACTGTAAGTGATTTAGATCAAATAACTTTAATTCTTTTACTTTTTTTTACTCATCAATTTATAATGACTTGTGTTTTTTCTTTTATTAAATGTTTTCATTTAGTGTGAGATTTTGTTCCTAGTAAATTTTGTTTTATTTAATGTTTATGCTTAATACACCTTTGATTACTCTTGCCAGGCGTGTGTATTTGTTTCTAGAGTTTTATTGACTTAGGATCACGTGTTGTTCTCATAAAATGATGTGTGCATGTTGCTACTAGTTTGTAATAAAATGTATACTGCTGCCATGCAATACTTATTTAAATAATATTCTAAAAATACCAAAAGTAACATGTTCCCATTTTTTCTAACTTTTTTAGGAATATATATGAAAGATAAACGATAAAAAAATATATTTAGAAAATGCATTGTCTTGTTTTAGTATTTAGGCTTTTAACTAATTGTTTAATTATTTATCTTTTTAGTTATTCTATTTCAATTTATTTTGATTGTTAATATTTTTAAAAATGTAAAGAATATGTTAATCTTTGTTTTTAATCATTTATAATATTTTGAAACATGTACAAAAAATTTGCATCTATTTTTTTTTTTTTTGTGGTATTTGAAAAATGTAAAAATATATGTTGTTGTTATTGATTAATATAAATATTCTTATTTAAATTGATTAATTAAATTATTAATTAATTTTATTAAATATTTGTATTTAACTTGATTAATAATTCTCTTCTCACCCGATCCTATTTTCATGACTTATCTGTTTACCTCATTCCAAAGGAAAAGATCCTATAGTTGACTGCCATGTCATTTAGGATAGTCTTGTCCCTCATTCCCTTATCTCACGCCGCCGCGCGATTGAGACTTGTATTCCGGTTTTTACCTAGCTTTAGGTTTGGAGTCGCCGTACTCTACGTAGGTGTCTTGCTGTCAGACCCTACTTTCCCTTGGAACCTTGACCACAGTCAAGAGTTCTCACGCCCATTGAGGGGAACTACGAATGCTCTGATTCCATTCCCGTCAGGATACGTAGGCACGAGATGCGATGTCTTGGCGAGCATACTTAGTGTACATACCTTAGGTCTTTCTTTACCTTAGCACATTTCCCTTAGCAAGCAAACATAACATAACACAAATACTAACGAGAGGTTCCCGTAGAGTACTACGGATACTTAGGATGCTAACACCTTCCCTAGGTATAACCAACCCCCGAACCTTAGATCTTTAACTGTGTTCCTACATAGCGCACTTAGGATTTTTTCGATCTTTACCCTTTCCTTTGGATAAATCAAAGCTCGGTGGTGAATTTCAAAGTTTTGCAATGCAAGTTAATTAATAGCTTGTTATCCGATTCTCACCACAACAATCCCTGTGAACATGAACCAACTTCTTGAGTAGGTTGTGATGCAATCTTTGTCTTTTTGCCATTGCCCTTGTTATTTCCCTTTGTTATTTTTTGCTTCTTATTCCCTCCCTTTGGCATGACCCTATCTGCTGCTGTCTTCCCTTTACATGTTCTTTTATTATGCCCCATGGATCCACATTTTGTACAAGTGACAGTTGCTATCTTTCTTGGCAGAACATGTGGATTCTTTGGTTCAACATTGCTCGTGTTCCTCAGCTTTTTTGGACATCTAATTGCCTTCTCATCACTGGTGGATTGACAATTAATGTACCCTCTACAGGCCATAGTTGAGGGCTATTTGTAGGATATATGACGTGAGAGTATGTTTTCTGGAAAGTTAAAATCCTGCACAAATAAAAAAGACTTAGAAATATTTATTTCATGACAGATGAAAAAAAATAAGTATTCATTTCATGACATACCTATAATACTCAGAAATATACTCTTTAGGATGTTTCTTGTTATGCCATATACATGTTATGACATGGTTACAAGGGATCCCAGTTAAGTCCCATTTCCTACAAGCACATGTACCTTCTTTGATGTTTACACAGTAAGTTTTTATACCATTTGTTGCACCAAAAATGGCCATGTCATCATCTCCATGCCAAGTTGGTGTCGAACTTTCAGCAAACTTCTTATTCTTCTCTAGAGTTAACTGAACTCTTGGACACACATTACCAACATACTTTACCATGAGTTCCTTCTGGTTAGTGATTCTCTTAGTCAAGTAATGTTTTATCCCTTCTAAAAGGGTGATAATATGTTTGTCCCTATATTCTAGGATGACCCTATTAAAGGCTTCACACATATTATTTACTTGAAGGTCACATTTAGAATATGTCTTAAAGTGTGACCTGCTCCAATATTGTGCTGACACCTCATTCATATCCTTCCAAGCTAATTCATTCAAAGCCTTTATCCTCAACATTGCCCTCTCCTATCCTTGAATAGTTGTAGCTCTTGCAGCACTCTATAAAGCCTCTTTTAATTCCATACCAGGGTACTTTTTTCCAGTTACCATACAAATGCTTCACACATAGTCTTTGTTCCACATGCTCACTCAAGCCTTGGACAGTTGGGACAAGACTCTGTCAATTACAAGTCAATGCAGTTAAGAAAACCAAGGGACACAAGTTAAGAAACCTACTTATAGTAAATTTATATTGGAAAAAACAATTTAAAAATTAATTTTATACTAATATTAAAGTCTATATACAATTTCTAAGATAATATTTCTTAATTTAGTTCTTAACTTATGTCCTTAAAACACAAATTAGCATTACACTTTGTAAATAGTGGATTCAATGTAGGTCTAAGACCAACTCCAACAGTTGGTTTCTCACCTGTTACTCCAGCGTGGCAAACAAAAAGGGGAGTTTCATACTGGTTGAAGTTAGCCATGCTGTCAAACGGTCTAAAGCAATCCAACAGTTGCTTGCATAAAATAATAATATAATTGAAAAGTTAGTCACATTAAATAATAGTAGAATAAAATTGAAAATAAATGCCATTGAAAATAAATGCCAAGTTACCGTTGTTGAACGACTATTTTTTTTTTCTTCTTTTAATACTTTAGTTAATTATAAATAAACCAATATGAAAAATTTTACACACAAATTTTCTCTCACACTTTTATTTTCTCTCACAATTTCATCATTTTACTATTCATTTGTAAAATTTTGTCTTACAATTTCATCTTTTTACTTCAAATTAAAATTGTTTAGGCCAAATGGATCCTAATCATTTTCATTATCAACAAGCTATGTTTAATTACATGCAAAATTATCAAAATCCTAATCCTTAAAATTCTCAAATTCCATCGGTGTTAACAAACCCCGCCATATTTTTTTCGTCACCAAACAATCCAAATATGTTTCCTAGACCTCAAATGAATTCTAATAGTATGGAATTTTTTCGTCATGAACCGGAAGAAAGGGTTGTCGTTAAAAAAAATATCGAGAGCAATTTACAAGGGATGAGGATATACTTCTTATCCAATCATGGCTTAATGTTTCAAAGGATCCAATTGTGGGAGTTGATCAAAAAGCTGAGAGTTTTTTGTATAGAATCGCTGCAAATTATAACCAGTATCGCGGACAATCGCGGGAAAAGTTAGGGGGCAATTAAAATGTCGATGACTTCGAATAAATAGCTCGGTTCAAAAATTTGTTGGGTGTTACAAACAAGCTGTTAATGGAAAGAAAAGTGGGACATCAGAGAACGATGTCATGGCCGCTGCACATGTTTTTTTTACTCAGGATGACGATACAACATTCAATCTTGAGGACGTATGGCGATTGTTAAAAGATAAACCTAAATGGATGGGAGAATCGATTGGAAGTTCTTCAAAAATAACAAAGACTTCTGCTAATACGGCATCATCGACTAACCCAGATACACCTTCAAGTAATGAGTTTAACTCATCATCACCAATGGAGCGTCCAATGGGACAAAAAGCAGCAAAAAGGAAGGGTAAGGCAAAGGAAATTGCAAATGCAACACAAGATGCAAGGAATAAAAGAGCAGTAACAATGGAAAGACTAGCGCAATGTAAGGAGGACGAGATAAAATTAAAGGTAGTGCAAATGATGATGAAAGACACTTCTACTATGAGCGATAGTCAACGAGATATTCATGAAAAATATTGTAATAAGATGAAAAAAAAATATGGAATGTAGTTAGTATCACTTTAAATTTATCAACACCTATGTAAAATGGTCATTAATACCACTTTAAATTATCATAACCTACGTAAAATGGTCATTAGTACCACTTTAATTCAAACTAGCCGTTATTCAAACTAGCCGTTATTCAAACCATTATATATACTACCACTTATGTCATTGTTTTCTCATTCTCATCTTATTCTTCTCATTTTTCTCTCATTCTTTACTCACTAAATGGATTCAGACAATTCAGATTATTACGATCAAGAATTTTAGGAGTTGGTTGAAGAAGAATTTATGGACGACAGTGATGAAGAACGACAACTTCAGAATGAACGTCGATCTGGAAGAACAACGGTAGATCGAGGTCGTGAAGAAGGGCACAATCGATTATTCAATGACTACTTCTCGGAAAACCCAGTATACACAGATGTTCAATTTCGAAGAAGGTTCAGAATGCATAGGCATGTATTTCTTCGAATTGTAGATGCCCTTGGAAATCATGATGAATATTTCCAAATGAGGGTCGATGCAACTGGTGAAATGGGTCTTTCACCATTGCAGAAATGTACATCTGCTATTCGTATGCTGGCGTATGGGTCTCCTGCTGACCTTGTAGACGAATATGTTCGAATCGGTGAAAGCACTTCAATTGAGTACTTACAAAGATTCGTTAAGGGCGTGAATGTTGTATTTGGGGCTGAGTATTTGAGAAAGCCTAACAACACTGATGTTGAACATCTTTTACAAATGAGAGAGTCACGTGGCTTTCCAGGTATGTTGGGTTCCATTGATTGTATGCATTGGGTATGGAAAAATTGTCCTGTTGCATGGAAAGGACAGTTTTGTCGAGGTGATCATGGTAAGCCCACAATCATGCTTGAAGCAGTGGCATCACAAGACTTATGGATTTGGCATGCTTTTTTTGGTATTGCAGGTTCAAACAATGACATTAATGTGCTAAACCAATCCAACGTGTTTAACGATATTTTGGAAGGACATGCTCCCAATGTGCAATATACAATTAATGGAACACCATATAATATGGGGTATTATGTAGCAGATGGTATATATCCTGAGTGGGCTACATTTGTCAAGACCATTTCAATGCCACAGGGAGAAAAGAAAAAATTATTTGCTCAACATCAAGAGTCGGCTAGAAAAGATGTGGAGCGGGCATTTGGAGTGCTTCAATCTCGATTTGCAATTATACGTGGCCCAGCGCGTGCCTGGCACATGGACACCCTCAAGCATACCATATATGCCTGCATCATATTGCACAACATGATTGTGGAAGACGAATGACATACATATGGAGGTAATTTTGATTACTCTTATGATAATGTGGATATCAACAACTCAACAACTAAAACATTTAGCGGTCCTCATCCGAATCTTGCAACAAGACTACAAAGAAGAGCAAATATTCGTGAAAAACAAGTTCATTGTAAACTTCAATGAGATCTAGTCGAATATATTTGAGAACGTTTTGGACATGAAGATGATGAAATTTAAGTTTGATTAATTATGTGATGTTATTTATTTTTATTGTTTTTAATTATATATCATGTATTTGAGATTAATTTTAATTATCATTTTAAATTATAAGTTTAATTTGAATTTTATTTATTTTATATCAAATTTAATTTAAATAATTAAAATTATTATTTTAATTAATATAGAATTTAATATGAATAAAATATTAATATATAAAGTAATGTTGTAGGACCCAATATGAATTCTTCAAAATTGCACCATTGAAGTGAAAAACTAGTTAAATTGCTTTAAGCTAACGTAGCTTAATAGGTCTCACAAATAATTCAAAAATGGGTTCACAAATGCTTTTAAGCGTATCATGAATCCACAAATGCCCGAGAGATAGGATCACTCGAATCAATTCATAATAAATTTTTGTGTCATAAAATTCAAATAAATTGTTTACTGAAATAGGGCCGATTTCTACCTACATCGAAGAACCCTGCCTCACGTTTGGCTTGCAATGTTAGAGTGGTAGCAAAACTTTCAGCGCCAGATGATTTTTCAATTAAAAAAATGTACAATTTCTCACTCCCTTTCCATTATCCTGCAAATATAACAAACTCATTCATAAATTACTCCTCAATGGCAACAATTTTCATAAGAGAACTCGAAAACCGTTACATCACCTCATTGAAAAACTGCTCCACAATAACCCAACTCAAGAAGATTCACGCTCACATCGTCAAGCTTTCACTATCACAAAGCAACTTTTTAGTCACAAAAATGGTGGATTCATGCGACAACATTGGCCACGTTGGTTACGCCACTTCACTCTTTCAACAACTCATTCACCCAAATATCTTCTCCTACAATGCCATCATCAGAACCTACACACACAATCGCCACCATTCTTTAGCAATCAATTTCTTCATCCAAATGCTTGGGCATTCAAGTAAATCAGTTTTTCCTGACAAATTCACGTTCCCTTTTGTGATAAAATCGTGTGCGGGGATTCTGTGTTGCAATCTTGGTATGCAAGTTCATGGGCTGGTTTTTAAATTTGGGGTTGTTTCGGGTAATATAACGGGAAATGCATTGATTGATATGTATACGAAATGTGGGGATTTGGTTAATGCGTGTAAGGTGTTTGAGGAAATGGGTCACAGAGATGTGATTTCTTGGAATAGTTTGATTTTTGGGTATGTGAGATTGGGGGAGATGAAGAGTGCAAGGGAACTGTTTGATGAAATGCCTGTTCGGACAATTGTGTCTTGGACAACTATGGTAACTGGGTATGCTAGAACAGGTTGTTATGCTGAGGCGTTGGGTGTTTTTCGAGAGATGCAAATGGTGGGTATTGACCCTGATGAGATTAGTATTATAGCTGTTTTGCCGGCTTGTGCGCAGCTTGGAGCTCTTGAGGTTGGGAAACGGATTCATATGTATGCTGACAAAAACGGGTTTTTGCAGAAGAGTGAAATATGTAATGCATTGGTTGAAATGTATGCGAAGTGTGGTTGCATTGATGAAGCTTGGAGTTTGTTTGATCAGTTGGTTGAGAAGGATGTGATTTCTTGGAGTACCATGATTGGAGGGCTAGCTAATCATGGAAAAGGTTATGCGGCAATTCAACTCTTTGAAGAAATGCAGAAGGCGAGAGTTGCTCCTAATGAGATAACCTTTCTTAGTGTTTTGTTGGCTTGCTCTCATGTAGGCTTGTGGGACGAGGGGTTGAAATACTTTGATGTTATGAGGGCGGATTATCGAATAGAACCAGAAATTGAGCACTATGGGTGCCTGGTTGATCTTCTAGGACGCTCGGGACGCCTTGGTCAGGCTCTTGACACAATATTGAAGATGCCAATAAAGTCGGATTCAAGGATATGGAACTCTTTGTTAAGCTCGTGTAGGATTCATCGCAATCTCGAGATTGCTATCATTGCAATGCAACAGCTCATGGAGCTTGAGCCAGAGGAATCTGGGAACTATGTTTTACTCGCAAACATATATGCAGAACTTGGCATGTGGGAAGATGTATCAAATATTAGGAAACTCATAAGAAACAAGAGGATAAAGAAAACCCCGGGGAGTAGTTCGATTGAGGTTAACAATGTGGTTCAAGAATTTGTATCAGCCGACGACTCAAAGCCATTTTCACAAGAGGTCTTTCGGATTCTAGAAGAGCTGGCTTTACACCAAACTAGAACCAATGACTTGATGGAACTTGCCGAAGAAGATTCTGATACAAGCTCGCCGTAAATTGTGACTGTGCTTGTGTCATTCAGCATTTTGCCAGTGCTATAGGCAGCTTTGGTTGAGTTTGGGAATGCTGGGACTGTCAAACCAGATAGCATATCGCTAACAAGGTAATTAGAAGCCTAAAGGAATACCAAAATGCTGGAGGTTGATGTGGTTCAACCTCTAGCATAGAGTAATGTGTGAAACTTATGGTACAGATGTTATAGAATAATATAATGCTTGCTAAAATTTGTTTGTTTTTTATATAATTTAAGGGATGGCTAATATTTACCCCATCAATATTATTATATGTAGCTGTGTGCAGATCCAAAGATGGGTTGATTACAAGAATCACATATGCATTATAAGTAGCAAAGTTCCTTTCAACGCATTTTAATGGTGTTATCAGCTATTTGAGAAGCTTGGACCAACCGCTTTTGGAATCTGTAGAGTATAGCACTCTCTAGATTATTCTTGTTCTCCTATTTATTCCTCGTTTTTTATTCTTATATCTATATGTTACAAATCAACCATATCTTTTCCCTTAGTTTGTCCTCGGATGTAGTGTATCTTTATTGTCTTCTTACTTGTTTATCGTGTTTCTTCATCTTCAGATATGCACAAACTATGCCTAATAAACACTGACCTGAAGCCAGAAAATACTGTTTGTTTCATACTGAATATGTAAAGCTTCCTATCTGGAAGGCATTTGAGATTTCTGCATACAAAAATAATGACATTTGTGGATTCATTAGAATATATTTACATAAAATTATGTGATTTGGTACAGAGGGTTTTCATCAGATGAAACACAATTCAGGTGCTTTCAAAAGTCTAGTGCTATTGAGCTGATTGATTTTGGGAGTACTGCATTTGCAAATCAGAACCACAGTTCATTGTTTCTACAAGCCATTATAGTGCCCCTTCTTCTTAGGTAACTAAATATGGATCATTGCCTAGCCGTTTCATTATATTTGAGTATCTAAATTTCTGCAGAAACATTTGTTTAAATATATTTAGTTGACAATCCATAGTATGGGTGCAGAAATATTTTTCAAGTGGGGATCATGAAAAAAATGGCCTGACGGAGCTGTTTCAAGGGAAAGCATAAACGCTGTGAAGAAGCTTGGTCATCTTTAGGTTTGTTTAGTTCTTCCGTTTCAGTAGTTACTGGGCTTGATCTTAATAAATCAATTTATATGTGTGTAGTTTAACTTGTAATGTCCAAATTTTTTTATGCAGGACATTATATCATGTTACCGTAGAGTCCTCAAGGTCCTTATTAATTAGATTTGTTACATGCTTATTAACATATGATCCAGCCATGCGAATTACTGCTCTGCTCACCAAGCTCTTGATCCTCCCTTAATTAGGATTCCAAGTACCAACTTAAGAAGTCAAATTTCTTCGATGTTACAGTTTAGTGGTTTGTTTGACTATTTTATGTGTAATTCTAGGTTCAAATCCGGATCGCTACATTTTCACAAGATTGTGTTGACCATTACGTGAAAATTTTACCCCGTACCTCTACAATTGTACCTGTACCCCCAACAATCAAAATTTTCTGACGAAAATGCCCTTCATATAAATAATAAAACTTAAGAAAAATTTTCATTTCTCAAAAAACTCTTCCGAAAAACTTTGTGCCCTAATACAAACCAGAACACTTTGAGAAACTCTTCCGGAACCAAAAAATAAGAATAACAGCTTTCACGATGCTTCTTCTTCAACTTTCCAAATTTTCCCAATTTCCAATTATTCCCTTCACTATGGTTGCTCTCAGAGAAAACCTTATTCTCCTTCTCTCTTGATTCAATCCCCTTACTTCCAATGTCAATAACTATGATGACTGAACAGAAATGGCTGAGGTCGAAATAACACTCACGGTGGTAGGATCCGAACGGGACGATGGCCGACGATCGTTGTTGCAACGGCGACGGATGGGGTCGCGATCGGACCGGCGACGGAGGGAGCGAGGGCGTGTGTGGTGGTGTCGTGATTTTCTCAAATATGCCAAAGAGATATTTTCAATCATGATTTGGTTAATTCATAGGGTACCCAAACCGGAAGAGTTTGTTAGTGTTTTTCTTTACGCAAATAGATTGAGGAGAAGTGTTCTTGTTGATATTATTAGTGCTGCTTCTGTTGATCAATCTGCTTTGTTTCTTGAAGGGTTGTCTATGTTTCTCATTGGGTTTAGAGATCATGATTTGGTTAATTCTGTTGAACATTCCAAGAGTTTTTCGTTTGATAGTGGTAAAGATCCTAAAGAGTTTTGTGGTTCAAGGTGTCACTGATTGGTTCAAGAATCTTGTTTTGGTATGCATGTAATGTAATGTATAATAATTTGAGTTCAAGTTAAGTCTTTTCTGTTCCTATTGATTTGTAGTGTTGAACATTGAGATGGCACAGTTTTTGTGTTCAGTGATTATAGTGTAATGTGTTTAGGAAATTATGATGTAGCAGAAGAGATAATTTCTGATATGATACGTGAAAAAATTGCAGTTACTGTATTTGATTTTGGTTTGTGAAATTTTATTTTGCCAAAATTCTTTAGATTATCATCATTGTTGCATTAATCCATATCAAATCTTCTCGAAATCTCTTTGGCATATTTCTGCAGATGATTGAAAATCCCAGTTTCACATTGCTTTACCTCAACTTAGGGGCGTTCATTGGTTCGGGCAAATCCGAACTAAACCGGAATCCAAACCAAACCATTGTGTTTGGTTTGGGCATTTTTTTAGTTCGGGTAAAAACCAAACCAAACCAATGAAATCTAATGTTAATTGGTTCGGACAACGGATTTCCAAAATTCTACCCGCGAGCCCATCTACCCGAACTAATCATAATTAATTAGTATAATATATATCATCATTATCATGGAAATAGAATGAAATATTCAACTTCAAGAAGAAAAAAATGAAATGTCATTTGTGATATGCACAACCAATATGGAGAAACAATAAAATTAAGAATTTTATATTATTTTGGAAAATTAGTTGATATAAATTAGGGCCCGTTTGTTTTGGCTTCAAATGAAAATTTTATTTAAATAGTTATTCTTACAATGTTATTTTAGGTATTTCATCATTTTATCGAAATTTATTTTGGATATCAAAATTTCAAAAAATCACTTAATTTTGAAGCTATTTCAAATAGTTTTTCATAAAAATCATTTTTGAAATACAACTTTTTGAAAAAATTGTGATTTTGACTATGTTTTGATCTTCAATAATGTATATTTATGTTGTAGAATGTCAAAATTAGTCTTTTAATTTATAAAAAAAAAATTTAAAAAAACTTGTAATATTTTGAAAAACGTTTTTGTAGAATCTATTTTCAAAAATACAAAGGAAAAATCCATTTTTTAAAAATATTTTTGCATATTTGTTTTTAGTGTACTCGATCAATCCAACCCAAACCAACCCGTTGTTTAATGGTTTGGTTCGGTTTGGACTTTATCACAAAATTGTGTAAATCCAATCCAAACCAATCCATATATTTTTTATTTGTTTGGATATCGGATTCTCCCAAAACCGAACCAAACCGACCCGCGAACATCCCTACCTCAACTCCTAAAAAATTTCAAAATACCGGATCACTTTATTCAAATATTCCGGTTTGTTATAATACATATCGGAAGAGTTTTTTAAAGTGTTCTGATTTGTATTAGGGCACAAAGCTTTTCGGAAGAGTTTTTTGAGAGATGAAATTTTTTCTTAAGTTTTACTATTTATATGAAGGGTATTTTCGTCCAAAAATTTTAATTGTTGGGGTACAGGTACAATTGTAGGGGTACGGGTAAAATTTTCCCATTACCTTAATAAATAAAAACTCTTTTGTTATGAATAACTCCCATTTTAATGGTTATCAGTTAAACAGGCTACAACTTTGCATATACTAATCCTATATGCTTTCGATTTTTCTTTATTTGATATAAGTCCTTTTGCTCATTCTTTTCGTTGTTTAACTAACTGTATTTTTGCATTGGATGAATGCGAACTCCATTCAATATCACATAGTTTTCATTTTTTTTAAAAATCGATTTAAACAGTACATACTAGAATCTAATTTGGAACTTTAAAATAGCTGAATGTTTTGCCTATAGCTTAAGGAAACCAAAGAAATAGTCTTGAATCAAAAGTTGCATTGACGAAAGTTTAGCTATGTCAAGCTTCTTCCAATTGAAATCTTTTGGTTTCATTGTTTTGGTTGTAAATGTGCTTACGATAATTCCACCAATCTTTAGCACTAAAATAAGAACACAAATTGTTAACTATTTGAGGTTGATAATCCAACATATAATTTGGGCGTGTCATGCCTCCAGTTCAGTTTTTTCAGCTAAATGTGTTGAAGTACCACCTTCATGATCCCATATCTTTTCCTTTCACGTACATTTTAAAATCGCAATCGACAATAGTTTTTTCCAATATAACGAGCATATAGAGAGTTCTCTTTTTGTATGAGGAAACAACATACCTAAAATGTCAAGACGAATACCTCAAATAACAAGAATAGAATATATTGTTGGTTGAACACTATATTGGTGATCGAAATACCGTGAATAGCGTTAGCGAGACAAAGTGGCCGAAACAATACCACACAATACCAGTGTGCAATACCAGTAGGGGTAGCTGGTGTTTTGGCTTGGCTTTGGTTCATTTTAATTTATTTTTCTGGGTTTTGGTGTGTAGTAACTATATTTGTAGTAATATTGGCATTGCTTATGCCTGTTATTAATATATCTTTTTGCTTTGGCCTTTAAAAAAAAACAATACCAGTGTGCAAAGAAGAATGACACCCACTATTTCTATAGTAGTGGTATATTGTTATGTTTTTCTTAACCAAAACCAGAGTCAAGCAATGGCTCTTGATACCAATTCAAAATAAATTCTGACTTAGTTGTCTTCTCTCATTCTCTGTTCCTCCATAAAATAGTTCATGATCAGTAACTATACTTAAATGACATAATCACCACTAGTAATTACAAATACATTCTGAATTTAAATTCTAATTATATACAACTTTTTAAATTATACAAAATACAATAGAAAACTAAAGCTTATTGATAAGGCATGCCATAAGAAAGAGTGTACTTATAAACAGAAGCCAAGCAAGTAGAAAAGGATGAACAATAAACGGAAGAATAAATATTCCTTTTAACTTCCCTAAGACTTGTTTTCATTCGGATTGGATTTTCCTTTGCAAAAGTGAATAATCATATTGAAGACAAGTATTAATGAACCAAAACATGTTTTACATCCTGAACTACACTCTGCA
The DNA here is from genome assembly GCA_022829125.1 of Lathyrus tuberosus. Classification (NCBI taxonomy): domain Eukaryota; kingdom Viridiplantae; phylum Streptophyta; class Magnoliopsida; order Fabales; family Fabaceae; genus Lathyrus; species Lathyrus tuberosus. The sequence continues at coordinate 2,080,443 of JALAZF010000744.1, read as the reverse complement.
AGATAATTCCACTTTCAATCGAATAGGTTCTACTCAACAAGAAATGAAAAGAAGTACATATATATAACAAATGAAAAATGCAAAGACCATTATGATTAAGCAACTAGCGACTGTCTAGGATATCTGATCAGATCGCGCAATGCGTCTGAAAACAGCTTGGAAAGTTTGTCCATCATTTCTAGCAACCTTCTGGCCTTCTTCAGTAGCAGAGCTTAAAAGCTTAACAGCTGGATCTGCTTCAAGTTCTTTCTCAGTCAACGGTTCAAACAAGGGGTGATTCTCCAAACAAGATTTCATCCACTCCCCAAGCTCTTCCACGTCTGTTATCGTGTATATAATTCCACCAACCTCAAGAACATAAGCATACTCATCTAGTAAGAATGGGCTGATAACCCGACGGCGGTGGTTCTTCTCTTTGAAATGAGGATCAGGAAACAGGAAAAACATCTTCGAGAGTTGCGCTTTCTCAAAGTGATTTGGAATGTACTTCATGGAGTTAGTTCGTACCACAGAAATATTTTGGTATTGACCTGGATTTGCTACCCTTAAAGATAAAATCCGTTCCTTGACATACTCAGACACTTTATCTCTAAGTTCCATTCCAATCATCAGTGTGTCCGGGAACAGAGTCGAGAGACTGATGAGCAGTCCTCCAAAACCACAGCCAATATCAGCAAACTTAATCTTTTTGGAACTATCTACTTGATCAGACGAGGGAAAGAACTGAGGATAATGGAGAGAATAGTCAACATGAGCGGGTGTTAACGGCACAGGAAAGTGAGAGTCGCTTAATGGGTTGCTATGAGCTCGTGCTCTATAGAAGCGCTTTCGAGGCAATCCAGTTGACTTGCTGAAAGTTGGATTTACCCTAGTATCAGGCATGTTTGTTTATTCAAACTGCAGCATAGTTAAAGCAAGAATCTTCAGAACAGATACACAATGATGATTGATAAAGTAAAATATTTTCTATTACAACAAATACAAAATTATAAATACTGGGCATAAACTTTGAAAGCATAAAAATCAGCAAAAAAAACAGCAGAATAGTCCAAAAGAATTATGACAAACATGTGGCGTGCAGGACAGCATACATAATGTTTAACACTGAACACAAAGAAGACAACGTTACATACTCGATTAGTACTCTATAAAAAACCTTGAATTCATCCTATGTCGATGTTAAATGACAAGGTGGAAACATCGTAACGAAATGGTTATAGAGAATAATAATAATAATAATAGATCGAAATGAGAAAAAGAAAAGTAAGTTACCTTATAATAGGAGTAACAGAAGGAAATTGAAGGAAGTGACTTTGCGGAGATTCGGGAGGCAGAAGTTGGAGCGGCGACGACAGAAAGAAAGGAACGGGAGGGAGGGAGGGAGGGCAGGGAACAGAATTGAACAATGTGCTTGGGCCTCAATATTATCAGCCCAATGTTACGCTCTGTTTACTTTTCGGAGCAATTTACCTGACACACCCCACCTTTGTATTTCAACCAATGTTTTAAAAACTGAATCGGGCTTTCATCGGAACCCGAGTTAAATTAGGTTACGTATAGTTAACCTTACAAAACAACTAGTGAATAAAAATCGTAAAAATTAGATTAAATTCTCTAAAATCATTCAAATTAAAGATCAAAGTCAATTTTGTAAAATTGTCCGATTAAAAAAAATGTATCAAATTGACTATTTTTTAGTTTTTCTTTAAAGTTTAATATGTCAATATCAAAATTTAAAACATTTCTTATTCACAAAACAGTGCATTACTCCCACATCAAACATATTTCCATTTCAGAATGTAAAAGATAAAATAAGTACATAATTAGATTATCAATTATCTTTGCTTTACATTTTCTAACCGCCTTTATCCCTTTTTGAGATTGACTCTCTTAGTGCATCCTTTTCTTTCACTTTCTGAGGAACAAAATCTGGAAAAGCAAACACAGTGCAGGAAGCCTTTTAATTAGTGTTAACAGTTAGAGTCATAAGTTTATAACTAATATGACTCAATAAAAGCAGCAATAAAGAGATATTACTGATATACAAAGAAGTTTTACAATTGAGTTGTCTTCTACTTGGTTTAATAACACATCTGTCTATATCTCCAGATTTGTTTAAGCGTCAAAACTTTATAAAATTGTAACTATAACAGATGATACTATAAACCACATTCATTTGCAACTCACACTATATTAGGAAAATATCCATCTTATTTAATTTCTCAATAAAGACATCCTTTTTGGAAGAAAGAGGACAATAGTAGTTAATGAATTAAATACCTCCTCATTAGTGGACTTCTCACCCGCAACCTAGAGTATAACAAAACTAAAAATATTACATACTTAAAAACAAATTTATGAAAACAACCAGCAACTTCTAATAATAGTTAATGGATTAAATATAAGTTCATCTAACAATCAATATATGAAATCTACCAAATGTTATTTACAAACTTTCTGCTATTTTTTTTTTCATAAAAATACAGATGCATTAGAATTGCACTAATAGTGCACAACCAAAGTAAAAAAAAAAAAGCACAAAACATGCTAAATTTCAGTTACACAAGCACATAAATGTGAGACACATCAAGTCGTGGAATCACGGTGCATTCAATGGAGGATATTCTTGTTGATTTTGTTGAAATATTTTAATAATTTAGTAATATATTAATGGGTTAAATAAGTTTGTAGTCTCTATAAATATCTCACCCTTCAAGTTTAGTCCCTAAAAAATTTTCCTTTAAACAATTATCCTCGTAAAGTTTTTCGTCTCTAAATTTAGTCTCTCCCGTTAGTTTTCACTAACGGTGGCTTACGTGGCATTCCATGTGTATATGATTGTTTTGCCACGTCAGTCTAAAATGTTGTAAAAATATTTATTCTGGTACCACTCATCCCTCTTCTTTCTCAATCTCTCTAATTCTGTACCTCACTTTCGATCTCACATACGCTCCACTCTCTCACCTCTTTCATCTTCTTCATCTTCTTCCACCACTCACAACCCTATCTCCCCTCATCAACACATCAAAGTCCTCGCCGATCGTGTCATGAAAGACGGCGCTCAAGATCTCTGGAATGACCACGACGGTCCCATAACCCAGGCCCAGCCCCAAATTCAAGCCCAAAACTCGCAGCAAATTGATATACGCAAACTCACACATCAATCTTCCAATCAGAATTTGACTATTTATTCCCAAATTAGGAGTTATCGTTTTGTTCCTGAAGTTAGGGTTTTGGCTGATCGGAAGCATGTTAGCACTGAAAAGCCTGAAAAGCGTAGAATTTGGAGAAATAATGGGTCATCTACTGAGAATGAGAGTGGAGCTGAAGGTGAATCTCAGAATCATGGTTACTATTCAAATATGGGTAGTATTGAGAATTCGAGGCTTAAGGAGTACCGATTGAGGAAGAACCACCAAAGCCATCATCTTTCAGGTTTTAGGGTTACTACAAAGGCATTTTTCTCAATGGATCCATGTATTCCTAAAATCAATTTCTCGATCCTGCAATTTTATACATGCTTGATTTTCGCGTCTAAATTATATATTATAATTTCTTGAGCATGTATGTTTTGATTAATCATTGCTAAATAATTCCAACAAATGGTATCAGAGCTTAGGTTGTGATTAAATTATTAATTATTAATGATATATTATTATGTCATTTTTTAATATATTGTTTAAGTTTTTTTATTGTTATCATAAGGGGGAAAATTGTTTATTGTAAGGTGGTTTTTTAGACAACAGGATGATGAGGGTTCCCTTCCCCTCTCATCAGCGCCAAGGGTTTTGGAATGTTAATCCTATTTTTTCTTATTGATCGTGTTTTACTATATTTTGTATTCTTTGTCTTCTGTGCGTTTGTATTTAAGCCAAATGAGGGTTTTCCCTAACCCCTATGGCCTTATTTATGGTAATATCTCAAATGTGTTAGAGGTTGTTATAATATTAGTTATATATGTTAGCTCTTGGATTGACTAGAATTTTGGTAAAACAAAGTTGTGTAATGTTGATGTCACATGGGTGATGTCTTAACATTGAGTCTTAACATTGAATAATGTTAGGTGTTTTAGTTGTTGAAGTTTTGAAGTCTGATGTCACATGCGATGTCATGACATCAGATATGCAGATCAGTAAAACATCAGGTCTGAGATGTTTTTAGGGTTAAGCGTTTTAGCTGGAATTTGAGAGAGCTGGTAGAGTAATTGGATGCGAATATCTTGGAGGAGATATTTGCTGTTGGAAACAGATTTGATGCAGATTTGTAGGAGTGTTTAAAGGCTAAAGATTTAAGAAAATTTTGAGAGAGAAAATCTGTTGAAGATTCTGTTTTAAATAACAAATCAGGTCAGATATTGTAGCAGGTCCAAGACCAGATCAAAGAGCTATTTAAAGCGCATCAATCCTTTGAAGAAAGTAACAAAGAAAGAGTGCTAAAGACCGAGAGTCGTTTGTGTCTTCGTGTTTGTATTGTAAACCATTCTAGTGTGAATTGGTGAGTTGTAAGCTGTCTTCTCTTAGAGCTGTGAAGCAAGAGAGTGTTGTTACTTGATCGAAGCTTGTAAGCAGGATCAAGGTGTTTCTCAAAGTGAGATCTTTGAGGTGATTTAGGAAGTGAGTAGTGTTCTCATACCTAAGTGGTCTCTTAGGTAGAAAGTTCATTAGGTAGAGATTAAGTTTAGGAGATGTCAACTGGGTTGTTGAGTCTGTAAATTAATTCTACTGATAGTGAAATTCCTTCCTGGCTTGGTAGCCCCCAGAGTAAGTTGTTTAACTGAACTGGGTGAACAATTCTTTGTGCCTTTTCTGTTGGTTTATCTTGTTCATTGCAGAGTGTGTTGTTGTGACATCACACGTAACATCACATATCTGGTACCAGAATTTCAATATATACACGTATCATTGTGAATTTGGTGTAAAAAGTTGATACCGTTGTTTTTAGATACAATTAGTTATTATTATCTGTAACCAAATGGGATTTGGGAAAATCTCATTTCGTTACTGTTTGTTGAATCAATAATGTTTAACTATATCAATTTTTTATTTTATGGATCCAACTTAATTTTTTAATTGTGAAGAAAATTTAAATACTAATTTTATTTTATTAATAAATTTTTTTTCTTTCAAGTGTTAATTTAATTTAGAATTTTTTAACACCCTTCGAGTACAATCGGTTTATTATACCGGTATGTACATGACATAAACACAATTATGTGTTTATTTTTTCAGACTTAATTATGCGAGTATTTTTTTGCATAATTAGGTTAGTTTGATAATCATTTGATTAGTAAGCATCATAGTAAACATACAATTTAGTGTGTAAATTTTAAGGCCTTCCCATTTAATTTATTAAATTAAAAAATTGTCTAATAATTTTGATTGGGTTAGTTGAAACAACAAGTTGTAAAAGTAACCTCTGTTATTTAAATTTGATTCAATTAAAATTATAAAAGATGTAGTGTGTAATTATTCATGCAAACTGTTATGGTCGGCCAAAAGGAAGACACAGTTTGGCCGAATAATTGCATACCTGTGATGGTAAATATGTAGTAATTATTAAGTTTATTCATGTGGTTGATGATTGATGTCAAAGGCGTCCATTAACTAACAGGACTTATTACTAATATTTAATCATTGCATGAGAGTACCGCTTACAGTTAATTCTTGCAATCAAAGATTGGGAATTGATGGTGTTCTTGGTATCTTGTTTAGCTCTTATTTAATTTGCATATAAACAATATTGTACATGTCTATTTGACATGCCTACTAAGGTTGTATGCTTTCTGTTCTTTTCAATCGATCCAGTTGTCGCTGCTACCACTCCAAATTTTGCTGCTCAGACTGAAAGTGCTCACTTGGCTACCAGTTCTCAAAATAAAAGAAATAAACCTGCAAGAAATTTTTCTCAAAATAAGAAGGCAAAGGAACAACCTAAGGAGACCACTTGCTTCTTTTGCAAAAAGGTTAGACACATGAAGAAAGAGTGTTCCAAGCATGCCGCATGGAGTGAAAAGAAGGGGTTGCCTGTGGAGCCGTCCGCCAAGTGATGCTGAAAGATTCATCTATGTGGGCGATGGCAATAAAGTTGCAGTAAAGGCTATAGGGACTTTTAGATTATTATTAAAGACCAATTTTCATTTGGATTTGATTGAGACTTTTGTTTCACCGTCTATTAGACGGAATTTAATTTCTATTTCTATTTTGGACAAATCAGGTTATACTTGTTCATTTAGAAATACTAAATTTAGCCTCTCATATGATTCAAATGTTGTTGGTTACGATTCTTTGAATGATAATCTTTATATGCTTGATATTGAATGTCCTTATAACAAAATAATGCAAATAGAGTCACATGGTACAAAATGAAAATTAAATGAGAATTTCGCCACTTTATGGCATAAGTGATTAGGACATATATCTAAACAAAGAATTCAGAGGCTTATGTCGGACGGTATTCTTAGATCTCTTGATTTGTCAGACTTTCAAGTCTGCATCCAGTGTATCAAGGGTAAGCAGACAAACAAGAGGAATTTCCATGCTGAAAGTGCTAAGGATGGCTTAGAACTAATTCATAACGATATATATGGTCCTTTCCATACAGGTTCTTGAAATGGATAACGGTATTTTATTACGTTCATAGATGATTACTTGAGGTATGGCTACTTGTATTTGATTCATGAGAAATCTCAATCTTTGGACGTGTTCAAGTCATTCAAATCTGAAGTCGAACTTCAACTTGGAAAGAAAATAAAAACTGTCAAATCTGACCGTGGTGGTGAATACTATGTGCTTTTCCTCGATGAGTGTGAAATTGTTCCGCAATACACAATGTCGGGAAAACCCAGCATGAATGGAGTTGCAGAACGACGAAACCGGACTCTTAAGGACATGGTAAGAAGTATGATTAGTCATTCTTCTCTTCCAGAGTCCTTTTGGGGAGAAGCATTAAAGACCGCAGTTTATATTCTTAATAGAGTACCTAGTAAAGTAGTAGCTAAGACCCCTTATGAGCTCTGGACTAGGAAAATAACCCAGCATTAGACACTTGCACATTTGGGGATGTCCAGCTGAAGCGAGGCCTTATAAGCCTCATGAAGGTAAGTTGGATGCAAAGACAGTTAGCTGTTATTTTATTGGATACGCTAAACGCTCTTATGGGTACAAGTTTTACAATCCCATCACTAGAACAATTTTTTGAAACGGGAAATGCAAGATTCCTTGAGGATGTAGAGTTTGGAGGGGAAGGAAGCATAAAGAGTGTTGTCTTTGATGAAGAAACTGTTTCTCACAATGATCAAGTCTTTGTACCTATCTTTGGTCCAGAAATAAATCCTGTAATAAACAATGATGTTATCCCTAACATCCCTCAAGAACAAGATAATACTGAGTTTCTTCCTCAAGCACCACCTATAGTTCAAACTCAACAACCTCACAAGCCACCATTAAGAAGATCCACTAGAGAGAGGAATAGTGCAATTTCAGATGATTATGTTGTATTTCTTCAGGAACGTGAGGATGGAATTGGTTTGACCGAGGAAGATCCTATCAACTTTAGTCAAGCTATGCGGAGTCCAAACTCTCATAAGTGGGTTGATGCCATGAAGGATGAGATGAAGTCAACGGCTGACAATGATGTTTGGGATCTTGTTAAATTACCTGAAGGAATGAAACCCATTGGTTGTAAATGGATATTTAAAACCAAAAGGGATTCAAAGGGTAACATTGAGAGATATAAAGCTCGTCTTTCGCAAAAGGCTTTACTCAAAAGGAAGGAATTGATTATAAAGAGACTTTCTCTCCAGTTTCTTCGAATGACTCTCTTAGGATCATGATGGCATTGGTAGCTCATTTTGATTTAGAGTTGCATCAGATGGATGTAAAGACTGCGTTTCTAAATGGAAACATTGAAGAGACAATATATATGATGCAAATAGAAAACTTTGTCAGGAGACCCAAAGTCTATGGTTTGCAAACTCAAGAAATCCATCTATGGCCTTAAACAGACTTCCCATCAATGGTATTACAAATTCCATCAAGTAATATCCTCATTTGGTTTTGAGGCTAATCCGGTTGATAACTGTGTATACCAAAAGTTCAGTGGGAGTAAATTCATTTTCTTGGTACGATATGTAGATGATATCCTTTTGGCAAGCAACAATATAGGATTATTACACGAAACCAAGAGATTTCTCACAAATAAATTTGAGATGAGAGATCTTGGGGACGCCTCTTTTATCTTAGGAATTCAAATACTTAGATACCGTTCTCGAGGTATTTTAGGATTGTCACAAAGGAGCTATATTGATACAGTTCTGGATAGATTCTCCATGAAAGATAGTAAACCAGGAGACACGATCGTTGCTAAAGGAGACAAGTTTTGTCTCAAACAGTGCCCCACTACGGATCTTGAAAAGCAAGAGATGCATAAGGTTCCATATGCTTCAGCAGTGGGAAGTCTTATGTATGCTCAAGTTTGCACCCGTCCCGACTTAGCATTCATTGTAGGAGTTCTTGGTAGGTATCTAAGCAACCCTGGTTGAAATTCTGGTATAACAGATCCCAGATGTCCTACATGATGTCGAGACATCTGGTCTGACATAAACAACAAGGCAATTATAGACAGTTAAATACGTTGCTGAAAAGAAAAGTGCACACAGAATTTGTTCACCCAGGTAAGAGACTCCATCTCACTTCCAATCATCGCAATGATGTCTAGCAGTCAACATCTCAGTCACTGCATCAACAACTTGATTTCCAACAACTATCCAAACACATAAAAATAGAAGACACACTCCTATAACAATACCTAGACATGACCCTCATGACTAAGAACAATGTTTAGAGTTGCTTAACTGCTTCCTCTAAGAACAATACATCTCTTACCTACAGGCTTAGAGATAAACATGATGACCATCCCACAAAACCGGGTGGTTCATCAACCAACACAGCCCTTATAATTTACATGATGGCTGGCTACTAAAACTAGGTTACAATGCTTCTATTTATAACCTATACCCAACTGGATTTGGGCTTCAAATCACAGCATATCAGCTGCTACAAATTTGCAAAAGATTCTCCTACAAATTAGATCTTTAATCAAATCTTCAATTAAATCTTCAATTAAATCTAATTATTCTCCATATCTTTTTGCATGAAAATAGCAACAATATCTGCTCAATATAAGATTGCAATAGAATATATTTGTCCCATGATATTCGCCTGCAATCTCTCCACCAGATCTTCTCAAAACACACTTAAACAAATGCAACCCTAACAAAACACATCAGACTGATGTTCTGATGTTCTGTCAACTGATGTCAAGACATCAGGTTTAACATCAACATACAAAACTGCAACCCTTCTGAACTTAACATCAACTCAATGTTAAGAACTCATGTTAAGACATCAGACATATGACATCATTAACAACACCATTGTTTTACCAAAATTCCAGCCAATACAAGAACTAACAATCTCCCCCTTTGGCTAATTTTGGCTAAAACAATCTCAGCCTACACCAGAGATACCAGCCGCGGAAAAACACCATACAAACTAGCATCAACACACAACTAGCAGCAGCAACTCCCCCTCAAAACTGCAACCAGCAAAACAGCTGCACAAACTACACACTCCCCCTTAAGCCTAGAACCACAACAGACAACTAGGCAACAACTAGGCTAGCTCTCCCCCTTTTTAGCCACAATTGGACAAACTCTGGATCTGCCAACCAACATACTCAGAACAAAATCCAGACTCAACAACTACTACTATACATTCTCTCCCCCTTTTTGGCCAAAAATTAACAACATTGGTGTAAATGTATACTTCTGATTCAATCCATTGTCACACAAATATATAAAACCAGGTCTAAACTGTCAAGTACACCATGAACTTCACCAGTAACACAATGTTACGACATCTTGTCTGACATTACAATCTGGATAAACAACTTCTTCAACAAAAGATCAACTCTCCCTATCTAAGATAACCAGTGCTCCTTTGCAAGAAGAACACCTTAAATGAATGGAAAATATAAGACTCATCTTCATGTCTTCAAGAGCGCACCCTCTGTTCAACACACCTGCTGAACACATTCACAAAATGCTTAATCCTCAAACAATCCAAGTACCACACTAGTACAGACAGAAGTTCTCCCCTTATATTTCACAATTGATGCTCCTTGACCAGTACATCATAGCATTTGGAAAATCTAGACACAGTGTTCATCCATCCAGTCAGGAATGCTTCACACAATCATCCACAAGTTCTGAAGCACACTCACAATGCCTTCCACTGAACTCTAAGTAAACTCCTCTTACTTAGAATTAATAACACACATCAAGACAAGTGTGACATCTCCCATCAACAAAGACCCTCACAAAGTTTTTCCAAAACTGCATAAAATTGTCTTCAGACTTCTCCTCAGAAGCATGTGCGCACAGGATACAAACAATTAGCTTCACATGGCTAGAACCATTCATGTCCACACCAACATGCCATCCAAAAGCCTAATGTCATAACATGTTATCTGACATTATCTCCTCATAAGAGGCAACCAATCTCCACAAGCTTGATCAGCATGCAAGCTTCACAATATATGTACCTTTGTTGCAGAATCCATAAACAAGTACTCCCCCTGTCATGGTTAACTAATGCTCTAGATGGAGATGAACATTTGAGCACACTTGCTGAGCACATTCACATACTGTACTTTCACTTTTGGAGAACACAACCAAGTATCCTGACTTGTTTGACACTGCTCACAGACTCCACAAATTCTCTGCTTTACTGAGATCTAATCTCTTCAAGAGATACTTGTAGCAGAAGAAGGAACAACTCTCTAAAAAAATGTTCTGATCAGATCAGATCACAATCCCTCTACCATTACATCCACCAGTAGTTGTTGATGCTAGTGAAGTCTTCAAAATTAGTAGTCATGCTTTTCCAGAACAAACTACTAAAAATAAGACCAGAATCTCCACATTCTAATTCGCATAGTCAGAAACATCTCTTCTGACAAAAATGCTTGAGCATCCAACTTCACACGCACACTCTCAATCATCTTCCAAATATAACCATCAGCAATCATGATGTTACAACATCACCATTCAACAACATCTTTTGGGGACATCAGCTTCTCATTACCATTCAGAGGACTCATTTCGTATAGAAGTCCTTCAAGAAGCTCCCAATAAAACACAGTCAGAGCAGCTTATTCAGGTTAACATACACACCTGAATACCATGAGCTCGCACACCCTCTCAAGAGTTCAGACTGCAAATTAGTATACTCACATGATTCCCTCTTGGTTTGTTATCTTCACATGCTCCAAAACTCCATATCTTGCCAGGCTGATCAACTACTCTCTAGCATGACTTGACAATAGGGCTATGTCCCCTTCATAGGCTTTTCTTCTGCCTTTAGCGATACACATCCAATCATCTATCTTTGACATTTGGATCAATTGATGAATATCCATATTCAGACTTTCAAGCAATCAATACCTGATCTAGTTCAGTCTTCTCTACATTCTCCTTCCAAAGCAGACCTTCTACTTCATCATTCTCCCGTATGATTAGGTAGATTCTCTTTAGAAATAATGTAGGTAATCATCCCAGATAATGTCCTATCACAAGTTAGAACATCTTCCACACACCAAAGCATCAACACCATGATTCTTGATATGCTCCACCAACTGGACTTACTCTAGCATAGTAATCCAAAGAACCAGAGAAATAAACTCTCATCCACATTCAAGAAAAATAATCTCCTTGAGTCTTCAACTCATAACCCTTTTGCCCAAGAGTAACTTGTTCCAAGACAATCCTCAATAATAACCAGTTGCCACACTCTGATAATCTTGATTCTTCGAATTCACTTCTGAGATCCACCAAATGCCACAGTTTGATCACCTCAAGCATGAATCCTCATATGAAAATAGCCAAATGCCACATTTTGACCTTTTTCACGTTTGTCAGAACTCTCACAAAGATATCCTGATCCACCAAGGAAACCAGATCTTCAAGTCATAAGTTCTAATTGCTCAATAGTAAACACACTTAGACTCCCTAAGCCATGGTCAAGTAACATCTTCCCCTTCCTGCAGCTCCTGCAAACTGCCACGAGAACGATCTTTTTGAAGCATCCTATTGTTCATTCCTGTAGATCACCCTATCAAAAGCTGATGTGCCACATCACCAGTTGAGACTTCTGATGTTAAGCTATAATCCCAGGTCAACACCTAGGCGACTTGTGAGCGAATGTAGAACCCCTCCCATGATTCTCCAAACCTTTGATGAAAAGATGTTAAAACAATTGACAGAACATCCTTAATCTTGTCTTTCAAGGATAATCAATTAAATACTTGTGAATATCACAAATAGCAATTGATCTTAAATCCCTATGGTTTAACCCTTCTTCAGATTCTAGCATCTTCTGAATCTTCTTCATGACAACCATTATGACAACCATTCATACCACAAAAGCCTTCCAGGTTAGGTCAGTGTCTTGATCTTTCACTCCACCCTGAGCAAAGAACTGAAGTGATGTTTCAACATCAGTTCCGACATCATTCTAAATCACATTAAACATCGACTAGGATTTGGAGACTACAACCATAGTAATCCACACATATCTCTTGCAGCGAACACACGAGAACATATCAACATCTGATCAACTTCCAAGATCATACCAACAAAACTGCAGTAACTTGCATAACACACTCTTCCAGAAGCTTCTTCTTATAAGCACAAGGTTTAGACCTCTCATCTAACTTAAGAGTGATAACATACCTGTCGCACCTCAAAAAATCATCGAAAATACGACCCTCGCGCGAAAGGCGCGGAAAACAGTTCGACAGAGTCGCCACCGAACGTTATTTATCCCAAAAGAGGGAAAGGCAAATATCGAGAAAACCTTTAAGGATCGGATAAGAACATGGTCATCGCAACCACATTCTGGGTTCGGGAGTCGGTTACGTGAGGGGAAGGTACGCGCACCCCCTCACGTCCGTTGTACTCAACGGGAACCTCTTAATTCGAATCGTGATACTCGTTAGCTAAGTTTGTCTATTTTCTTCTCTAAAATAAATGCGGAAAGGTAAGATAAAAGGGAACGATAGTAAGGGAAAATGCGGTGGTTTTAGGATAGGGTGCTCGGCAAGATTATCGCAATCTCGGGCCTACGTATGCTCATTCGGACGAGAATGAGGAATCAGAGCAATCATAGTTCGACTACGGGGTTTGACGGAAAAAAGATGGTAGTGTGGAAAAGGTGGAAAAAGAAAAAGTGTGTGGATGTAAACGGGGAAAAAAGGAAAAGGTAGCGAAGGTTGACGGGGAAAAAGAAAAAGGTAGCTTGCCAAGCTCATTGCAATCTTGTGCCTACGTATCTTTACTCGGACGAGAATAAAGAATCAGAGCAGTCGTAGTTCGTGGTACGCCCACGAAACAAGAGAGTTGATTGATTTTTAAAAGAGGCGTCAATTGCTCATACACGAGTAAGAGAACTCGCACCCAAACAATCGAAGGAAGATCAAAGACTTGAACCCCCATTTTTCACCTTGAAAGAGTTTCGATAGTTGTTAGTCGTTTTGAGGTTTGATTATGAAAATCCGCTTGACGTTGGATAAGGGTTTATTTGCGAAAAGAGTTTGATTTGAAGATGACTCGACGACGAATCGAGTGTTTGGTTTGAAAAGAGGTTTGCTTAAAAATGGCTCGACGATGAATCAAGGCTTTGGTGTGAAAATGGGTTGTTTGAAAAATGTCTCGACGACGAATCGAGGTTTTGGTTTGAAAATGGGTTGCCTATGCTAGTCCATAGGGGTGCTCCTAGTAAACAAACCACAATCAAAACAATATTAAGTGCGTACATCGGAATGGGGGAGGGATACATGTAAATTACAAGTGTTGACAGAAATAAATGGTCTCATTGTAAGGTAGCCCAAGAGGAAGTCGTGTGTGTGCAAAGTGTCCTAAACTAAATCTTGAGTAAGCGTCGAGCAAATGATCATAACCGCAGTCCGTTCATGTTCGTTTTTTATGGTTGTGATAGTTGTTAATTGTTTTCGATAAATGGTGAGTAAAATGAAATGGATATGAATATGGATACAATATGATGATAATATTTACAACAATAATATAATATAAAATGGACAAGATATAATATGGATATAAAATCGGTCTCGTCTTAATCGCGATTTAATCGGTAAATTGGTAATCGGATTTTTGACCTTCATTGACCCAAATGAAAATAAAAGAATATAAAATGACAAAAAGGAAATTAAATCGAAAATACGAATACAAAGCGTAAAGGTCTCACCTTTATCGAGATTTAATCGAGAAATCGATAAATCGATCGATATTTAATTTTCATTGACCAAATATGAATAAAATAATAATGAATAAAATAGTGAATAAACATTAGTGAATAAAAATCATAAAATGGAATAAAAAATCGAAAATGATGCTAAAAATAATAAAGGTCTCACCTTTATCAAGATTTAAGATTAAAAATGAATAAATCTTGATATTTTGGTTTTCATTGACCAAAAATACTAAAAAATGAGATAAAAAATCTAAATAAATAAAATGATAAATACAAAATAAATTGAAATAAGTGAACTAAAATGATAAATATTACATAAATCGAAATAAAAAAGAATAAAAAATGGTAGGCCTCAAATAAATCAAAATTTAATCGGTTTGATTAAACTATGAATTGAGTCATATCATTGGCCCATAAAATAGCATTGGAAAGAAATTAATTAAGGACATCTAACATATTAAGCACTAATAAGATTAATTTAAAAGTGTAATGTATTAACAAGAATTTAAAACCCTAAACTAAAAGAAAAGAAAAAAAAACTAAAGACAATCATCATGGGCTCTGAAGCCCATTCATCCTAAAGCAAAATCACGGTCAGCAAAAAAAATAATAATTAAAAGAAAAGGCACAGGAAAATAAACAGGCCTTAGTTCCTACATCCTTAACACACGATGAAAGCAAAAGGGGAACCCAAACACGGTTTCCTCAAAGCCATAGTTTCAAAAGTAACCGACATCTTACAAAACGAAAAAAAGAAAAGAAAAAAAATGCGCAGCATAGAATCAAAGATATGGCTTCCGACCTTCTCACTCGTTCAATCTCTTTCCAGGTTCGATTTCCCTTTTCTAAGTTTTCGATCTCTCTCTCCTCTTTCGATCTGGATTTATAAGTTTGTGGGTTTGGAATGATGTGAAAGTTGTTGGTGGGTTGAAGGAGAGTATTACGTTTTGGGGTTGAGAAAGATGAGCGTTGGGTTGTTCGTTTCGGAGAAGGAAGTTAGTGTTGTTGTTGCGGTTTGGGAAAGAAGAGAAGAAAGAGGTATGTGTGAGTTGAAAATTTGGTGGTTGTTGTTGTTGAAGATGATTGTTAGGGAGGAAGATGAATAGGGATTTTGAGGAGGTTCGGAAGGGTTAAGAGAAGATTGTTTTTAATGGAAAGTGGAGACGAAATTTGAGGGTGAGATTCGCACGATCAAAGGGTGCTTCGAGGTTAAGATTCTGAGCTGCCGTGATTTTGTATCTCCCCTTCTTCCTTTTATCTGAAAATAAATTTTGTCGATTGAATATAACAATTTTGTTCTATTGATTATGATGAGTTATTTTCAACTGATTTTTACAGGTTTGTAGTATTTTGGCTTGTTGTGTTGTTGACCAGTCTGTGGAATTATTTTAACGTTGCAGGATACACACCATAAATGTGGTCACAGGCTTTATTAGTCAGGCTTGTAGGTTCGCTGCAGTTAACAAGTTTTTGTCAAAGTGTACGCGCCGGTTGTTGCAGTCTTGTCTTGGAGCTTAGAGTATTGTGCAGACCAAGGTTCAAATTAGATACAATATTGGGTTGGAAATATTAGTAATAATAATAATAATAAAATAAATAATAATAATAATAATAATAATAAGATAATATAATATTAATAATGAAATGACACAAATAATAAAAATGAAAATGAAATAATAAAAATAATAAAAAAAGAAATAGTAAAATTAATAAAAATAGTAGTAAAAAGATAAGAGTAATAAAAAAATGAAATATTAAAAAAAATAAAATAAAAAAATAACAAAAATAAAATGATACAAATAATAAAAATGAAATAAAAAATGATAACAATGAAATAAATAAATAACGAATAGTAAAATGATGAAATAATAATAATAATAATACTAATACAAATAATAATAATAGTAATAAAAAATAAATGAATAAACAAAATAAAAAATATAATATAATAATAATAATGATAATGAAATAAATAATAATGACCATAATAACAATAAATGATAATAATTAGAAATAATAATATATATAAATGATAATAACATACTAATAATGGTGATAGTAATAGAAAATCATGGAATAATAAATGGTAATAAAAAATAATAAAATATATAAATAACAAATAAAGCTATAAGATTAAATTAAATTAAAATTTAAATATAAAGTTCTAAATGAATTAAAGATCTAATAAAACATAAAGTTCTAATAAAACTAAATCTATAAATTATGCTTGAAAAACTAAATTGAAATAAAAATAAATAAATAAAAAGTTAAATGTGGGTATTAAAGTGGAAAAGATAATAAAATGGGTATAAATGGATATTTAGATTATGGATAAATAAATGGATATGGATGGATAATTGGATATGGATGGATAATGGTAAAAAAAAAATGGTTAAAAACTAGATATGACTTAAAAAAAAAGGATAAAAACAAAAGAGGGATGAACATATTTTTTGTATTTTTCTGAATATGGTTAGCAGATGGAAATTAAATACAGGTAGGACAAATTTGGGGTATGACAGATGCCCCTATCTAATTGGCTTGAACTGAGTTAGGTGAACTGCTACGGCGTTCGGCCTTTCGAGGTAGAAGACAATTAGATATGAAGAAGACCACGAATTTGTCCGAAAGAAAGAAAAGGGATTGAGAAGTTGAAATACAAGAAATCTAACACCAAAAGGATGACAGACCTATCACCAAAAGGATGATAGTGAACACACACATAGACCCTTCCACCCAAAAGGATGAAAATGAGGTCAAAGCCTGCTATTACCGACGAGATAATAGGGCACACACACACACAGAGACCCTTCCAACAAAAGGATGAAAATGAGGTCAACGCCTGCTATTATCGACGAGATAATAGGGCACACACATAGCCTGCTATTATCGACGAAATAATAGGGCACACAGGCACACAGACCCTTCCACCAAAAGGATGAAAAAGAGGTCAAAGCCTGCTATTACCGACGAGATAATAGGGCACACACACACAGACCCTTCCACCAAAAGGATGGAAATGAGGTCAAAGCCTGCTACTACCGACGAGATAATAGGGCACACACACACAGCCTGCTACTACCGACGAGATAATAGGGCACACAACACAGCCTGATATTACCGACGAGATAATAGGGCACACACGCACAACCTGCTATTATTAACGAGATAATAGGGAACACTACAAAGCCTGCTATTACCGACGAGATAATAGGGCACACACACAACCTGCTATTACCGACGAGATAATAGGGCACACACACAGCCTGCTATTACCGACGAGATAATATGGAACACAACACCGCCTGCTATTACCGACGAGATAATAGGGCACACAACACCGCCTGCTATTATCGACGAGATAATAGGGCACACAACACAGCCTACTATTACTGACGAGATAACAGGGCACACAACACGGCCTACTATTACCGACGAGATAATAGGGCACACAACACCGCCTGCTATTATCGACGAGCTAATAGGGCACATAACACAGCCTGCTATTACCGACGAGATAATAGGGCACACAACACAAAGGTTGAAGTAAAGAAATCAATGAGGAGAGCCCACGAAAAGGAAAGGGAGATAGTGAAAAATGGAGAAGGTAACCCGCCAAGATCTACGCAATCTTGTGCCTACGTATCTTTATTCGGACGAGAATAAAGAATCAGGGCAGTCGTAGTTCGACCTGAAGAAAAGATTCAATGAGGAACGCCCACTGACTCGGAGAAATGTTTATTGGTTGGGATGAGGATGACGACCTCAACAACAAAAGGTTGAGGAGCACAACTCAATGAAGAATGTCCACTGACTTGCTTGGAGATCACTGCTTCGTCAACAGAAGGTTGAAGACTTCATGGGGGACGCCCATGAACTTGAAGAAGATGCCCCTGACTGGGCTGGAGATTGTCTTGAGTTTGCCTTGTTCGACCAAAGGTTGAAAACAACTTCGTGAGGAACGCCCACGGACTTGATGAAGATGCCCCTGGCTGGGCTGAAGATCGTCTTCTTGCAATCTTGAGATTGATCCTGGACCTTGACATGCACGAATGCTTGATTTTGTAATGATGTTCCATGACGAATGGAAATGCAATGCAAATGCTGACGCGCGGAGATGCAAGTGCTAGGGAAGTATGATTTGGCTTTTTGGGTATGCATATGATACTAATGATGTCTATGATGTCGAATGCGATGCATATGATGCGTATGATTGCAAATGGGTGATTGGATAAGTTTCGAAGGCGCCAGCGTGGTGGAATTTTGGTAGTTGCCAATGAGGATTGGACTTTTGGGCGGTGAGAGGGATTTGATTTCCTCGACACTCAGTAGATGAAAATGCCATGGTTGAAGCGGGCGAAGAAGACTTTGATAGTCAGAACGGCTTGAAAATGAGCATAGCGATGTGATCGACTCATGAAGGTTGTGCTTTTGATGACTGCTGATGTCTGGCAAGGTATGCTTGGCCAAGAGGATCTGCTTTCTGCAATGGGTCTTGCCCCAGTCTGAACATGGTAATGGTCTGCCCCTGATTAACCAGTTCTGAAGTGGTCTGATCTTTGGAAGATGAACTTTGATGTGCTTTGAGATGACTTGCCCCTGATTGAGGTGTTGAAGGATTTGCCCCAGCCTGTGGGTTGAGGTAGTCTTGCTTCGGGTCGGCACCACTGAAAGTTCAAGTTCCTCTTTGATTGCCCCTTGTTGGAATTGCTTTGATGTCTAGCACTGATTTGCAGTTAAAATTGCTCATTCACAAATGGTAATCTTAATGCAATGCTCATGCAAGTTTTGAAAAAGAGTCGTTTATTCGAGTGTCGTGATAGTGAGACGAATGGGCTGTTAGTCTAGACGTGTGCTGATTTTAATGGTGTGAAAGATATAGCAAAGAGAATGACACCAATGCTGAAGATTAGCAAATACGGGGAGTCAGTTTACGCAACCTCGCAATAGTATGCTTTCAGAATAAACCTCGCCTCAATTAGGTCTTTCGAGGGTTGTAACGTGGTCTGATATACGGTTTATGAAACAAAGGATATTAGGCTCAAAATTTGATTTGTACCCACCCCTTCTTCATGATGATCTCCAGTCCTACGTTCAGTTAAATCTGCACATGTTTGTATTCCAAAAGGGTTGACGGTGTAAGAGTGATGGTTTAAGGTTTGCTCGAACTGGAAGTCACCTTATTTTGTTTTTGATGGATGTCAGTGACCCTTTGGTTTTGATTTGGTGGTCACTGGCTCTTATTTTGTTGTTGTTGAGGATTCGGGGGCCTCTTTTGATTTTGGTTTTGATCCCTATCTTTTGCATGGACTGATTTTGCTTTTCGAGTCCATCAGGGTTGTCTTGATTTTTACCTAAGTCTCCTTTGAGGTGCTTGACTTAGCAGGCTTCTAATTTTTTTGATTTTTTGGTTTTTGTTGGATGATTGTGACTGCCAAGTCATGGTTATTGATGAACAATCGTCATGTCTTGTGGAATTTTGCTTTGTGATTCGAGTGCGTAATTGGATTATCTGAACACAACCTGCCCCTGGTTGAGTGTAAGGTTTAGTATATCCGAAGGAAACTGCTACTTCTAGGCTCGAAGTGGTTTGACTAGGGATTAACTCCTTGTCTCTCCAGTGTTTGGGGAATTGAAACAATGCCTGTACATCTTCGACGAGATTCTATCCGAAAGCATACGGTTTGCAATTATGGGTATTTCGTTTTCATCATCCTCCCTCCAATCATTGCTAACAACAGTTTGATATAGAGAGTGAAGTGGATAGATGTGTCGGTGATTTGCAATAAATGGAATAAATGAGTGAATACGACATAACTGATTCAAAACATGCATAATCAATACATTAAGAAAACCAAATACAAATGACAATGTTCAAAGCATACAGTACTTAAACAAATAAAGACGAAAAATACAAGAATACAAATGATGGGATGGCAACATGACTGCCTTCTTCGGGGAAACTTGAACTTGACTTGACTAGATGCTGGCACTAGCGTGGCGGCGACATAGGGTTGTTGATGACGTTTGGAGCCTTTCCATTGAACACGAGATACTTTGAGTTGATCATGTCTTGAACCTTGTGTTTGAAAGCTCTGCAGTCCTCGATCGTATGCCCTGGAGCACCCTTATGAAACTCGCAATGAGTGTTAGCATCATAATCTGGGGGAATGACAGTTGGAGGAGCTAGGTCCCTTAGAGTGCTTGCCTTCTTCTTCATCAACTGAGCAAAGATCTGAGCATAGGTCATTGGCAGACGATCAAAGTCTCTATCAGACCTCCTTGTCCTTTGTTGATTAGGCTGGCGTTAGTGAGCAGCTCTCTGCTGTTGATGTTGAGGAGGATACTGATACCCTTGCTGGTTGTAGGATTATTGCTGAGGAGCCTGTTGTGAGGCATTAGAGCTTGAACAGCTTGAACAGTTGGCTGATAAGGCATTTGAGCGTATTGCGCAGCAGCAACATGTGGATACTGGAAATAGGGCATTTGATAAGGCATTGGAGCTGGAGCTTGTGGAGCTTGTCCCTTCTGAGCATAGACAACATTTGTTTCACCCTCTTTCTTTTTGAATCCATTGTTGAAAGGTTTCTTGGCTTGAGACTGGCTGCTAGAACCTCCTTGGATCTTTCCGCTCTTTAGACCCTTTTCGATTCTCTCACCGACAATCACCAAATCAGAGAATCTGGCAGAAACATTACCAATCAACTTCTCATAGTATTGGCCTTGCAAAGTACCCAAGAAGATGTCAATCAGTTCACGGTCAACCAGAGGTGGATGACCCTTGCAGCTAGCTCTCTCCAGCGTTGCGCGTACTCCTTAAAGGATTCGTTGTCCTTTTGAGCCATATTCTGAAGTTGAATACGATTCGGAGCAAGGTCAGTGTTGTACTTGTATTGCTTGACAAATGCATCAGCTAGATCATCCCAAGTGCGCACATTACTATGCTCCAGCTTCATATACCACTCAAGAGATGCTCCAGACAGACTGTCTTGAAAGCAATGGATCATCAGTTTTTCATCTTTGGCATGGGCAGCCATCTTGCGGCAGTACATCCTTAGATGCATGTGGGGACAACTGAGGCCTTTGTACTTCGGGAATTCATGCACTTTGAACTTGGGAGGAATGACAACATCTGGCACCAACCACATATCCAGAGCATTCATAGATTTTGAGTTGCGCCCCTCCATGACTCGGAGTTTCTCAGCTAGATCACGACACATCTTGATGGCTTCAGAATCCTGACCAGAGGTAGGATTGACAATTGGGATAGCAGCATGGTAGTTCTGTACTTCATCATACTGATCTACCAGATTTTCTTCAGCATGAGGAATAGGAATCTGAGTGACAACAGGTTGGGCTTGCGGAATAACACCAACAGCGACTCCAAATGTTGGAATTGGTTGAGTTATGGCAGGAGCGAAGTCCATTGGTATCCCATAAGTGATGGGGTTGGGAACAGGAGCTGAGAGCCTTGAGGGTGACCCTTGAACAGGTGCAGTGTTGTTAGCAGCAGCGGCTTCACGCAGTTCTTCTTCTCTTCTGGCCGCCATGATGGCTTCAAGAATCTGATCAATCTTTCCCTTCATAGAGTCCATTTCTTCTCTGTAGGCAGCTTGCTCTTGCTGAATCTGCTCCGTCGTTCTTCTTATGTTGGCTCGAGTTGTGTACCGGTGTCGAGGAATCAGCTTGATTTACTGGAGAAGGAAGGAAGTTGAAGTGAGATTCCGAGGTTGAAAATGCAATGCAAGATGCACAACAGATGCAATGCAATGCAATGACATGAGATGCAATGCAAGATGCAAGATCCAGGATCACAGGATCAAACAGCTTCAAACAGTTCTACGGTTGTCCGGGGATGACGGGTCAAGAACCACAACTAGGAAGAAAACCCCTGGGTAGGTTTCTAAGACGGGTAGGTGCCTAGAGTTATGGATATATTTCGAAAACATTATAACCAAGACGAAGAGACATCCGACTATAATATCCTCGAAATAATCTCGTCTAGGTGAGGTCTTCGTTTCTTCCCCACGAGAAAGATTCCTCGGAGGCGCCCACTACACAACCGTCGACACACGGGTTCTAAATAGGGTTCTCAGAATCCTAGATCGAGGTTGAAAATATTACTGTCAGGAAGTGATACGTTCGAGGGATCTCATCTGATTGGGGCGTTCGCATTAACTCACATAGAATTAACGCTACCAACCACCAAGGGTAAATTGGGTTAATGGTCCTTGGGATCAACGACCCACCTCAAAAGTATTATCGCCATGGCAAAGATTCACCACAACAATAATATGTCCAAGGGAATCTACTCCAAGCGGTGGTTTTCGCTTCAACTCACGCGGAAGAGACCACGCAAGCCTACACTACACAACCACCATCCTAATCCTAGGGTTATACTTAGACTCGGGTATAGAGCCATCTCACAAAGTTCCCAATATCAGAACAACCCAACAATGTTACAAAAGGTAACACAAGTAAATAAGCAAACGAGTAAATAAGAAGAAAATAAATAAACAAAGCTAAAGAGCAAGCGAGTCGAATCAAGATAGGCTCGACTCTCTCTTGCATGGAGCAAATGGTCCCCAGCAGAGTCGCCATCTGTCGCACCTCGAAAAATCATCGAAAATACGACCCTCGCGCGAAAGGCGCGGAAAACGGTTCGACAGAGTCGCCACCGAACTTTATTTATCCCAAAAGAGGGAAAGGCAAATATCGAGAAAACCTTTAAGGATCGGATAGGAACATGGTCATCGCAACCACATTCTGGGTTCGGGAGTCGGTTACGTGAGGGAAAGGTACGCGCACCCCCTCACGTCCGTTGTACTCAACGGGAACCTCTTAATTCGAATCGTGATACTCGTTAGCTAAGTTTGTCTATTTTCTTCTCTAAAATAAATGCGGAAAGGTAAGATAAAAGGGAACGATGCTAAGGGAAAATGGGGTGGTTTTAGGATAGGGTGCTTGGCAAGATTATCGTAATATCGGGCCTACGTATGCTCATTCGGACGAGAATGAGGAATCAGAGCAATCGTAGTTCGACTACGGGGTTTGACGGAAAAAATATGGTAGTGTGGAAAAGGTGGAAAAAGAAAAAGTGTGTGGATGTAAACGGGGAAAAAAGGAAAAGGTAGCGAAGGTTGACGGGGAAAAAGAAAAAGGTAGCTTGCCATGATCATCGCAACCTTGTGCCTACGTATCTTTACTCGGACAAGAATAAAGAATCAGAGCAGTCGTAGTTCGTGGTACGCCCACAAAACAAGAGAGTTGGTTGATTTTTAAAAGAGGCGTCAATTGCTCACACACGAGTAAGAGAACTCGCACCCAAACAATCGAAGGGAGATCAAAGACTTGAACCCCCATTTTTCACCTTGAAAGAGTTTCGATAGTTGTTAGTCGTTTTGAGGTTTGATTATGAAAATCTGCTTGACGTTGGATAAGGGTTTATTTGCGAAAAGAGTTTGATTTGAAGATGACTCGACGACGAATCGAGTGTTTGGTTTGAAAAGAGGTTTGTTTGAAAATGGCTCGACGACGAATCGAGGCTTTGGTGTGAAAATGGGTTGTTTGAAAAATGTCTCGACGACGAATCGAGGTTTTGGTTTGAAAATGGGTTGCCTATGCTAGTCCATAGGGGTGCTCCTAGTAAACAAACCACAATCAAAACAATATTAAGTGCGTACATCGGAATGGGGGAGGGATACATGTAAATTACAAGTGTTGACAGAAATAAATGGTCTCATTGTAAGGTAGCCCAAGAGGAAGCCGTGTGTGTGCAAAGTGTCCTAAACTAAATCTTGAGTAAGCGTCGAGCAAATGATCATAACCGCAGTCCGTTCATGTTCGTTTTTTATGGTTGTGATAGTTGTTAATTGTTTTCGATAAATGGTGAGTAAAATGAAATGGATATGAATATGGATACAATATGATGATAATATTTACAACAATAATATAATATAAAACGGACAAGATATAATATGGATATAAAATCGGTCTCGTCTTAATCGCGATTTAATCGGTAAATTGATAATCGGATTTTTGACCTTCATTGACCCAAATGAAAATAAAAGAATATAAAATGACAAGAAGGAAATTAAATCGAAAATACGAATACAAAGCGTAAAGGTCTCACCTTTATAGAGATTTAATCGAGAAATCGATAAATCGATCGATATTTAATTTTCATTGACCAAATATGAATAAAATAATAATGAATAAATGATGAATAAAATAGTGAATAAACATTGGTGAATAAAAATCATAAAATGGAATAAAAAATCGAAAATGATGCTAAAAATAATAAAGGTCTCACCTTTATCAAGATTTAAGATTAAAAATGAATAAATCTTGATATTTTGGTTTTCATTGACCAAAAATACTAAAAAATGAGATAAAAAATATAAATAAATAAAATGATAAATACAAAATAAATTGAAATAAGTGAACTAAAATGATAAATATTACATAAATCGAAATAAAAAATAATAAAAAATGGTAGGCCTCAAATAAATCAAAATTTAATCGGTTTGATTAAACTATGAATTGAGTCATATCATTGGCCCATAAAATAGCATTGGAAAGAAATTAATTAAGGACATCTAACATATTAAGCACTAATAAGATTAATTTAAAAGTGTAATGTATTAACAAGAATTTAAAACCCTAAACTAAAAGAAAAAAAAAAACTAAAGACAATCATCATGGGCTCTTAAGCCCATTCATCCTAAAGCAAAATCACGGTCAGCAAAAAAAATAATAATTAAAAGAAAAGGCACAGGAAAATAAACAAGCCTTAGTTCCTACATCCTTAACACACGATGAAAGCAAAAGGGGAACCCAAACACGGTTTCCTCAAAGCCATAGTTTCAAAAGTAACCGACATCTTACAAAACGAAAAAATGAAAAGAAAAAAAATGCGCAGCATAGAATCAAAGATATGGCTTCCGACCTTCTCACTCGTTCGATCTCTTTCCAGGTTCGATTTCCCTTTTCTAAGTTTTCGATCTCTCTCTCCTTTTTCGATATGGATTTATAAGTTTGTGGGTTTGGAATGATTTGAAAGTTGTTGGTGGGTTGAAGGAGAGTATTACGTTTTGGGGTTGAGAAAGATGAGCGTTGGGTTGTTCGTTTCGGAGAAGGAAGTTAGTGTTGTTGTTGCGGTTTGGGAAAGAAGAGAAGAAAGAGGTATGAGTGAGTTGAAAATTTGGTGGTTGTTGTTGTTGAAGATGATTGTTAGGGAGGAAGATGAATAGGGATTTTGAGGAGGTTCGGAAGGGTTAAGAGAAGATTGTTTTTAATGGAAAATGGAGAAGAAATTTGAGGGTGAGATTCGCACGATCAAAGGGTGCTTCGAGGTTAAGATTCTGAGCTGCCGTGATTTTGTATCTCCCTTTCTTCCTTTTATCTGAAAACAAATTTTGTCGATTGAATATAACAATTTTGTCCTATTGATTGTGATGAGTTATTTTCAACTGATTTTTGCAGGTTTGTAGTATTTTGGCTTGTTGTGTTGTTGACCAGTCTGTGGAATTATTTTAACATTGCAGGATACACACCAGAAATGTGGTCACAGGCTTTATTAGTCAGGCTTGTAGGTTTGCTGCAGTTAACAAGTTTTTGTCAAAGTGTACGCGCCAGTTGTTGCAATCTTGTCTTGGAGCTTGGAGTATTGTGCAGACCAACGTTCAAATTGGATACAATATTGGGTTGGAAATATTAGTAATAATAATAATAATAATAAAATAAATAATAATAATAATAATAATAATAATAAGATAATATAATATTAATAATGAAATGACACAAATAATAAAAATGAAAATGAAATAATAAAAATAATAAAAAAAGAAATAGTAAAATTAATAAAAATAGTAGTAAAAAGATAAGAGTAATAAAAAAATGAAATATTAAAAAAAATAAAATTAAAAAATAACGAAAATAAAATGATACAAATAATAAAAATGAAATAAAAAATGATAACAATGAAATAAATAAATAACGAATAGTAAAATGATGAAATAATAATAATAATAATACTAATACAAATAATAATAATAGTAATAAAAAATAAATGAATAAACAAAATAAAAAATATAATATAATAATAATGATAATGAAATAAATAATAATGACCATAATAACAATAAATGATAATAATTAGAAATAATAATATATATAAATGATAATAACATACTAATAATGGTGATAGTAATAGAAAATCATGGAATAATAAATGGTAATAAAAAATAATAAAATATATAAATAACAAATAAAGCTATAAGATTAAATTAAATTAAAATTTAAATATAAAGTTCTAAATGAATTAAAGATCTAATAAAACATAAAGTTCTAATAAAATTAAATCTATAAATTATGCTTGAAAAACTAAATTGAAATAAAAATAAATAAATAAAAAGTTAAATGTGGGTATTAAAGTGGAAAAGATAATAAAATGGGTATAAATGGATATTTAGATTATGGATAAATAAATGGATATGGATGGATAATGGTAAAAAACTAGATATGACTTAAAAAAAAGGATAAAAACAAAAGAGGGATGAACATATTTTTTGGATTTTTCTGAATATAGTTAGCAGATGGAAATTAAATACAGGTAGGACAAATTTGGGGTATGACAGATGCCCCTATCTAATTGGCTTGAATTGAGTTAGGTGAACTGCTACGGCGTTCGGCCTTTCGAGGTAGAAGACAATTAGATATGAAGAAGACCACGAATTTGTCCGAAAGAAAGAAAAGGGATTGAGAAGTTGAAATACAAGAAATCTGACACCAAAAGGATGACAGACCTATCACCAAAAGGATGATAGTGAACACACACATAGACCCTTCCACCCAAAAGGATGAAAACGAGGTCAAAGCCTGCTATTACCGACGAGATAATAGGGCACACACACACACAGAGACCCTTCCACCAAAAGGATGAAAATGAGGTCAACGCCTGCCATTATCGACGAGATAATTGGGCACACACACAGCCTGCTATTATCGACGAAATAATAGGGCACACACGCACACAGACCCTTCCACCAAAAGGATGGAAAAGAGGTCAAAGCCTGCTATTACCGACGAGATAATAGGGCACACACACACACAGACCCTTCCACCAAAAGGATGGAAATGAGGTCAAAGCCTGCTGCTACAGACGAGATAATAGGGCACACACACACAGCCTACTACTACCGACGAGATAATAGGGCACACAACACAGCCTGCTATTACCGACGAGATAATAGGGCACACACGCACAGCCTGCTATTATTAACGAGATAATAGGGCACACTACAAAGCCTGCTATTACCGACGAGATAATAGGGCACACACACAGCCTGCTATTACCGACGAGATAATAGAGCACACAACACCGCCTGCTATTACCGACGAGATAATAGGGCACACAACACCGCATGCTATTATCGACGAGATAATAGGGCACATATCACAACCTGCTATTACTGACGAGATAATAGGGCACACAACACAGCCTGCTATTACCGACGAGATAATAGGGCACACAACACCGCCTGCTAGTATCGACGAGATAATAGGGCACATAACACAGCCTGCTATTACCGACGAGATAATAGGGCACACAACACAAAGGTTGAAGTAAAGAAATCAATGAGGAGAGCCCACGAAAAGGAAAGGGAGATAGTGAAAAATGGAGAAGGTAACCCGCCAAGATCTACGCAATCTTGTGCCTACGTATCTTTATTTGGACGAGAATAAAGAATCAGGGCAGTCGTAGTTCGACCTGAAGAAAAGATTCAATGAGGAACGCCCACTGACTCGGAGAAATGTTTATTGGTTGGGATGAGGATGACGACCTCAGCAACAAAAAGTTGAGGAACACAACTCAATGAAGAATGTCCACTGACTTGCTTGGAGACCACTGCTTCGTCAACAGAAGGTTGAAGACTTCATGGGGGACGCCCATGAACTTGAAGAAGATGCCCCTGACTGGGCTGGAGATCGTCTTGAGTTTTCCTTGTTCGACCAAAGGTTGAAAACAACTTCGTGAGGAACGCCCACAGACTTGATGAAGATGCCCCTGGCTGGGCTGAAGATCGTCTTCTTGCAATCTTGAGATTGATCCTGGACCTTGACATGCACGAATGCTTGATTTTGTAATGATGTTCCATGACGAATGGAAATGCAATGCAAATGCTGACGCGCGGAGATGCAAGTGCTGGGGAAGTATGATTTGGCTTTTTGGGTATGCATATGATACTAATGATGTCTATGATGTCGAATGCGATGCATATGATGCGTATGATTGCAAATGGGTGATTGGATAAGTTTTGAAGGCACCAGCGTGGTGGAATTTTGGTAGTTGCCAATGAGGATTGGACTTTTGGGCGGTGAGAGGGATTTGATTTCATCGACACTCAGTAGATGAAAACGCCATGGTTGAAGCGGACGAAGATGACTTTGATAGTCAGAACGGCTTGAAAATGAGCATAGCGACGTGATCGACTCATGAAGGTTGTGCTTTTGATGACTGCTGATGTCTGGCAAGGTATGCTTGGCCAAGAGGATCTGCTTTCTGCAATGGGTCTTGCCCCAGTCTGAACATGGTAATGGTCTGCCCATGATTAACCAGTTCTAAAGTGGTCTGATCTTTGGAAGATGAACTTTGATGTGCTTTGAGATGACTTGCCCCTGATTGAGGTGTTGAAGGATTTGCCCCAGCCTGTGGGTTGAGGTAGTCTTGCTTCGGGTCGGCACCACTGAAAGTTCAAGTTCCTCTTTGATTGCCCCTTGTTGGAATTGCTTTGATGTCTAGCACTGATTTGCAGTTAAAATTGCTCATTCACAAATGGTAATCTTAATGCAATGCTCATGCAAGTTTTGAAAAAGAGCCGTTTATTCGAGTGTCGTGATAGTGAGACGAGTGGACTGTTAGTCCAGACGTGTGCTGATTTTAATGGTGTGAAAGATATAGCAAAGAGAATGACACCAATGCTGAAGATTAGCAAATACGGGGAGTCAGTTTACGCTACCTCGCAATAGTATGCTTTCAGAATAAACCTCGCCTCAATTAGGTCTTTCGAGGGTTGTAACGTGGTCTGATATACGGTTTATGAAACAAAGGATATTAGGCTCAAAATTTGATTTGTACCCACCCCTTCTTCGTGATGATCTCCAGTCCTACGTTCAGTTAAATCTGCACATGTTTGTATTCCAAAAGGGTTGACGGTGTAAGAGTGATGGTTTAAGGTTTGCTCGAACTGGAAGTCACCTTATTTTGTTTTTGATGGATGTCAGTGACCCTTTGGTTTTGATTTGGTGGTCACTGGCTCTTATTTTGTTGTTGTTGAGGATTCGGGGGCCTCTTTTGATTTTGGTTTTGATCCCTATCTTTTGCATGGACTGATTTTGCTTTTCGAGTCCATCAGGGTTGTCTTGATTTTTACCTAAGTCTCCTTTGAGGTGCTTGACTTAGCAGGCTTCTAATTTTTTTGATTTTTTGGTTTTTGTTGGATGATTGTGACTGCCAAGTCATGGTTATTGATGAACAATCGTCATGTCTTGTGGAATTTTGCTTTATGATTCGAGTGCGTAATTGGATTATCTGAACACAACCTGCCCCTGGTTGAGTGTAAGGTTTAGTATATCCGAAGGAAACTGCTACTTCTAGGCTCGAAGTGGTTTGACTAGGGATTAACTCCTTGTCTCTCCAGTGTTTGGGGAATTGAAACAATGCCTGTACATCTTCGACGAGATTCTATCCGAAAGCATACGGTTTGCAATTATGGGTATTTCGTTTTCATCATCCTCCCTCCAATCATTGCTAACAACAGTTTGATATAGAGAGTGAAGTGGATAGATGTGTCGGTGATTTGCAATAAATGGAATAAATGAGTGAATACGACATAACTGATTCAAAACATCATAATCAATACATTAAGAAAACCAAATACAAATGACAATGTTCAAAGCATACAATACTTAAACAAATAAAGACGAAAAATACAAGAATGCAAATAATGGGATGGCAACATGACTGCCTTCTTCGGGGAAACTTGAACTTGACTTGACTTGACTTGACTAGATACTGGCACTAGCGTGGCGGCGGCATAGGGTTGTTGATGACGTTTGGAGCCTTCCCATTGAACACGAGATACTTTGAGTTGATCATGTCTTGAACCTTGTGTTTGAAAGCTCTGCAGTCCTCGATCGTATGCCCTGGAGCACCCTTATGAAACTCGTAATGAGTGTTAGCATCATAATCTGGGGGAATGACAGTTGGAGGAGCTAGGTCCCTTAGAGTGATTGCCTTCTTCTTCATCAACTGAGCAAAGATCTGAGCATAGGTCATTGGCAGACGATCAAAGTCTCTATCAGACCTCCTTGTCCTTTGTTGATTAGGCTGGCGTTAGTGAGCAGCTCTCTGCTGTTGATGTTGAGGAGGATACTGATACCCTTGCTGGTTGTAGGATTATTGCTGAGGAGCCTGTTGTGAGGCATTAGAGCTTGAACAGCTTGAACAGTTGGCTGATAAGGCATTTGAGCGTATTGCGCAGCAGCAACATGTGGATACTGGAAATAGGGCATTTGATAAGGCATTGGAGCTGGAGCTTGTGGAGCTTGCCCCTTCTGAGCATAGACAACATTTGTTTCGCCCTCTTTCTTTTTGAATCCATTGTTGAAAGGTTTCTTGGCTTGAGACTGGCTGCTAGAACGTCCTTGGATCTTTCCGCTCTTTAGACCCTCTTCGATTCTCTCACCGACAATCACCAAATCAGAGAATCCAGCAGAAACATTACCAATCAACTTCTCATAGTATTGACCTTGCAAAGTACCCAAGAAGATGTCAATCAGTTCACGGTCAACCAGAGGTGGATGCACCCTTGCAGCTAGCTCTCTCCAGCGTTGCGCGTACTCCTTAAAGGATTCGTTGTCCTTTTGAGCCATATTCTGAAGTTGAATACGATTCGGAGCAAGGTCAGTGTTGTACTTGTATTGCTTGACAAATGCATCAGCTAGATCATCCCAAGTGCGCATATTACTACGCTCCAACTGCATATTCCACTCAAGAGATGCTCCAGACAGACTGTCTTAAAAGCAATGGATCATCAGTTTTTCATCTTTGGCATGGGCAGCCATCTTGCGGCAGTACATCCTTAGATGCATGTGGGGACAACTGAGGCCTTTGTACTTCGGGAATTCATGCACTTTGAACTTGGGAGGAATGACATCATCTGGCACCAACCACATATCCAGAGCATTCATAGATTTTGAGTTGCGCCCCTCCATGACTCGGAGTTTCTCAGCTAGATCACGACACATCTTGATGGCTTCAGAATCCTGAGTAGAGGTAGGATTGATAATTGGGATAGCAGCATGGTAGTTCTGTACTTCATCATACTGATCTACCAGATTTTCTTCAGCATGAGGAATAGGAATCTGAGTGACAACAGGTTGGGTTTGCGGAATAGCACCAACAGCGACTCCAGATGTTGGAATTGGTTGAGTTATGGCAGGAGCGAAGTCCATTGGTATCCCATAAGTGATGGGGTTGGGAACAGGAGCTGAGAGCCTTGAGGGTGACCCTTGAACAGGTGCAGTGTTGTTAGCAGCAGCGGCTTCATGCAGTTCTTCTTCTCTTCTGGCCGCCATGATGGCTTCAAGAATCTGATCAATCTTTCCCTTCATAGAGTCCATTTCTTCTCTGTAGGGAGCTTGCTCTTGCTGAATCTGCTCCGTCGTTCTTCTTATGTTGGCTCGAGTTGTGTACTGGTGTCGAGGAATCAGCTTGATTTACTGGAGAAGGAAGGAAGTTGAAGTGAGATTCTGAGGTTGAAAATGCAATGCAAGATGCACAACAGATGCAATGCAATGCAATGACATGAGATGCAATGCAAGATGCAAGATCCAGGATCACAGGATCAAACAGCTTCAAACAGTTCTACGGTTGTCCGGGGATGACGGGTCAAGAACCACAACTAGGAAGAAAACCCCTGGGTAGGTTTCTAAGACGGGTAGGTGCCTAGAGTTATGGATATATTTCGAAAACATTATAACCAAGACGAAGAGACATCCGACTATAATATCCTCAAAATAATCTCGTCTAGGTGAGGTCTTCGTTTCTTCCCCACGAGAAAGATTCCTCAGAGGCACCCACTACACAACCGTCGACACACGGGTTCTAAATAGGGTTCTTAGAATCCTAGATCGAGGTCGAAAATATTACTGTCTAGAAGTGATCGTTCGAGGGATCTCATCTGATTGGGGCGTTCACATTAACTCACATAGAATTAACGCTACCAACCACCATGGGTAAATTGGGTTAATGGTCCTTGGGATCAACGACCCACCTCGAAAGTATTATCACCATGGCAAAGATTCACCACAACAATAATATCTCCAAGGGAATCTACTCCAAGCGGTGGTTTTCGCTTCAACTCACGCGGAAGAGACCACGCAAGCCTACACTACACAACCACCATCCTAATCCTAGGGTTATACTTAGACTCGGGTATAGAGCCATCTCACAAAGTTCCCAATATCAGAACAACCCAACAATGTTACAAAAGGTAACACAAGTAAATAAGCAAACGAGTAAACAAGAAGAAAATAAATAAACAAAGCTAAAGAGCAAGCGAGTCGAATCAAGATAGGCTCGACTCTCTCTTGCATGGCGCAAATGGTCCCCATCAGAGTCGCCATCTGTCGCACCTCGAAAAATCATCGAAAATACGACCCTCGCGCGAAAGGCGTGGAAAACGGTTCGACAGAGTCGCCACCGAACTTTATTTATCCCAAAAGAGGGAAAGGCAAATATCGAGAAAACCTTTAAGGATCGGATAGGAACATGGTCATCGCAACCACATTCTGGGTTCGGGAGTCGGTTACGTGAGGGAAAGGTACACGCACCCCCTCATGTCCGTTGTACTCAACGGGAACCTCTTAATTCGAATCATGATACTCGTTAGCTAAGTTTGTCTATTTTCTTCTCTAAAATAAATGTGGAAAGGTAAGATAAAAGGGAACGATGCTAAGGGAAAATGGGGTGGTTTTAGGATAGGGTGCTTGGCAAGATTATCGTAATATCGGGCCTACGTATGCTCATTCGGACGAGAATGAGGAATCAGAGCAATCGTAGTTCGACTACGGGGTTTGACGGAAAAAAGATGGTAGTGTGGAAAAGGTGGAAAAAGAAAAAGTGTGTGGATGTAAACGGGGAAAAAAGGAAAAGGTAGCGAAGGTTGACGGGGAAAAAGAAAAAGGTAGCTTACCAAGATCATCGCAACCTTGTGCCTACGTATCTTTACTCGGACAAGAATAAAGAATCAGAGCTGTCGTAGTTCGTGGTACGCCCACAAAACAAGAGAGTTGGTTGATTTTTAAAAGAGGCGTCAATTGCTCACACACGAGTAAGAGAACTCGCACCCAAACAATCGAAGGGAGATCAAAGACTTGAACCCCCATTTTTCACCTTGAAAGAGTTTCGATAGTTGTTAGTCGTTTTGAGGTTTGATTATGAAAATCTGCTTGACGTTGGATAAGGGTTTATTTGCGAAAAGAGTTTGATTTGAAGATGACTCGACGGCGAATCGAGTGTTTGGTTTGAAAAGAGGTTTGTTTGAAAATGGCTCGACGACGAATCGAGGCTTTGGTGTGAAAATGGGTTGTTTGAAAAATGTCTCGACGACGAATCGAGGTTTTGGTTTGAAAATGGGTTGCCTATGCTAGTCCCTAGGGGTGCTCCTAGTAAACAAACCACAATCAAAACAATATTAAGTGCGTACATCGGAATGGGGGAGGGATACATGTAAATTACAAGTGTTGACAGAAATAAATGGTCTCATTGTAAGGTAGCCCAAGAGGAAGCCGTGTGTGTGCAAAGTGTCCTAAACTAAATCTTGAGTAAGCGTCGAGCAAATGATCATAACCGCAGTCCGTTCATGTTCATTTTTTATGGTTGTGATAGTTGTTAATTGTTTTCGATAAATGGTGAGTAAAATGAAATGGATATGAATATGGATACAATATGATGATAATATTTACAACAATAATATAATATAAAACGGACAAGATATAATATGGATATAAAATCGGTCTCGTCTTAATCGCGATTTAATCGGTAAATTGATAATCAGATTTTTGACCTTCATTGACCCAAATGAAAATAAAAGAATATAAAATGACAAGAAGGAAATTAAATCGAAAATACGAATACAAAGCGTAAAGGTCTCACCTTTATAGAGATTTAATCGAGAAATCGATAAATCGATCGATATTTAATTTTCATTGACCAAATATGAATAAAATAATAATGAATAAATGATGAATAAAATAGTGAATAAACATTGGTGAATAAAAATCATAAAATGGAATAAAAAATCGAAAATGATGCTAAAAATAATAAAGGTCTCACCTTTATCAAGATTTAAGATTAAAAATGAATAAATCTTGATATTTTGGTTTTCATTGACCAAAAATACTAAAATATGAGATAAAAAATCTAAATAAATAAAATGATAAATACAAAATAAATTGAAATAAGTGAACTAAAATGATAAATATTACATAAATCGAAATAAAAAAGAATAAAAAATGGTAGGCCTCAAATAAATCAAAATTTAATCGGTTTGATTAAACTATGAATTGAGTCATATCATTGGCCCATAAAATAGCATTGGAAAGAAATTAATTAAGGACATCTAACATATTAAGCACTAATAAGATTAATTTAAAAGTGTAATGTATTAACAAGAATTTAAAACCCTAAACTAAAAGAAAAAAAAAACTAAAGACAATCATCATGGGCTCTTAAGCCCATTCATCCTAAAGCAAAATCACGATCAGCAAAAAAAATAATAATTAAAAGAAAAGGCACAGGAAAATAAACAGGCCTTAGTTCCTACATCCTTAACACACGATGAAAGCAAAAGGGGAACCCAAACACGGTTTCCTCAAAGCCATAGTTTCAAAAGTAACCGACATCTTACAAAACGAAAAAATGAAAAGAAAAAAAATGCGCAGCATAGAATCAAAGATATGGCTTCCGACCTTCTCACTCGTTCGATCTCTTTCCAGGTTCGATTTCCCTTTTCTAAGTTTTCGATCTCTCTCTCCTTTTTCGATCTGGATTTATAAGTTTGTGGGTTTGGAATGATTTGAAAGTTGTTGGTGGGTTGAAGGAGAGTATTACGTTTTGGGGTTGAGAAAGATGAGCGTTGGGTTGTTTATTTCGGAGAAGGAAGTTAGTGTTGTTGTTGCGGTTTGGGAAAGAAGAGAAGAAAGAGGTATGAGTGAGTTGAAAATTTGGTGGTTGTTGTTGTTGAAGATGATTGTTAGGGAGGAAGATGAATAGGGATTTTGAGGAGGTTCGGAAGGGTTAAGAGAAGATTGTTTTTAATGGAAAATGGAGAAGAAATTTGAGGGTGAGATTCGCACGATAAAAGGGTGCTTCGAGGTTAAGATTCTGAGCTGCCGTGATTTTGTATCTCCCTTTCTTCCTTTTATCTGAAAACAAATTTTGTCGATTGAATATAACAATTTTGTCCTATTGATTGTGATGAGTTATTTTCAACTGATTTTTGCAGGTTTGTAGTATTTTGGCTTGTTGTGTTGTTGACCAGTCTGTGGAATTATTTTAACGTTGCAGGATACACACCAGAAATGTGGTCACAAGCTTTATTAGTCAGGCTTGTAGGTTTGCTGCAGTTAACAAGTTTTTGGCAAAGTGTACGCTACGTTCAGATTCAGGCCGGTTGTTGTAGTCTTGTCTTGGAGCTTGGAGTATTGTGCAGATCAAGGTTCAAATTGGATACAATATTGGGTTGGAAATATTAGTAATAATAATAATAAAATAATAATAATAATAAGATAATATAATATTAATAATGAAATGACATAAATAATAAAAATGAAAATGAAATAATAAAAATAATAAAAAAAGAATTAGTAAAATTAATAAAAATAGTAGTAAAAAGATAAGAGTAATAAAAAAAATGAAATATTAAAAAAAAATAAAATTAAAAAATAACGAAAATAAAATGATACAAATAATAAAAATGAAATAAAAAATGATAACAATGAAATAAATAAATAACGAATAGTAAAATGATGAAATAATAATAATAATAATAATAATAATAATACAAATAATAATAATAGTAATAAAAAATAAATGAATAAACAAAATAAAAAATATAATATAATAATAATGATAATGAAATAAATAATAATGACCATAATAACAATAAATGATAATAATTAGAAATAATATTATATATAAATGATAATAACATACTAATAATGGTGATAGTAATAGAAAATCATAGAATAATAAATGGTAATAAAAAATAATAAAATATATAAATAACAAATAAAGCTATAAGATTAAATTAAATTAAAATTTAAATATAAAGTTCTAAATGAATTAAAGATCTAATAAAACATAAAGTTCTAATAAAATTAAATCTATAAATTATGCTTGAAAAACTAAATTGAAATAAAAATAAATAAATAAAAAGTTAAATGTGGGTATTAAAGTGGAAAAGATAATAAAATGGGTATAAATGGATATTTAGATTATGGATAAATAAATGGATATGGATGGATAATTGGATATGGATGGATAATAGTAAAAAAAAATGGTTAAAAACTAGATATGACTTAAAAAAAAGGATAAAAACAAAAGAGGGATGAACATATTTTTTGGATTTTTCTGAATATGGTTAGCAGATGGAAATTAAATACAGGTAGGACAAATTTGGGGTATGACAATACCATAGACAATCTGCTACTTCCAATCCTTCAAGCCACAAAATTGAAAGAGCTCATGCATACACCAATTGACCACAGGCTGATTTACACTGCTACTGCACACACACTCTTGGATGCATTTTCCCTATAAAATTGTCCTCAGACATTTTAGCTTAGACAAGGATCATCTCCTTCTCTTCTGCTATCAAGATTACTACCTTTTCTTCAACCAGCACAGCTGAGATGCTACGACATTATGAACAACATCTCAAAAATTATTCAACTTCACAGCTTCAGTGATCCTTCAAAACATCTACAATCTAATAGGACTTTGACTCAGCATTTACCATAAACTGCTGATGTGTAGCGCGGTGTCGAGACATTAGGATTGACATATCAAGCTCAGCTTCTTTCTTGATGAAACTTCCTCCAGTTCATTATTTTGAAAATCAGAAACATGTATCTTCACAAGAGAATTCATCTTCAGATATACCAGAACTACATTGGACACCATAACCAGGAAGATCTCCTAATTAGGTCACCATAAATACGCTTAAGAGATAACTTATCAAGATCTTCACTCCCGCATGAAATATTTGACAATGATACTCTTTTGCTTTGGCTCCACCCTCTTCTTTCATCATCAATGTTCTGGACAGATTGGTCTTCAATACCTGATTTGAAATATATTCTTCTTCTGCTGAGGAGACCAAACTCTAAAGTCTTTCCAAGAAAATACCTTCCTAAAGTCTCACCACCAGAGACACAAGAAACAACCAGGGTTACATCAGATACCATGCAGCGGAACACACAACAACTCCTCAACACCCTTCAGGCACTACTCAATAATCCTTGCACACCATCACCATAATCCAAGTGCCAACAAAAAGATTTGAAAATAAATCAAACTCACAACAGCAGTTCTCCACCAAAGCTACACACCTGATAACAACAGACAGGTCCAATACATACCCTGTCATGAATAGTCCATCCTTCACTACAAGGGATCAAACAAACAACTATATGAACTGACCAAGCCCATAACTCAGCAAAACTATCTTCCTTACTCATGAACCAGAAAGTATCTTCCCTAGATCTCATCCAGAAACAGACAGGATGCCTGCTCTGATACCAATTGAAATTCTAGTATAACAGATCCCAGATGTCCTACATGATGTCGAGACATCTGGTCTGACATAAACAGCAAGGCAATTATAGACAGTTAAATACGTTGCTGAAAAGAAAAGTGCACACAGAATTTGTTCACCCAGTTCGGTCTAACAACCTACATCTGGGGGCATACTAAGACAGGAAGGAAGTCCACTATTAGCAGTATTAAATAACAGACTCAACAATAACAGTTGACAATCTACTCACTTAATCCCTACCCAATGACCCTTCTACCTAAGTTCTCCCTAGGTAAGAGACTCCATCTCACTTCCAATCATCACAATGATGTCTAGCAGTCAACATCTCAGTCACTGCATCAACAACTTGATTTCCAACAACTCTCCAAACACATAAAAATAAAAGACACACTCCTATAACAATACCTAGACATGACCCTCATGACTAAGAACAATGTTTAGAGTTGCTTAACAGCTTCCTCTAAGAACAATACATCTCTTACCTACAGGCTTAGAGATAAACATGATGACCATCCCACAAAACCGGGTGGTTCATCAACCAACACATCCCTTATAATTTGCATGATGGCTGGCTACTAAAACTAGGTTACAATGCTTCTATTTATAACCTATACCCAACTGGATTTGGGCTTCAAATCACAGCATATCAACTGCTACAAATCTGCAAAAGATTCTCCTACAAATTAGATCTTCAATCAAATCTTCAATTAAATCTTCAATTAAATCTAATTATTCTCCATATCTTTTTTTGCATGAAAATAGTAACAATATCTTCTCAATATAAGATTGCAACATAATATATTTGTCCCATGATATTCGCCTGCAATCTCTCCACCAAATCTTCTCAAAACACACTTAAACAAATGCAGCCCTAACAAAACACATCAGACTGATGTTCTGTCAACTGATGTCAAGACATCAGGTTTAACATCAGCATACAAAAGTGCAATCCTTTTGAACTTAACATCAACTCAATGTTAAGAACTCATGTTAAGACATCAGACATATGACATCATTAACAACACCATTGTTTTACCAAAATTCCAGCAAATACAAGAACTAACACTGGTAAACAGCACTGGATAGCAGTAAAGCGTGTAATGCGTTACCTGAAGAGAATAAGAGACTTCGTGCTCACGTATCGTAAGTCAGAAACTTGGAGATCAAGGGTATTCTGACTCAGATTTTGCCGGATGCCCGGATAGCAGACGTTCCACATCTGGTTACATCTTTCTCTTGGCTGGACGAGCCGTCTCCTGGAAGTCTTCCAAACAGACTTTAGTGGCTCCTTCCACCATGGCAGCAGAGTTTGTGGCTTGCTTTGAGGCATCAAATCATGCTATTTGGCTGCGGAAA
Source organism: Lathyrus tuberosus (assembly GCA_022829125.1). NCBI lineage: Eukaryota > Viridiplantae > Streptophyta > Magnoliopsida > Fabales > Fabaceae > Lathyrus > Lathyrus tuberosus. Next base: position 2,040,875 of record JALAZF010000744.1, on the reverse strand, counting down.
TTTGTCATAAGCCTACGCATTGTTGGGAGCATTGAAAGGCCCGTGAAGGTTTATTGTGACAATAGTGCAGCTGTGCTCTACTATAACAACAATACGAGTTCTACAAAATCAAAATTTATTGATATCAAGTATCTTGTTGTGAAAGAAAGAGTTCAGGAGAAACAAATTTTGATAGAACATATAGGGACAGACTTAATGCTAGTTGATCCACTAACCAAAGGTTTAGCACCTAAGGCTTTTCATGGGCATGTTGCTCATATGGGTTTTGGCTTTGAGATTGACTTAGATTAGTGGGAGTTTTTTTCCTTAATTTACTATGTTCTATCCTTTGGTTTTATTTTGATACAAACTTTATGCTATGTTTAATTTTCTGCATAAATAAAAACTTATGAGGTACTATTGTTATAACAATATCAAGTTTTTTTTTGTTATGTGCAAATATTGTAATTTTGAATTGCACCTAAGGAACTCCAGTTTGATCTCACTAAAGACTCGAGTAGGACCAATTGGAAATATGCATGATTCAGAGATCACATTGCATGAAATTTCCATGCCACTCATCCATATCGATCTATGTCATCAAGTACGTTGATGTGGTGGTCGTCGGGGTTCTGTCATGTTATACGTTAGCGACGACAGCCGCGATGGTCCCATTATTGATGTATGAGGTGGACCAGATTGTAAAGTTGAAATCTAAAGATAAATAGCATTCAGATGCGCGCCTAAAGAATTATGATATAATTATTAAGATATATTGGCCAAGTGGGAGATTGTTGGAATATTTTAATAATTTAGTAATATATTAATATTCCAATAATTATGTGGCCAAATATATTTATTTAATTATATTAGCTATTTTATCAAATAAAGTGCCTTAAATAAATTATGTGATCAAATAATGTTAAAAGGTTATTTAGATTTTGATTTAGGAATTATTTAATTAATTAATTAATTAAATAATTGGTATGGGCTCAAATATGAGTGGATGTCAGGATGACCCATTTGAGAATAATGGGAACCCTAATTGGCCATCACACTATATATAGGCTATGGTCCCCAATATACCGTACAACTAGCAATTATCTCTTCTCCCCATCTGAAGAGAATTCGAGGCCTAAGGAGTACCGGTTGAGGAAGAACCACCAAGGCCATCATCTTCCAGGTTTTAGGGTTACTACAAAGACATTTTTCTCAATGGATCCAGGTATTCCTAAAATCAATTTCTCGATCCTGCAATTTTATACATGCTTGATTTCCGCGTCTAAATTATATATTATAATTTCTTGAGCATGTATATTTTGATTAATCGTTGCTAAATAATTCCAACAGATTTTTCTCCAGATACTGATGCTGCCACTGTCTCCTATCTGCAGGTTGTGTATTTTTATTTGCATTACTGCATTTTGAATCATATCTATCAACTTTTATCTTCTAGTTTTTTTACCTTATTTTGTTTAATCATGAAATAATTCCTTGTTTACTTAACATTTATAAGGTATTTTAAAGTCTGGAAACTTTATCTCATATTTTATACACTATAAATGTGTAGCTTTACATGGAGACTCTTCAAGTGTGCACTGAACTTATAATTTTATGTGTTTAATTATCATGGCATATGCATATTATGAATCACCATTTTCTAATGGATGAATGCATGCATTATGCTGGCAATAACATTGAAATTTGCTAACTATATGCTTGTGGTTCACAAAACTCCAAATGTAATTTGCAAATGAACCAAACTCTTCTATGACCTGACATCACCTGCTAATTGATAACCCATATCTGGCAGCACCTGCATGAAGCATCTTTCAAACTATTCAAAGATTAAATCGAAGTTGTTATAAATTAGCTACGAATTAGTTAGAAGTTTGCTACAGATTAACTACCATTTCTGGATTTTAGGTATGGTGTTAGTATAAAATGGACACAATTGACACGTGACATCCATGTCAGCATTTTTTACCACATCATCAAAAAAATCTATGTAGCATGCCACGTCAGCTTCCGTCTGTGGAAACTAACAGGAGAGACCAATTTTATGGACTGAAAAGTTTGCAAGGACTATTGTTTAAAAAAAAAATTTAGAGGGACTAAAATTGAATGTTGACATATTTATAAGAATCCTGACATATTTAACCCTAGAAATAAACTGGTTTATTTGTCTTTCCAAACAAAATCACGTTTCATTCACCTTTTCTTCCATATGTGTACGAAAACATTATTTTCTGTGGGCTCTAGCTCTTCCTTTCTTTGCTTTATTTTCGTTAGTGAACCAAACAAAAAATGTCATATTTCCATTCACTTTCACTCCTTTCGGGTTTCTTTCTTCAAAAACAAACACAGGACTAGTGTTGTTTAATTAAATATATTATTTTGTTTATTTTTGTAATTCTATTCTATTCAATTTAGAAATTCTAAATTATTTAAACTTTATTTTAAGTTTATGATATATTATTTTTAGTTTGAACTGGTTTATCTTATTTTATTGTAATTCTTTAATTTTTTTAAAATTGTTCTTAAATAAATGTTGAAATTAAGTGTACAATTATTTTGTGCTATTATGTTTAATATTGATCTTATTGTATTACGTTTGTAATATATTTTTGGAATATTTATTTTATTAAATCGTTAATTTATGATTTTGTATGAGATATTTATGAAATTTAGTTTATATTATTAATTTATTTAATAAAAGATTTGACCGTATGTAGAACTAATAGAACCTTAAATAATTTTTTTTACTCATTCGACCTCCAGTTCAATTTTTAAAGCATTTATCTCAACCACAGTAAATGAATTGACTATTATATTTTTAAATTAAAATAATCTATTTTTTAGTTCATTTAATTTTAGAATATATGGAGCTATTTTTGTGCTAATTTAAAAAAAAAATCAGTAAAAAATATAGTTTATAATATGATTTTTTGTGTGTGCATATTTTACATAAATATGTGAAAAATTAATATTGTCTGAATTTTTTTTGAGTTTAAAGGTAGTGCATTGTTAGTGTAAATAAATATTACACATACATCCAATTAAATTATTTTAAAGTGTCAAATCATAACAGTATTTTTAAAATAAAAGTGTGATGTGGCGGGATACACGTCTGTCATTGGTTAACCGTGTTAAAATATTTTACATTGTCACTGTATATTCTTTTTTCTCATTTTTTTTTGCATAAACATTCTTTGGGATATATTAAATGTGTGGAAATTTTTTGCTTTTATTTTTAATATAGGAAATGCATTTTAGATTTCAAATAATTTTAGAATGGAAAGATGCCTTATATATATATATATATATATATATATATATATATATATATATATATATATATATATATATATATATATTACAATTTTTTTGACTTTTTTTAAGGAAAGAGGGTCGAAATTCAAAGAGAAAAGATTACATAACAATCAATCTAAAAGTAGAGATTCTAATACAATCAACTAACTAAAAAAGAGAAATTTAAGCGGGAACTCACTCATAAAACATCAAATTAGGACCTAGATCACACCCGGGTTGACAAGTGCATCTGCACAAGCATTCAACTCACAATAGATATGACAAAGGCACACCTCCCAATTCATTTGGAGGCCTCATTGGCGTGGAATTAATTCAGTTGTTCATTGACGAGATGCACATGCTCGTTTGGATCTTCATTTCTGTTGTATTCGATCAACTTATAAGGTTTCTCCATTGATTTAAGTATTCTGCTATCGAGAATGCACCCACACAAAGGATGCTTTAGCAGATTCTTTGACGACTGCTTTTCTCCCTGGTCCGGTGGAAGAGCGTGGCTACCTCGATCTCCCTCGGGGCTCTGAGGATGACTCTGGTGCTTCATGCTCCTATAGTGACTAAACGATTTCAGAGTTTCAACTCTCTTAGATGCAGTCGGCTCAGGGATGGAAGACATACTTCTCTTTGACATAACCTCTAGAGAAGTGTCTCTTTGTGTAAGCGTGTTGTGCAAATCTGACGGTTAAAAAAGATGTTCATCTATTTACCGATTTTTATTCTTTGCGCTTAAATTATTAATTTATTAAAAAAAAGAACATAGCTTAACGCGACTAAGTGATATTTGGTACAAATTATTGATTTTTTATGCGGAAGATGAGTATCCGAATTTAAACAAGACGTGTGTCTCGCATTCGTTTACTTGAGGATAAATGGATGGACATCCAATTATTACCTTTTTAATCCGGCGAAAAAAATTTGCGTAATTGCTTAATCGTTTCATGGCCTAAATATTGCTAAGAATCAAAGCAAAAATAAACATTAAGTAAGAGATAAATAAATATAAAAATAAAATCAAAGAGAAAAAAATAAAATAAAAACAAAAAAAAAATAAAACCGGAACCTGCCCTTGGTGACGGTCGTCACCACTGATGACGGGCAGATCGTCACAGGAGTGACCCTAGAAATGGACGTCAGGGGTGCGTGACGGGCGTTCTCGGAGGAGAAGAAGGGTGGCGGGCATCAACCTTGACGGGTGAATTTTCATGGCGTTAGACCGTGGCGGGTTGGTCAACGACCGTCATGACGCCTGTCCACACTTCCAGTCTGTGTTTTTCTGCATTTTTTCCTTTGTTTTGCAATGGCTCTCTTCCTTTCCCACTCATTCATTCAACAATAGCATAATGAGTGTTCCTAAACCATACATGCAATTATTACATCACAAAAATAAAATCCTAATACTACAATAATAACATCCATGAATATTTTTACTCAAAATCTAGAACTACAACAACAACCTACATGAATGCTTTTACATAATGGTGAACTTGCAAATAAACAACATAAACACTTTAGGGAACAAGAACAACTTACGAAAGCTTCAAAAAATGAATGACAAGGATTGAAAATGGTGATGTTCTTTTTGATGAATAAAGCAAGGGTGAAGGTTTTGTATGTTATGGAAGAAATTGGATCTGCTCCATTTTCTTCTCCTCCATTTAATCCATTTTATTTAACATATCGTTGCCATGTGGCATTAAAGAATTTCAATGGTCCAGATTAAAAACAGGATACATGGTTAAAAACATTTAATTCTATGGTTAAAAACATTAAAGGATTTCAATAGTCCATATTTAATTAAATTTTTTTTTAGTTTTTAATCTTGACCGTTCAAATCATTAAATTCTACATGACAAAAATCTATTAAAGAAACTTGAATAAATGGAGGATAAGGAAATGAAGTGGATCTGGACTCGTTATGGAACTGATGATTTGTTACGAGTTTGAAGATGATCTGAAATGGTGGGTTTGTGCTTTTTTTCTCACTCCAACTCTCCTTTTCTTCTCTAGTTTTCGCATCTCCTCTTTCTTCTCGAAAAAAAAAAATCCTCTTTCATGAAACATAAAAGGTTGTTCAAAGTGGAGAAAAAGACCTCTCATTTTTTGAAAAAAATGCAGCATGCCTTTTATTTTGTTGTTGTGTGTAGCATCAGTTGCATAGCTTGCATCTTGAAAGTAGTAATAGTTCCAAAGAGACAAAGAGAAAGGGAGAGAAAAATCTCATTTCAATGAGGAAGGAGATGAATTTTGACTTTTTGACTCCTCTTTTTTTTCCAAATTAAAATACTATTAATAAAAATAATACTAACGAACCAAAATAATATATTGTGTTTTATTTTTTTTTCTTTTACTTCTAAAAAGGATGAAATAAATTGGATAATGAAAATTAAAATATAGAAATAAAAATGATAAAATAAATTAAAATTTAATGTTATTTTTTTTGGACATTTTATGAATTAATGGTAAAAATGGATAGATTTTTTTTTTAAATGCAAATAAATAAAATTTAAAATTTATTTAAATATTTTTGAAAGAGTATTTTTAAACCCGGACAAAATTGAAGTACTACAATGATTTCAAATTATATTCTTTATTATAATTTACTTTTAATGTTGACTTTTGTGTTATCATCATTTATGTACATGCATCACTTTTGTGCATACATAGATTTATAAAAGTATGGTTTCTTGGACCCATATCTTATTCAATTTATCAAATGTGGGACAAACGATTTCTAAATAGACATACAAAATAAGTTAATTCAAAAGAAAATAGATTGTTATCTAGGATCGTTTATCAATTCAGAAGTGATCGTACCGGCTGATCAGAACCTGAAGTGGGACAAAGACTACGTCTGCGATGCTGGGTTTCAAAGATGAGGAGGGGATGTACCTGCAAGGCACTCCGATGCTAAAGTGAGAATCGGGAGAAAAAAAAGGCATGTACAAAGTATGTATGTCTTGAGATGATTTAGAATACCCGACCCTCTCAAATGAGAGGGTTTTTATAGTGCCCTCAGCGCTTGGCCATTGGTCTCTATTTTCGGGGCGAGACATTCGCTCCCAAAAAATAGGTAACTGTCAGAAACTAGATGTTTGGACGGACATAGATGCTCGGAACTAGCCGTTGCCGCGGGCAATGACGTGGTCGCGGGCACACGCGTCGTGACTGTTTTTGGATGGTGGAATCGTGCGTGACGGGCAGAAATGTGACGAAGGGCAGCTGATCCTGGGGGTCAGCTGACCAGCCTTCCTCAACAAAGGAAGGAGAGAATGCTTCCTTTTGCCCTTAACTGGCAAGGCTTAGGTTATTGGGCCATTCTGGGAGCAGAATTGGATTGGGTCATGCCTAGCCATTGGGCCCGTCCGGAACAATAAGTATATATAATTTATGTTTTACGTTATTTAATATTCAAGTTTTTACCCATTATTAATTATTTTAAATGTTTATGCAGTGATATTTGGCAATTATAATAATTATTTATTTAAAGCAAAATTTAGTAATTATGATATGCTCGTTACACCACAGTCTTATCTAAAGATGAAAGAAATTCTTAGCTCATAAGTGATATGCTTTGTAATATTAAAATACTACTTTTACTTTTGAATAATGTTTATTTAGTTTAATTTTTTTTAACATGTAGAGGTGATATACAATCTTATGCTCAAAATTAAAAAAATTAAAAGTAAAAATTCATTTTCCCAAAAGTAAGTGGTCTTGTGACATTCTTTAAATTTTCTCTAATGTAGTACTTGTGTTTTGTGTGTATTAACCACTATATACAAATTATTTGTAATCGCCGAAATAACCAAACTCATATGCGTGTGGATATCATGTTATGAAACATATGTTGAATATTATCTCCTGCGACTTTACTGACTTAAGGGCTAAGGTAATCATTTGATCCATATGCATGTAATTTATTTATATTATAGTTAAGTCAATGTTGTTGTTGTTAGCTAGTGAAATGTTTATCTACATTGTTGTTGTTGTCGTGAAGATTGAAAGTTAAATGTTGTTGTTGTTGTTGTTGTTGAGTTAACATAATTGAAATTTTGTTCAAATTATAGGTATTTAACGATGAGACATCATTCACACAAGAAGATATAGATGACATCCGTTCACTAAGGGACTACAAAATTGTGGAGACTTCCACGTGTATTAGTTATGCCACGTGTATTATTTACAAATATAAGGGGCATTTAGGTTAGGGATGACAATGAGCAGAGTTTGAGCAGGGTACTATAGTACTTGTCCCCAAACCCGCTGTTTAAAAGTATCCTCGTACCCGAGTTCATACTCACGTGGACATCAATGTTTGTACCCGTACTCGTACTCCATGGATACCTAAGTACCCATACACATACTCGTTTACTCGCCTTTTTAATAAAAATGATCGATCAATTATAATGTATCATGTCATTTTGATTTTTTAACAACATTTAAAAAAAGTTGAGGATGTACTTAACAAAATTGTTAGATTAACATATGTACATAATAATGAAAATAAAAATTATAAATATATATTGTGCGTGTTTGGAGTGGGTTGGGTATTAAGATATCCGTGTCCGCACCCATACCCACTTATTTTAGTGGGTAATTGACCGTGCTTGTGCCCGTACCTATTTTACGAGTTTTTATCCTATTCGTTGTGAATAAATTTTGCGAGTATCCACTAGAGATGAGTACAACTAACATCCCTAATTCAGGGACTTCATTAATTTTTTTTGGGACAATTTGATCCCATTATTTTTTTAATTACAATCAAAATTTGTTAAGTATTCATGAAAAATATCAAAACTTAATTGATCATTATCTAGTTAAATTTCGCACGGTACTAAATATGGTTTTTTTAATAGGTGATTAATTCGAATTCTGCAGTTTTGAAAGATTAGAATGAGTTTTCACTTTAAAAAGTATTTTTTTTAGCATTTTAAATAAATTAAAATTATTTTAAAAAATACAAAGAAAAATTTATTTAAAAAAAAAAACAAATGAGCCAATAATATAATAATAAATATCGCATTTCTAAAATAACAAATAATTTAAAATAAATAAAAATGGCAAAAAGAGTACATCTACTTTAAGAGGGAAGTAATAAATATTTTGATGGATTCCATTTTGTTTCTAATAAAAACTTGCACTAGTAAAAAATGTGTAAAATTTCACCACTTGCCATTACCTAGTTGCACTAATGCAAAAACAGCTAAACTACTAGAACTTCGTTAGGAAATCTATAGTTATTGAAATGGATTTTGGTGTAATGTCTTTGTCCACGTTTTCTATTTTTGTGCAGATCATGATAGTCTTTTCATATGCTGGTGTTCCTTTTCTTGCACATTATCATAACATCTGGTAGGTTGGAAAATATCAAACCCTTTCCCACCTGTACTTATTTCTGGATACACCGTTATCATAGAGCACTTCAGACAGCTATACCTGTAAAACTTTTATACGTATCAATAGTACAATTATTTATGTTTTTCTAAATTTTCAGCTTGAATGTAAAGATTGGTTGATTAGGTAAACATGATGTAGACTGTTATGAATTAGATTATTTGAAGTGAATGTTAAGTAACCACTAACCAGTGATTATGATACAAAAGATTATGAACATTTGTATGAGCTTTGAAACACAGTTAAAAGAGTTTGATAATTAAATGGTAAAGCCATGAATCTTTCCAATATCATAACTACCTAACTTTGAAAAAACAGCAACAATCAAACGATATACTGCAAATAATTCACCTTCGTCCCGACAAGTAAAATAACTTATGAAACAAGTAATTTAGGTTTTACATTTAAAGACAAGGTTAGTTATAAATCTCAAAACATTTCCATGCTATTGTTTAATCATAATATGAAATCTCCCACTAGTTTTGCCTCAAAATCATGTGTGTATCTGGTTTACTAAAAATTATAAATTTAATGACTAGAGACAAGTTAACTAAAGATGCATTAAACTATAAGAATTACAAAACCTTGAGCATTCAACTAACCCTTTAACTGAATGCGAGTTGTATCATGGATGGATGGGTAATCGTCTGTCTCAACTCATTCTATTAAATAAATATGATACTACTATTGTTGGATCACCTAAGAGCTTTCAGGATTATTACATTGGAATTTCAACACTTACTTTAAATGAGTTAGAACATTATATAACTAAACCAAAATTTTAAAACATTAAGTCTTCACACTCATAAAATGTTCAACATCCGTTTTTTCATCCAATACATAACTCACTTGATATACCAACATGTATACACCCCATATACGCAAAGATATCTACCTAACGAATAATAGTTGTTTTTGAGGAATTTTTTACCCAAATACCCCTATTTTTCAACAAAATTCCCAAAATACCCTAGTTTTCAAAAATATTCTCAAACTACTCCAGTTAGGGTTTGATATTATACAAGGGCGTCAGTCCTATTGGCGACCCCTCTGTAAGGCAACAAGACTGTCGCCAATTGAATTGGAGACAACTCATCAAGTCGCCAATTCAATTGGCGACCTAGTTCAAGGCACACAAGGGAGTCGCTAATTGAAGTGGAGACTTCCTAGAAACTATTTTTTTCTTCTATAAATAGAGGTGTTCAGCTCAGTTACTTTCACATCTCATCTCACATCTTTGTTCTACTGATAAAATGTATCGTCGTCGATGGGGAAAAGTCGTCTTTTCGCGAAAGAAGCCTCCGATCGACATGCTGTTTTGGAACATACAAAGTTTCAATCAACTTAAGAGGGAGCTGAATCGGTGGTTGGAGGGAGACATTGGTGAAGGGGAAAAAATCTGAAGTATCGAGAGACTTGATCGGCTGCGTGGATGGGTTCGTGTGAAGACTGACAAAGATGCGAGGGAAGTCATGTTTGGACCGAATGAAATTAGTTTGATTGTTGTAATATGTTAGGAATATATTATGTTGTTTGTGTTGTTTGTTGTTAACATTGTCGTTTGTTGTTAGTGTTGTTTGTGTTAGTGTTGTTTGTTGTTAAAATTGTTGTAACAAAGACCCATCAATATATGAAAATATTTGGTTACAACAAATGAAAAGATAAGCTAAATTATGATGCAGATGTTCCTCCGACATTGGGACAATTTTTTTTGTTGTGTTTGGGCTAACGACAGATACTGCATAGTTTTATCATTTTATCTGCGGTATCCATTTCGGTTCTTATACGCTTGCTGTTTAGGCGTCCCTTTTTCTTTCTTCTCATGTCATCGTTGTGCCAAACTATGTCACCTTGGTATGGAGGCCAATAATCCTCCATAGGTAGCAATGTGAAGCCTTCGCTGTATACATTCATAACATTAATCACCTTGTAAACATCAGATAGATAGCTATAAGCATCCCGACGAGCATGTGCGCATGCTGCAATGGCATGTGAGCAAGGTATACGGAGGGCCTGGAACTTGCCACAATCACACCAATATCTGTTTAGTCTGACAGCATACGATAAATTGGGCCTCCCCTCATTATGGTCCATTGTTTCTTGTACACTGAATGTTTGCCTATGTCGGTCAAAGATTGTAACTGCATGTGTGTTGGCTCTGATAGTATCCTCTTTCATCAATTTCATAACGCTCTCACTATATACTTGACCAGATGCTAACACTGCACTCCATCTTTCGCCTCTTGTTGCAAAAAGTGATGCCAACCTATAATAGGTTGATCTCACCAAAGCGGTGCTCGGAAAGTTTCTTATTCCTTTGAATACCCCGTTCATGGACTCCACAAGGTTTGTCATCATGTGACCCCGACGACAGTCACCATCAAAAGCTCTTGTCCACCTTTCAAGTGGAATGTTATCCAACCAGCTTCCTGCATCTGTATTTGACATCCTTATTTCGTTAAGGTAGTATTGAAATGTTGGTTGAGTTAGAGCATAACCAGCATTCACAACCTGTTTGCGAAGGTGATTGTCTTTGATTGAACGCATGAAGTTTTGTGAAATATGTCTAATGCAATATACATGAGTAAAAGGAGGAATATGCCACCCGTTATCATGGTTATTGTAGGCACTCTCTATAGCAGCATGCCTGTCTGAAATCAAACAGAGGTTGGCTTGTGGAGCGACATGTGCTCTTAGATTCTTAAGGAAGAAACTCCAAGCAGAAGCGGTCTCACCCTCAACCAAAGCAAAGACTATAGGAAAGATATTACTGTTACCGTCTTGTACAACAACCATAAGCAAGGTGCCCTTGTATTTTCCGTAGAGCCATGTTCCATAAATTTGAATAACAGGTTTGCAGAATGCAAAACCTCTTATGCATGGTTGAAACGACCAAAAGAGACGGTGGAAGATGACATTTACATCAACAATGGTTCCATCTGGCCTACATGCCGAGACTGTCTGCATGATTGCAACAGTTCCTGGTGTGTATGTCTTCAAGACTACCAAAAATCGCGGTAATTCCTTGTACGAATCCTCCCAATTGCTAAAGACCCTTTCAACGGCCTTTGTCCTTGCAATCCACGCCTTATTGTAAGAGGGAGTATAATTATACCTCGTCATGATATGAGATATTATTATACTCCCCTTGACTGAAGGATCCTTACTAACAAGCGGCAAAATGTCTTGACATATCAAATCTGCGCTTAGCTTTCGGTGATCCTGGACAATATTTGTCGCAATGCAACTATGAGGTGGCTCTATGGAAGCTATCTTCGAACAATCACTTCTCTTTCTGTAAGAAGTAGCCAGTCGAAACTTGCAAAGAGGATTACGACAAATAATTACATACCTTCTCGAATCCGTTTTGTGTACACTATAATCAACAGAGTTATCCATGTGAATTTTTGTATGGCTCGTACACAATCTTCTTTGGTAGGAAACTTGTCTCCTTCTTTTAATTCATTCCTTGACTGCATATACGGGTTGTGAAATATATCAGCGGATGGATCATCGTCTTGCAAGTCCAGGTCTATCATATGTTGAGGCGGACGATGGACATGATCTGGAGGTATGGGCAGTTCTTCGTCATCCTCATCATTGTCGTTCAACATCTGATCGACCAGCGCCTCACTTCCTTCTTCTTCTTCATCAACGATGTTGACCTCTGGTTCAGTTTCGTCTGAGTATTCTGCTTCGGTTTCATCTGAGTCTACACATGGTGATTGATTTATGATCTGAGATTGTTGAGATGGAATATTTTGTTGGAGAAATGTATACAATTTAATATAGTTGAAACCAGAATGTTCGTGACTAACGAACATATTTTCAACATCTTTGTCATCTCGCAATTTTAGTGGATAAAACTTAACTTGGTTGGTTTAAAAAAAACAGGGTTTCGATATATTATTTGTGTTATAGGTCCAAGGCCTAACTTCGATTCCAACCTTTGGTGAAAATGGAAAAAACTTGTGTTTCTATTGACTGCGAATCGGACAAAAGCGGTGTTTTGAAAACCAAATCCAGATACATCGGAGACATATGTCTCTCTGTTGTAATGTGCGTTAACAACGCAACTCTGTGCAGATGACATAGTGATAAGAGTTGTTTGGGACAGACTAAGTATTTTTACTTTTCTTGTTTGATAGGACATGCATGTATGCAAAGACATATTAATAGAAGAATTAAATGCGTAACATGTTCGCCATATTAAATGGCGACACATCAATGCAGTCAAAGACAGCGCCATATTAATTGGCGATAGCCGTCAAAATCATAAATGCATTCGCCAGCTGAAATGGCGACATGGTGCAGTCTTTAATGACTATGTCGCCAGCTGGGTGGCAGCATGCTATGCATGCATGAGGCAGACTCCAGCTAGGGCACATGCTACACAACAGATAGGGTCAGTCGCCAATTGGACTGGCGACACTTTATTAAGGGTATGAACCTTCGCCATTTCATCTGGCGACTTGGTTCAGGCTGAAATATTTTTCACATGAGTCCTATGCCCTATATAATGTAGCATGAGGTTTGCAGAGAAGTCATCTGAAACAAACTTGTAGCACAGAGACATAATTTATCTAGAGTGTCATAGTAAATCATCTGTATCACTTTTAATCATTTGAGATGACTTTGTTAACAATAGGTGAAACGCATAGAGAAACTGTCGCAAATATCGCTGATTATGTAAACGTTAAATTTTTTTCTCTCTACTTATTTTTATTGTCTCTATTTATTTTTAGTTTCTTTGTTATTTTTTATTTATTTTGTTAATTCTTTTTTTGTCAATTATTTTTTAATCTCTCTAATTATTTTGTTTCTAAATTGATAATTATGCAGGAAGTTTCTAGATTTCGGTCTCGTTCCCATGAATATGTTGCACCCGACGAACTAATACAACCATATATTGAGCTCGCCGGTTTCGGACATCTAACTAAAATCATGTCTTATTCGGTTGATGCAAAGTTTATACTAGCTTTGCAAGAGAGGTGGCACCCAGAGACACACACCTTCTTTTTTCCAACCGGTGAATGTACGTGACCCTAGATGATGTGTACATGTTACTCGGTTTGCGTATCGATGGTAAGGCAGTCAATGGACCAACAAACCTTGACCCATCAATTTGTGTGGAACTTTTAGGTGCCGACTTTCTAGATGAGACCTCGAGAGGCCAAGGTATCTTGCTCTCGCAACTAAAAGCATGGTACGCCAATTTTATTTTAACTGCAGAGTCTACAGAAGATATGAAAATACAGAAAACACGGTGTTACCTTATGCTTCTAATTGGTTTATTTTTATTTCCCGAGGGTACTGGATCTTCCCGCCTGTTGACATCAGTAAATGGCATCTAAAAAGAGTTAATGATCAATGGGACTTTGATGACTGGAAGGATTTTGCAAAAACTGAGCGTCGTAAATGGATGAACCGCAGCCACTATGTCTTATGTGAGCCGGTGATGCCAACCCTATCTATATCAACAAATAATTATATGGCTTGGTACAGATCGGTTGCAACTGGGTTTATCTCCGAAGACAGGTATTTATACGACCTACGCCAGACCACCTACACACAAGAAGCCTCAACTTCTAACCCACTTCCAAGGCCATGTTACTCACAACCCCCTACCCAACAAAATTACCAATCCATTAACCATCCAAGCATGCCATACACCCAACCACAATACCAAGAACGCCCCACATACCATCTTCAACAAAATGATTACTATCAAGAAACCTAATATGGCTATGCCCCCAACACAACACCAAGATACAACCAAAATGAGGGTACATCATACCATAGCCAAATTAGGCAAACATCTTTCCATGGCCCTAACGCCCAAACATCATACCCTAGCCAACACAATTAACTATCTCAACAACCTTATGGCTTTCAAACACCACTACCATTTCAACCTTTCACCAACAAATCCTTCACACCAATGCCCCCTTCAATCGTCCAGGCCGCACACCAATCACCCCTTCATCACATCCAAATTACCCTGGTATGGGTCACACGCTCAGTTTCAGCCCCCAAGACTTCACGGGAATGCAAGACATCCTAAGGGAACCATCTCGGAATGTTCCTGAGAGATCAACTCCTCAAACACCGGGTGTGAATCAACAACAAGGGGAATGAGGGGGCCGAGTGCAACGAGTGAAGGTGCCTAGGGGATGTGGAACCGGTGGCCGGTTGAATGCACCCGGTCAATAACATTAATTAATGTAATATTTTATTAAATTAATGAAAATTTTATTTCATCGTGCAAAAAAATTAATGTAATATTTGAACTAATGTAAAAATAATGTAATATTTCATCGTGAAAAAAAAAATTACAAAGTACACCCTGTCTCCACATCAATTGGCGACCGGATTGTGTTCCTTGAACTAGGTCGCTAATTGAATTGGCGACTTGATGAGCTGTCTCCAATTCAATTGGCGACAACCTTGTTGCCTTAAAAAGGGGTCGCCAATTGGATCGGCGCCCTTGTGTAATCCCAAACCGTAATTGGGGTAGTTTGGGATTTTTTTTGAAAACTAGGGTATTTTGAGAATTTTGTTGAAAAATAGGGGTATTTGGGTAAAAAATTCTGTTTTTGAGCAGATAGCCAAGGATATATACCATATATTTTCAAGAATATATAGATATTTATGCCAAAAAAAAATTTATTACTTATAATTTTTTTTATCCTTTTTAAAGATGAATAAAAATATTCATACATTTCATTTTTAATTTAAAAATTAAGTTATCAACCATGATAAAATATTTTATATTCATTTATTTTTTCATAGGTTTTGTTCCGTTATGGAACCAGATATGATCGGAGAATCGGTGGTTGCGACGGAGAACGGTGGACTTGAGCCTTAGATGCGGAGGAGGAGGGAATGACCTACAAGGTTATCACTCTAACATTAGAGTCAGTATGTGAAGGAGATGAGTGAATGCAATTTGAATTTGAACTTGTGTACTAAAAATTAGCATGTGTGTCCTTTATATAATGAAGTGGTTATAACAATATGTTATTCTCTAGGCGTGAGATGTGGGGAGCCGTTGGATGTATTCTGACCCTGAATCATCTTCACTCTTCAATAGGATAGTTCCCCTGTAGTGCGAGCAATCCGAATGAATCATGACTTCCTTCGGATGGTCGGTCGATGATCATTCTAGTCGTCCCATAACATTTTCCCCGCAAGCCTTTGTCTGTAAGGGTTTGTCATATTTGTCTCGTCCACCGAACACTCTTTTAGCTTAACTTGAAAAACAAGAAAGACTTTCCTGTTTCTTAGGAATTTGCGCCTTTATTGTGCCATGTTTTTTAAATGTCTTTTCGTAGGTTCCCTTATAACGACCTTCGGGAACTGAAACACTTGAGTGTCTCACTAAGGTGATTTGGAGTGTTTGATAAAGTTTATCCCTTTTAGTAAGTCATCATACGATTTTCAAAGAATCAGTTTCAAATTCCTTTAAGACGTTTTATTTGCTTCATTGTTGATTTCTTTTTCTACACTGTTTTTCCTTTCTATGCTAATAGAAGGTAGTGCTTATCATGAGTCAAAAATCAAAATAAGATACTTTTACCTCCTAGGTTGACCATGCCTCTTCCTCGACTATTTATATCTTCACTCGAGAGGGTTGTCTTGACAAATCCTTCTTGAAGGTTGGTTCAACTTCAGATTGGAGCGTCTTGACCCATGGTGAAAATGAGAGAATATATAATAAGTATGGTGGATGCATCATTCCTTTCTATGAATGTACCTTCTCGATCTTGGGTATTCGAATACCTTTTAACAACTTTGAAATAGAAGTTCTGAGTCACATGATGGTTTTTGCCTCACAATTGCATCCTATGAAAGGTTTTCTAGTACTGGTGTGAATATCAAAAGGGAAAACTCTCCCTGACCAGTTTCTTCTACCTTTTCATAGTACAACGGAGTCATGAGTCTCAGGCGCGGGGCCATGGTTTGGTTAACTTGGTTCTGATTGTTCATAGTTTTAGGACATTTTTAGAGAACTTGAAACATTTCAAGAATCGATTCTTCCTGGTTGTCCCCCTCCGCAAGGAAACTCATGTGACTTCGTGCATTGTAGGAACCAAAGCAGGGGACAAGTGTACTGGTATGTTTTTTAAGTATTGTAACAAGGGTCATTTCCTGATGAGGAATAGATTGTTAGTTTACAAGGAGGATGATCTAACTCAAGAGGATCTTATCTAAAGAGACAGATTATGGGTTTCGTCAAAGACTTGGGTTACCCCAGGGGGTTAATCCTCGGGATGAAGCATCACGGAAGCGTACGCATTAAAACCTTCTTGCTGGTGCATGCTTGACACACCGTAAGTGTACATTAGTATCAAAGTAGTAAGAAGGTTGTCGAACCACAGAGACAAAGTAATTAATTATCGAATTCTACCATATCCTTGTTTAGCTAAACTAATCAAAATTGAGTTTGAGTTTGAAATAAAAAATTATTTAACGAATAAAAATTATAATAAAAAGGTAGGACCAAGGGTACATGATTCCCATCTAAACAGACTCATGTGAACCTATTGTTCTTATAGAAATGAATCAATATTATAGAAAAATAGAGAAAACTTACTTTCGTCAGTGTGTTGTCTGGTCTCAGACAAATAATTTGTCCACTTTCGTCAGTCCAGATTATTTGTTGATATTAATTACACACAACTGTAAAAATGAGACTTTCTCAACTGCGTTCAAGACACTTTCTTTGTCTCGTACTCGATTGTCTAAAATTGTGCTTTCAGATACTGAAACATACAATTTCAACGTATGATCGGTGCCTGAAATGTCTTTACTTTCGTAAACAGAATTTGCGTCAAAAACTCTGAGTTTTAAAATAAGTTTTACCTTTTTTCTCATAATAAAATGGTAGAGGATTCACTTGAGTTATATCATGAGACAATCCTCGTGACTACTCACACATGTTCATTGGTAAAATGAATAAAGCATAGTGATTTTATAAATGATGATAGAAAGAAATAAAAATAATAATTAAACAAAAAACCGGGATCGCAAGCAATAAATGGACTGAATAGAAAAACTTCTATGGGGTTGAGTATAGCAATACAAAAGACTTTGAGAGAAAAATAAACTTTGAAAATGTAAACTTAGTTGTAGGGCAAGTGATGCTTTTGTTCTCCCTATTTCCAATTATATATAGGCTAATCCATCATTACAAGAGTTAAATTTTGTTCCTACTTAGTGCTAGGGACCTTTCATTAGAATCAAAACAACTGGAATTTAAAGAGGCAAGGGAAACAAAACAAAAGAAATAAAGAAATTATAATTGTCAAGGTTGATACGACCCATAACATGCAATATAATATGCCAAAAATGTATCATGTTTATTGCTTTTTTTCCCTTTGATTTCATGTGTGTTTTAAGCATTGTAGTTATTTTTATACGTTTTTGTCTCCTATGTTTATTTCTAGGTAAAATGTGGTTAATGGAAGGAATCAGGACGAAAAAGGCCAAAGATCATACAATAGGAATGTTTTCAGTACAAATTTCCCGAGTCCAACACGGCCAGTCTGTGTCTCGTAAAATTGGTCATGTTCCCCCCTTAGAGGCACACCAATTAAAGGAGACAGAGTCTAACATGGCCAGCCCGTGTCTACTGACATGGCCTGTATAATGCCTAGGGCAGTTACAAAACTTTTGGCTTTTGGATGACTTTTTTTGACCTTTTGGCTTTTGTAAATCCCATTTTCTTTATGAATAGTGTTAGGTGTCTATTAAGCACAAAATTAGTGCAATCAATTGGCGACTTAGGCCTATAATCAATATAAATAGGGGCCTAAGGATCCATCTTTAGCATCATCTTTTCACTATACCATTCTAAACAATTTTTATTCTTTGTTATTAGCAGAATTTATTATCAATCTTTTGTAATTTCTAGAACTCTTAGTATAATCTTTTGTAATTTCTAGTACTCTATGTATCAAAAAATAATGATTCGACATCCGAACGTGAATTACTAAACAACTGAGTTAGAGGCGCCATTGACAAGGCGAATTTATCTCAGTTGAGAAACAATCAAGAATGCAACGTTGCGTGACAAGGTGTACACTCTTGATTGATATGTATAGTTGTGCTTGAAATACATTTAAAGGGGCACACCACGAAAGTGTCTGTCACACATTTTTATTTAATTTTCTATAAAAATAACTTATAACTTCTCGCAATTCAAACATGAATAATCTTAGGGGTGAGTTTTGAAAGATGATGATAATCCTAGTCCTACATTTTATTACTTCTTAATTTAAATTTCAATATGCAATCAAACAAACCAATTTCGATCACTTTAGATAAACACAGTAGAAGTAAGAATTGGTAATCACATATCTTTCTGTGGGATTGACACTTTTTACCACTTGACACAACCGTGCACTTGCGGTTCACACACGATTAAGTTTTTTGTGCCGCAGTCGAGGAGATTATGGGATATCAAAAATTTTATTTCAACGCCGTTTAGACTAAGGTACTTTTATTTTCTATTTTATTTTTCTAATTTTACATGCAAAGGACCCGTTCGACCGAAACTTTGATTGAATGGATTAGCGAGATCTAGCGTTTTCTCCATGAAAGGTGTCATCTCCTAGCTTTACAACAGATGGCTGAGGTGGAAACTAAACCTCTCAAATACTATGTAGTTCCCACCGATGATGAACTACATAGTAGCATAGTGTACTGATAACGCGAAATTATATCGTTTATTTGGCTTGACTTACATGAATTTTAGTTATGATTTCCTTTATTTTATTTGACTATTGCTTCGATTTATGTCTCATTTATTATGTTTTTAGGTACCTTGGATTTAATCAGATTAATTCACAAAAGAAGAGAAAAGAGAAGAAAACAGAAGTAAATAAGGCATTTAACAGCAAAAACCAAATTCTGCATTCTGGAAGCGTTACGACCGTAACATAGGCATGGCGACCGTCACAAGCTAAAAGCTACGACGCTCGTCACAGGTCCATGGCGACCGGCACATGGGAAATTCTCAGAATCCAATTTTAAACTACGTGGACTTCTCAACGGGTATCAACTAGACCAAAACCACGTTCAGCCAATCAAGGAAGTGCTTCAGATATTTTCGGCCACAACTTCTCCAACTTCCCATTATCTCCACTACTTTTCCAACTCCCCATTATCTCCACTACTTTTCACATGAATACTGAAGTAACTTCCAACCTGTTATCACTATATATAGGATCTATCATTTAGTTTCAAGGGGATCGAAGTTTTAGGCGCGAAAGAGTTGTTCGTAGTTTTAGGCAGAAAATTACAATTGTAAAAGGAGTATTTTCTCACATCGAGGAATTACTCCCTCATTAGTTATTAGGTCTGTAATTTGTGTAACTGCTTGGATAAACAATCTTGCCATCATTTTATTGAAGTTATTTCCAGTTTCATTTAATTCAAGTCTCCATTTATTTTATCGTATTTACAGGTTCTTTATTTTATCGCTTTATTATTATTATTATTATTATTGTTATTGAATTTCATAATTGTTTAAGCATGCTGTCATTGATTATATTTACCATGTTTATGTTGTTTTCACTTAATTCCATGTTTGGCTAAATAGTTTAGAGTCCGGCGTATGAGGACCGTCGTTACCGACGGGACTCGGTAGAAAATAATAGGTGCGAACTTATGATTAAAATCCTGTTTTCGTTTTAATTTCCAAGTCTAATTTAAATGGCCTTGTCACGAGAGTGAGAGGTGATTTAACACGATTTTGTCACGAGAGTGAGAAATTAATTAAGGTTAGAGCCGACACTGTGAGAGCGTGGGGGTCGAACCAGATAGTGGAAATTAGGCAGCATATATAAATACAGCGAGAGCGCTTTAGATACGTTTAGGATATTATTGGCTTTCAAAATATATTTCTTAGTTACCGGGCGAGCGACAGCAAAATCTTGGGATTAGGGAACATGGCTTTAGTTAATACCGCGAGAGCGTGAGACGGAGTTTTTAAGTCGGTATATTCTACGGAACTAAGTTATAGTTGTAATTAGCACCCGAATTCTACAGAGTCCTCTAGGAATGCGGAATCCATATTCCGGCCTCTCTTTATTATCATATTTTCTAAATTCATTTTTAGTTTTAGTCTTAGTTTCCCCTTAATCTATCATTCATTAGCCTTAGCTTTACAAAGCAACGATAGATAACGGTAGGTTGACATTGGTCTCTGTGGGTTCGACAATCTTTTATATTACTTCGATATTTCCGTACACTTACGGACGCATCATGTACCCACCCATAGCGGCAAACAACTTTGAACTCAAGCCTTCACTAATAGGCATGGTTTAACAAAATCAGTTTTCCAGCTTGCCTATGAAAACCCAAAATTTGTATCTCTCAATTTTTATTGAAAATTGTGGAACTTTACAGGCTAACGACATTGACTAAAATGCCATCTGCCTTAGAGTGTTTCCATTATCATTGCGAGATCGAGCCCGAGCTTGGCTCCAATCTCTGCATGCTAAATCTATAACAACTTGGTCAGAACTTAAAGCTTCTTTCCTTGCGCGATATTTTCCGCCAAGTAAAATTTCCCAAGTAAGGGGAAAAATAAACGAATTTAGGCAGGAAGATGGAGAATCTATTTTTGACATATGAGAGCTTTATAAGTATTTGTTGAGACTTTTCATGTTTCAAGGTCTTGAAAAATGATTAGTGATACATACATTATATAATGGTCTCCTTTACTCTACAAGGATGACCCTCGATGGGGCTGCTAGTGGTGCGCTAATGAACAACTCACAAGTCGTGGCATGCAATCTAATTGAGGATATGGCTAAGAACCACTACTCAAGGGGTTCTGTCCGTGATAGAAGTGCTAAATCCCTTCAAAAGTGTGTGTTTTACAAGGTTAGCTAATTATACCAGATGAACGAAAAAGTTGACGTTTTATATCACAAACTTGAGAATCTGATAATGGCCCAATCAACACCTACACTCGTAGCTCTTGTAACCCGTGCCACTCCAACATGACACTTCTGTGAGGTTTGTGGGATTAATGGGCATGGCGTGGGAGAATGTCTGATGGTTCAAGTAGAACGAAATAATCCGGATACTGTTAATTATGTGAAAAACCAAAGAGTAAACTCGTACTCGAATACTTACAACCTGGGGTGCCGAGACCACCCTAACTTCCCTTACAAAAATAACCAGAACGCATTAGGACCAGTTTGGATCCCACGAGGCGTGACACTTATGTGAGTGCACTACTAGTCTCTTAGATATGTTTTGAATGATGTCAAAACTAGGTAGCTTAGATCTTTGTGTATATTAGATCTTATTGTCTTTGTCTAGATGTGCATCATTATAATAGGACATTTAAAATCAGATTAAATATACCGTTTCAAGTTAAGATTGTGATTTTTCATAAAATTGTGATTTTTCATAAAAAAATGAGTAAATGAGTCGATATAAATAGTTATGTATCAATACATACTGAATGAATTATAAATGGAAATGATTTTGGTATGTATGTGTCGCACCTCGAAAAATCGCTTAAATCGAAGAAACGACCCTCGCGCGAAAGGCGCGGAAACGGTTTGACAGAGTCGCCACCGAACTTTATTCATCCCAAAAAGAGGGAAAGGAAAATATCGAGAAAACTTTTAAGGAGTGGATAAGAACATGGTCGTCGCAACCACATTCCGGGTTCGGGAGTCGGTTACGTGAGGGGAAGGTACGCACACCCCCTCAAGTCCGTTGTACTCAACGGGAACCTCTTAGTTCGAATTGTGAGGAATTTTAGCTAAGCTTGTTTGTTTTCTTCTCAACGATATATGCGAAAAGGTAAAGTAAAAGGTTTCAATTGCTAAGGGAAATGGGGTAGTTTTAGGATAGGGTGCTCGGCAAGATCATCGCGACCTCGGGCCTACGTATGCTCATTCAGACGAGAATGAGGAATCAGAGCAATCGTAGTTCGACTACGGGAAGGGATAAAGGGAATACAGAACATGGAGGGAAGGTAGAGAGAAGGTAGAAAAAGAAAAAGTGTGCTCTCCAAGATCATCACAATCTTGTGCCTACGTATCTTTATTCGGACGAGAATAAAGAATCAGAGCAGTCGTAGTTCGTGGTACGCCCACAAAAAGAAGGGGGGTTAGGGTTTGAATTTTAGGAGACGAAAGATTGAATGACATACAACCCTAGGGGCGTGCCTCGAGAGCATTCACTCAAGAATCCGAGGAATGCTAGACTCCAAGAACTCAGTTATTTCGTGAGTAATTGTGAAAATGTTTAATAAGGATTAAGTGTTTTAAGACGAAAGGGTGAATGAATAACAACCCAAGGGGCGTGCCTCAAGAGCTATTCATTCGGAGACCCAAGGAATGCTAGATTCCAAGAATCTCCTCCATTCTCTATTTGATTAAGAAAAATGTTTGAAAAAGATTGAGTCGAATTGGTTGAGAAGAGAGGTGAAGATCGATACTAGTCCCTAGGGGTGCTCCTAGTAACGAAACCTACGAAGTGTGCGAGTGTGCATTTGACGACGAGGCAAAAGGCACTCGACTTACGAAAATGTTTTGAAGAGTGACTCAACGACGAGTCGAGAGTTGGTTTGGAAATGGTTTGATTTGTTAAGTGTTTTAGGGAGAATGACGATTATTCGATAAACGAGGCGTCGGCCTCGCAACCAATTAATCGGGGCATTACTGGGATGCTAGATCCTAACGACACCTTTTTCATTCGGTTGATTTACGAAATATTGTTTGATGAACAACGAAAGTACCACATGGAATGCTAGACTCCAATGGCATTCCTTTGTCCAAATAGTTAAGACGAGTGTTTTAGGAGCGAAAGGTCGAATGATCACCACCTAAGGCGTGCGTCTCAATAGCGGTCACTCAAGAACCCAAGAAGTGCTAGACCTCAAGAACTCAATTCTTTCGTGATTTAATTAAAAAAAACGATTTGAATATGTGTGTTAAGTGGTTTTAATCGAAAATTAAATGCTTAGGCGTTTCGATAATTGTTAGTGTGTTTGATTAAAATATGAAAAAAAAATGAAATGGTTAAATAAACATGATATGAATATGATATAGACAATATGATAAGAATATGAACAATAATAATCAAGATAATATTGACAAGATATAATATCGACATAAAAATAAAGTTGGTCTCGTCTTAATCGGATTTAATCGAGAAATCGATAATCAACGATTTTTGACTTTCATGGACCAAAAATGAAAAGACATAAGATAATGAAAAATAAAATCGAAATAGAAATAAAATCGGTCTCGTCTTGATCAAGATTTAATCGAGAAATCGATAATCTTTAATATTTGACTTTCATTGACCAAATAAAAGAATATACGAAAATTAAATAGAGATAGAAATTAAATCAAAAATATGGAAAAGTCTCATCTCTACTAAGATTTTAAATCGACAAATCGATAATCTTTAGTATTTGATTTTCATTGACCCAAAAATGAATAAAAATAATGAAAAAAATAATAGAAATGAAATAAAATCGGAAAATGATAGAAAAAGAATAAAGGTCTCACCTTTATCGAGATTTAAAATCGAAAAATCGAAAAATCTTGATATTTTGGTTTTCATGGACCCAAAAATGAATAAAAATAATGAGAAAATGACAAAAATGAAATTAAATCGAAAAAGTATAGGAAAAAGAATAAAGGTCTCACCTTTATCGAGATTAAGTCGAGAAATCGACAAATCGTCGATGTTTGGTTTTCATTGACCCAAAATAAATGAATAAAAATAATGTAATGAAATAAATTGAAATAAAAAAATAAATAGGCCTCATATAAATCAAGACTTTGAATCGATTTGAGAAAATCAACTTTAATCAAGATATTTTTTATATCATTGGCCCTAATATAAAAATAAAAGGGAAATCGAAAAAACGGAAATGGAATTAATTAATTGAGAAACATAATAATAAAACATATTAAGAATTAGCGATTTGCAACATTTAAAAAATAATAAGGCAAATAAAAACTTTAAAACAAATTAAGCAAGAAAGGGATGTTTGAAATCTGTAGGCGGGTGTTAAAAAGTCATGGGCTTTGACCTAAGCCCAACAAAAAAGTGATATGGAGTAATAAACTGGATGTGTAGAAGTAATGCTTTCAAATGGGCTAAGGAAACTCATTCTAACATGAACCGTTCAACAACAACAACACTTAATGAAAAAGAAAACCCAACAAGTCTATTTATTATTATTAAAAGCAAACAAAATTAGGGTGTAGATGGCATGCATCATCCTCAACGTTTCAAAGATAAATAATCAAACAGAAACCCAATTAAAACAAAGGTTGTGGTATCAGAAAAAAGAAAATGCGCTCAGCTTTGATCATCATCGCGCCAACGGAAAGGAGAAAATGCAGCAGATTCAACGTTCCAACCTTTTAACTCGTCCGTCTCTCTGTTTTGGTCTCTCTCTCCAGGTTTGATTTGGATTTGAATCAACTCTTTTTCTTCGATCTGGATCGGTTGTGGGTTGCATTTCTTCTCTCCTCTTCTTACTCTCTGTTTCGATTTTCTGGTTCGATTTATTGTTGGATTTGTGAAGTGGGTTGTTGTTGTTTGTGAGGGGTTTGCGGTTTGGGAGAGAAGAACCAGGAAGAGTTTGCTGTTATTGTTTGGTTTAATGAAGGTTGAAGGAGTTATTTGTAGAATGGTTGAAGAGTGTCAATGAAAGTTGTTGTTGATTTGAGGTTGAGGTTATGCGATGCTGTTAGTCTTGTTATGGAAGTTTTGGGGTTTAATGAGGATGGAGAGGCAAGGATTCGTGGCGGCTAGGGCTCTCCAAATGAGGGAGAGATGTGTGAGATTTATAGAGAGAGTGGAATGAGGGTAAAATGGGAATAAGGTTGAGGAATGGTGAGCTGGAATTTTGTGATATTCGTTGTATTGTTGTTGCGTTTTCATTTAACAGTTTTTTTACATCTTGTCGTGTTGTGAAAATTTTAGAAGGAGGTGGGGTCAGCTGAAGGTAATTGCTAGTGTGTGGTTTTGACGAAACGGCTGTGCGAAAAGTTGTGGTGAGGCTTGCTTGAATCCTATCGTGGCTGCAGCATTGTATGTTGTGAATATTGGCTGTATTAGCATATGGTTCGTTGGAACTAGTTTTTTGAATTGCAGGCCGGTTTCGCTTTTGTTTCGTAAGGGGGATTGGATGTGAGTTTTGGACGGTTTGTCGTACTAGCTTCGTACAAAAAAGGTTGCAGAAGGTGTGATGTGCTTATGAAAGGGTGGCATTTTGGCTCATTCGAAAGCACGTTACAATGCTTGTGGTGTTTTGGAACTTGTATTGTAATGGTGTAAGTAACTTGAGCTGGAGTGATGGTTCGTAGATATTATGTGAAAACCTTGGCACAATATTTTGTGAATTAACTTTGTACCATCACTGCAACAATATAAATGGGCTTGGGCCCTTCTTTTTTTGTAATGTGGACTCTTTATTGTATGGGCTTTTTCTATTTCTTTGTACATTTCATGAGCACTTTTTGTATGAATTTTTGTAGATCTTTTGGGCTTTATTAACAATGGATAAAGACAATGGTCATGGACAAGTGGTTAGTAAAAACTAATTGAAAGAATTGATTAAGAAAAGGATTAAGAAAAATGTGAATTAATTTGGCCATTTAAAATTTGGAAATGGATAATTATATGGAAATGGATTCTATAAATTGGATGGATAGAAATGGATTCAAGAAGAAAAAGGATTAAAAATGGATATTAAAAGAAAGGCGAATTTGAGATTTGGTATGTGGACATTATATTGGATATGTATTTTAAAAAAATGGATAAGAATGGATAATGGTCTGGAAAATGATTTCTCAAACTAAAGCCATAGATGCACACCTAATCCAACACCACACTTGAATTGAATACACAATAAGCTTTGAATGAACCCACTGATAATCCTTAATCATGAAGTACTGAAAATCTTGACATAACCTGGAAACCTGGTCCATACACATATGACTTGATCATGAAACCATATTCTTGCCTGGCCACACACCCCTGACTGAATATCCTCAAATAAAACTTAATTCAACCTTACAACGCCTGGATTTGAACAACTGAAGAATAGCAGCCATATATTTTTTGGATTTTCTGGATAATTGTTAGTGGGTGGTATGTACAGATGAAAACTATAAGTAGGTAGGACAAATTTGGGGTATGACAGATGCCCCTATCTAATTGGCTTAAACCTAGTAAGATGAACCGCTGCAGCGTTCGGTCTTTCGAGGTATAAGACAATTAGATATGAAGAAGACCACAAATTTGTCTGAAAGAAAGAAAAGGGATTGGGAAGTTGAAATACAAGAAATCTGACACCAAAAGGATGACAGACCTATCACCAAAAGGATGATAGTGAACACGTACACACAAAGACCCTTCCACCAAAAGGATGAAAACGAGGTCACAGCCTGCTATTACCAACAGGATAATAGGGCACACACGCACACATACCCTTCCACCAAAAGGATGAAAATGAGGTCAAAGCCTGCTATTACCAAAAGGATAATAGGGCACACACGCACACAGGCCCTTGCACCAAAAGGATGAAAATGAGGTCAAAATCTGCTATTACCAAAAGGATAATAGGGCACACACGCAATCACGGACCCTTCCACCAAAAGGATGAAAATGAGGTCAAAGCCTACTATTACCAAGAGTATAATAGGGCACACACATACACAGACCCTTCCACCAAAAGGATGAAAATGAGGTTAAAGCCTGCTATTACCAAAAGGATAATAGGGCACACACGCACACACGGACCCTTTCACCAAAAGGATGAAAATGAGGTCAAAGTCTGCTATTACCAAAAGGATAATAGGGCACACACGCACACAGACCCTTCCACCAAAAGGATGGAAATGAGGTCAAAGCCTACTACTACCAAAAGGATAGTATGGCACACACACACAACCTGCTATTACCAAAAGGATAATAGGGCACACACTCACAGCCTGCTACTACCAAAAGGATAATAGGGCACACACGCACACAGACCCTTCCACCAAAAGGATGAAAATGAGGTCAAAGCCTGCTATTACCAAAAGGATAATAGGGCACACACGCACACAGAACCTTCCACCAAAAGGATGAAAATGAGGTCAACGCCTGCTATTACCAAAAGGATAATAGGGCACACACACACACAGACCCTTCCACCAAAAGGATGAAAATGAGGTCAACGCCTGCTATTACCAAAAGGATAATAGGGCACACACACAGCCTGCTACTACCAAAAGGATAGTATGGCACACACACAGCCTGCTATTACCAAAAGGATAATAGGGAACACACACAAAGGTTGTCACTCACCAAAAGGATGACACACAGACCAAGGGTTTATGGATCGGCGACACCAAAAGGATGATGGATCAAAACAAGCTACTACCACCAAAAGGATGATAGGAACTTCTTATTCGTGAGGACCAACATCAAAAGGATGAAGGTTAAGTTGACTTGACATGGATGGCTACCACCAAAAGGATGATAGGAAAGTTTTTATTTGAGGGTTACCAACACCAAAAGGATGCAGGTTGAATTGAGTTGATTGAGTTTGGCTATCACCAAAAGGATGATAGTAAGGCAATTGACAAAAGGTCAAGTTTGCTGGGGATATGCCGAGATTTATTTGGAGACATCAACAAAAGGTTGAAGTAGAGAATTCAACGAGGAATGCCCACGAAAAGGAAAGGGAAACAATGAAAAATGGAGAAGGTAACCCGCCAAGATCTACGCAATCTTGTGCCTACGTATCTTTACTCGGACGAGAATAAAGAATCAGGGCAGTCGTAGTTCGACTTGAAGAAAATATTCAATGAGGAACGCCCACTGACTCGGAGGAATGTTTATTGGTTGCGCTGAGAATGACAACTTCATCAACAAAGGTTGAGGAACACCACTCAATGAGGAACGCTCACTGACTTTCTTGGAGATCACAACTTTATCAACAAAAGGTTGAAGTAATTTTATGAGGAACGCCCATGAACTTGAAGAAGATGCCCCTGACTGGGATGAAGATTGTCTTGAGCTTGATCAACAAAAGGTTGAACCAACTACGTGAGGAATGCTCACGGATCTAGAGAAAATGCCCCTACCTGGGCTGAAGATTGTCTTGTCGTCTTGAGATTAATTCTGGATCTTGACTATGTGTATTTACGAATATTTGATTTTGTAATGATGTGCAATGCAAATGCTGACGCGCGGAGTTGCAAGTGATGGGGAGGTATGATTTGGGTTTTTGGGATGCACATGATGCATATGATGCCTATGATGTCGAATGTGATGCCTATAATGCGTATGATTGCAGACGGATGATTGGATATGTTTTGAGATGGTGCCAGCACGGTGGACTTTTGGGCGGTGGGAGGGATTTGATTTCCTCGACACTCAATTCGTTAAAGACACCATGATTGATGCAGACGAAGATGCTCTTGAGGCCCTGAGTTTGACCACTTATTGATTTGTTGGTGAGTTCGTTCCTGAAAGAACCACAACTTTGCTTGATGGTCAGGGTAGCCTGCTTGACCAACTTAAAGATACAAATGGATCTTGCCCTAGTCTGATCATGGCAATGTTCTGCCCCTGATTAACGAGCTCTAGATGTTGATATTTGAAAGTTGAGCTTTGATGTGCTCTGAGATGATTTGAAATGGCTTGCCCCTGATCGAGCTGTTGAAGGATTTGCCCCAGCCTGAGGGTTTTGAGGGAGTCTTGCTTCGGGTCGGCACCACTGAAAGCTCAAGTTCCTCTTCGATTGCCCCTTGTTGGAATCGTCTTGAATGTCTAGCACTGATTTGAAATTAACATTGCGTATTCACAAATCTTAATGCAATGCTTATGCAAGTTTTTGAAAAAGTGTCGTTTATTCGAGTATCGTGATAGTGTGAGACGAATAGACCATTAGTCCAGACGTTGTGCAGATTTTGCTAGCGTGAAATATATAGCAAGGAGAACGATACCAATGTTGAAGACTAGTAAATATGGGGAGTCAGTTTATGCAACCTTACAATAGTATGCTTTCAGAATAAACCTCGCCTCAATTAGGTCTTTTGAGGGTTGTAACGTGGTCTGGTTCACGGTTATGAAACAAAGGATAATAGGCTCAAAGTATAATTTGTACCCACCCCTTCTTCGTGATGAACTTCAGTCCTACGTTCAGTTAATTCTGCACACGTTTGTCTTCCAAAAAGGGTTGACGGTGTAAGCGTGATAATTCAAGGTTTGCTCGAAATGGCAGTCACCTTATTTGATTTTTGGTGGATGTCAGTGCCCCTTTGATTTTGACATGGTGGTCACTGAATCTTATTTTGTTGAGGTTAAGGATCTTAGGGCCTCTTTTGATTTTGTTTTTGATCCCTATCTTTTGCGTGGACTGATTTTACTTGTCGAGTCCATCAGGGTTGTCTTGATTTTTGCCTAAGTCTCCTTTGAGGTGCTTGACTTAGCAGGCTTTTAATTTTTGTTTTTGTTTTGTGTTGTTAGAGGATAGTGACTGCCAAGTCATGGTTATTGATGAACAACCGTTACGTCTTGTGGAATTTTGCTTTATGATTTCGAGTGCGTTATTGGATTAACTGAACACTACCCTGCCCCAGGTTGAGTGTAAGGGTTTGAGTATCCGAAGGAAACTACTACTTCTAGGCTTGAAGTGGTTTACTAGGGATTAACTCCTTGTCTCTCCAGTGTTTGGGGAATTGAAACAATGCCTGTACATCATTGGCGGGATTCTATCCGAAAGCATACATTTTCCAATTATGGGTATTTCGTTGTCATCATCCTCCCTCCAGTCATTGCTAACAACAGTTTGATATAGAAAGTGAAATGGACAAATGTGTCGGTGTTTTGCAGTAAAATGGAAAAAATGAGTGCATACGACATAACTGATTGAGAACATGCATAATCACTACATTAAGAAAACCAAATACGAAAGGCAATGTTTAAATCATACAGTACTTAAGTAAACAGAAACAAAATAACAAAAAATGCCAATGACTGGATGACAACATGACTGCCTTCTTCGGGGAAACTTGAACTTGACTTGACTTGATTTGACTTGGCTTTGCTGCTGGCACTAGCTTGGCGGCGGCAGAGGGTTTTTGATGACATTTGGAGCCCTCCCATTAAATGTGAGAAACTTTGAGTCAATCATGTCCTGAACCTTGTGTTTGAAAGCTCTGTAGTCCTCAATCGTATGCCCTGGAGCACCCTTATGAAACTCGCAATGAGCATTGGCATCATAATCTGGGGGAATGACAGTTAGAGGGGCTAGGTCCCTCAGAGTGATTGCCTTCTTCTCCATCAATTGAGCAAAGATCTGAGCATATGATGTTGGCAGATGATCAAAGTCTCTATTAGACCTATTTGTCCTCTGTTGATTAGGCTGACGTTGTTGAGCAGCTCTCTGTTGTTGATGTTGAGGAGGATACTGATACCCTTGCTGGTTGTAGGATTATTGTTGGGGAGCCTGTTGCTGAGGAGTTGGAGCTTGAACAGCTTAAACTGTTGGTTGATAAGGCATTGGAGCGTATTGCGCAGCAGCAATATATGGATACTGGAAGTATGGCATTTGAAAAGGCATTGGAAGGGGAACTTGTTGTTGAGCTTGCCTTTTCTGAGCAGAGACAACATTTGTTTCACCCTCTTTTTTCTTGTATCCATTGAAGGGCTTCTTAGCTCCAGACTGACTGCTAGAACCTCCTTGGATCTTTCCGCTCTTCAGACCTTCTTCAATTCTCTCACCGATAATTACCAAATCAGAGAATCCGGCAGAAACATTACCAATCAACTTCTCATAGTATTGGCCTTGCAAATTACCCATGAAGATGTCAATCAGTTCGCGGTCAACCAGAGGTGGATGCACTCTTGCAGCTAACTGTCTCCAGCGTTGCGTGTACTCCTTAAAGGATTCGTTGTCCTTTTGAGCCATACTCTGAAGTTGAGTACGGTTTGGAGCAAGGTCAGTGTTGTACTTGTATTGCTTGACAAATGCATCAGCTAGATCATCCCAAGTGCGCACATTGCTACGCTCCAGCTGCATATTCCATTCGAGTGATGCCCCAGACAAGCTGTCTTGGAAGCAATGGATCATCAACTTTTCATCTTTGGCATAGGCAGCCATCTTGCAGCAGTACGTCTTCAGATGAATATGTGGGCAACTGAGGCCTTTGTACTTTGGGAATTCCTGTACTTTAAACTTGGGAGGAATGACAACATCTGGCACCAAGCACATATCCAGAGCATTCAAAGAAGTTGAGTTGCGCCCCTCCATGACTCGGAGTTTCTCAGCTAGATCACGACACATCTTGATAGCTTCAAAATCCTGAGCAGCATTAGGATTGACAATCAGGATAGCAGCATGATAGTTTTGGACCTCATCATACTGATCTATCAGATTCTCTTCAGCATGAGGAATAGGAATCTGAGCGACAACAGGTTGGGCTTGCGGAATGGCACTAACAGTAATTCCAGATGTTGGAAGTGGTTGAGATGTGGCAGGAGCAAAGTCCATTGGTATCCCATAAGTGATAGGGTTAGGAACAGGAACAGAGAGCCTTGAGGTAGATCCTTGAACGAGTGCATTGTTGTTGGCAGCAGCGGCTTCACGCAGTTCTTCCTCCTTTCTGGCCATCATGATGGCTTCGAGAATCTGATCGATCTTTCCTTTGATAGAGTCCAACTCTTCTCTAAAGGCAGCTTGCTCTTGTTGAATATGCTCCATCATGTGTCTGGTATTGGCTCGAGTTGCGTACTGGTGTCGAGGAATCAACTTGATTTACTGGAGAAGGAAGGAAGTTGAAGTGAGATTCTGAGGTTGAAAATGCAATGCAAGATGCATAACAGATGCAATGCAATGACATGAAATGCAATGCAAGATGCAAGATCCAGGATCGCAGATCACAGGTTCAAACCATTCTGAGGTTGGTTGTTCACGGGTAGATGACCAAAGTCTCTGATCAAAGAAACCCTATATGTA
This sequence comes from Lathyrus tuberosus, assembly GCA_022829125.1. Lineage (NCBI taxonomy): Eukaryota > Viridiplantae > Streptophyta > Magnoliopsida > Fabales > Fabaceae > Lathyrus > Lathyrus tuberosus. The sequence goes on along the minus strand of JALAZF010000744.1, from coordinate 2,008,162 downwards.
GGCTCTATGAGGAAAGTTCTAGGTTCTTTTACCATAAACCCACTCACGGGATGGTTTCTATGTTGACGGATAAGGTTCCCAGGATTACGGACACTAATCGCATCAACGTCACGCAACAGGCTAGTTGTATTACGACGAAAATGACGATAAGGTCTCCCCTGAGCGGGGTCTTCATGCTAGGCGCACAAGGAGCGAGTCCTTGGAGACTAACACTACACGACCACCAATATAGAACTTGGTTCTAAGAGTGGTTCATAGAGTCACGGACCCTTCATGAATCAAGTCGTGCAACAGGCTAGCTGCGTTACAACAGGATCTACGAAAAGGTCTACTCTAGGGGAGCTTTCATTCTAGGCACGCAAGGAGCGAGTCCTTGGGGACTAACACTACTCGACATCCAATTCTAAACTATGTGTTCTCTCTGCTTTTACCAAAGCTCGGGTGTAGAGCTTTACTCATGATATCATCCCAAGATCCAACAGATAAGAACAATAGGAGAAAGCAATAAGAGAACAAATACATAAACGAGTAAAAACATGCAAACACAGATAATGCTCCTCACAAATCGCTCTAAGATAGGCTTGACTCTCTCTTCCATGGAGCAAAACATCCCCAGCAGAGTCGCCAGCTGTCGCACCTCGAAAAATCGCTTAAATCGAAGACACGACCCTCGCGCGAAAGGCGCGGAAAACGGTTCGACAGAGTCGTCACCGAACTTTATTCATCCCAAAAAGAGGGAAAGGAAAATATTGAGAAAACCTTTAAGGAGTGGATAAGAACATGGTCGTCGCAACCACATTCCGGGTTCTAGAGTTGGTTACGTGAGGGGAAGATACGCGCACCCCCTCACATCCGTTGTACTCAACGGGAACCTCTTAGTTCGAATTGTGAGGAATGTTAGCTAAGCTTGTTTGTTTTCTTCTCAACGATATATGCGAAAAGGTAAAGTAAAAGGTTTTGATTGCTAAGGGAAATAGGGTGGTTTTAGGATAGGGTGCTCGGCAAGATCATCGCGACCTCGGGCCTACGTATGCTCATTCGGACGAGAATGAGGAATCAGAGCAATCGTAGTTCGACTACGGGAAGGGATAGAGGGAATACGGAAAATGGAGGGAAGGTAGAGAGAAGGTAGAAAAAGAAAAAGTGTGCTCGCCAAGATCATCGCAATCTTGTGCCTACGTATCTTTAGTCGGACGAGAATAAAGAATCTGAGCAGTCTTAGTTCGTGGTACGCCCACGAAAAGAAGGGGGGTTAGGGTTCATATTTTAGGAGACGAAAGATTGAATGACATACAACCCTTGGGGCGTGCCTCGAGAGCATTCACTCAAGAATCAGAGGAATGCTAGACTCCAAGAACTCAGTTCTTTCGTGAGTAATTGTGAAAATGTTTGATAAGGATTAAGTGTTTTAAGATGAAAGGGTGAATGAATAACAACCCAAGGGGCGTGCCTCAAGAGCTATTCATTCGGAGACCCAAGGAATGCTAGATTCCAAGAATCTCCTCCATTCGCTATTTGATTAAGAAAAACGTTTGAAAAAGATTGAGTCGAATTGGTTGAGAAGAGAGGTGAAGATCGATACTAGTCCCTAGGGGTGCTCCTAGTAACGAAACCTACGAAGTGTGCTAGTGTGCATTTGACGACGAGGCAAAAGGCACTCGACTTACGAAAATGTTTTGAAGAGTGACTCGACGACGAGTCAAGAGTTGGTTTGGAAATGGTTTGATTTGTTAAGTGTTTTAGGGAGAATGATGATTATTCGATAAACGAGACGTCGACCTCGCAACTAATTAATCGGGGCATTACTGGGATGCTAGATCCTAACGACACCTTTTTCATTCGGTTGATTTACGAAATATTGTTTGATGAACAACGAAAGTACCACATGGAATGCTAGACTCCAATGGCATTCCTTTGTCCAAATAGTTAAGACGAGTGTTTTAGGAGCGAAAGGTCGAATGATCACCACCTAAGGCGTGCGCCTCAATAGCGGTCACTCAAGAACACAAGAAGTGCTAGACCTCAAGAGCTCAATTCTTTCCCAATTTAATTAAAAAAACGATTTGAATATGTGTGTTAAGTGGTTTCAATCGAAAATTAAATGCTTAGACGTTTCGATAATTGTTAGTGTGTTTGATTAAAATATGAAAAAAAAAATGAAATGGTTAAATAAACATGATATAGACAATATGATAAGAATATGAACAATAATAATCAAGATAATATTGACAAGATATAATATCGACATAAAAATAAAGTTGGTCTCGTCTTAATCGAATTTAATCGAGAAATCGATAATCAACGATTTTTGACTTTCATGGACCAAAAATGAAAAGACATAAGATAATGAAAAATAAAATCGAAATAGAAATAAAATCGGTCTCGTCTTGATCAAGATTTAATCGAGAAATCGATAATCTTTAATATTTGACTTTCATTGACCAAATAAAAGAATATACGAAAATTAAATGGAGATAGAAATTAAATCGAAAATATGGAAAGGTCTCATCTCTACTAAGATTTTAAATCGACAAATCGATAATCTTTAGTATTTGATTTTCATTGACCCAAAAATGAATAAAATTAATGAAAAAATAATGGAAATGAAATAAAATCGGAAAATGATAGAAAAAGAATAAAGGTCTTACCTTTATCAAGATTTAAAATCGGAAAATCGATAAATCTTGATATTTTGGTTTTCATGGACCCAAAAATGAATAAAAATAATGAGAAAATGACAAAAATGAAATTAAATCGAAATGGTATAGGAAAAAGAATAAAGGTCTCACCTTTATCGAGATTAAGTCGAGAAATCGACAAATCGTCGATGTTTGGTTTTCATTGACCCAAAATAAATGAATAAAAATAATGTAATGAAATAAATTGAAATAAAAAATAAATAGGCCTCATATAAATCAAGACTTTGAATCGATTTGAGAAAATCAACTTTAATCAAGATATTTTTGATATCATTGGCCCTAATATAAAAATAAAAGGGAAATCGAAAAAATGGAAATGGAATTAATTAATTGAGAAACATAATAATAAAACATATTAAGAATTAGCGATTTGCAACATTTAAAAAAATAATAAGGCAAATAAAAACTTTAAAACAAATTAAGCAAGAAAGGGATGTTTGAAATCTGTAGGCAGGTGTTAAAAAGTCATGGGCTTTGACCTAAGCCCAACAAAAAAAGTGATATGGAGTAATAAACTGGATGTGTAGAAGTAATGCTTTCAAGTGGGCTAGGAAACTCATTCTAACATGATCCGTTCAGCAACAACAACACTTAATGAAAAAGAAAACCCAACAAGTCTATTTATTATTATTAAAAGCAAACAAAATTAGGGTGTAGATGGCATGCATCATCCTCAACGTTTCAAAGATAAATAGTCAAACAGAAACCCAATTAAAACAAAGGTTGTGGTATCAGAAAAAAGAAAATTTGCTCAGCTTTGATCATCATCGCGCCAACGGAAAGGATAAAACGCAGCATATTCAACGTTCTAACCTTTTAACGCGTCCGTCTCTCTGTTTCGGTCTCTCTCTCTCCAGGTTCGATTTGGATTTGAATCAATTCTTTTTCTTCGACCTGGATCGGTTGTGGGTTGCGATTTCTTCTCTCCTCTTCTTACTCTCTGTTTCGATTTTCTGGTTCGATTTATTGTTGGATTTGTGAAGTGGGTTGTTGTTGTTTGTGAGGGGTTTGCGGTTTGGGAGAGAAGAACCAGGAAGAGTTTATTGTTATTGTTTGGTTTAATGAAGGTTGAAGGAGTTATTTGTAGAATGGTTGAAGAGTGTTGATGAAAGTTGTTGTTGATTTGAGGTTGAGGTTATGCGATGTTGTTGGTCTTGTTATGGAAGTTTTGGGGTTTAATGAGGATGGATAGGCAAGGATTCGTGGCGGCTAAGGCTCCCCAAATGAGGGAGAGATGTGTGAGATTTATAGAGAGAGTGGAATGAGGGTAAAATGGTAATAAGGTTGAGGAATGGTGAGCTGGAATTTTGTGATATTCGTTGTATTGTTGCTGCATTTTCATTTAATAGTTTTTTTACATCTTGTCGTGTTGTGAAAATTTTAGAAGGAGGTGGGGTCAGCTGAAGGTAATTGCTAGTGTGTGGTTTTGACGAAACGGCTGTGCGAAACGTTGTGGTAAGGCTTGCTTGAATCCTATCATGGCTGCAGCATTGTATGTTGTGAATATTGGCTGTATTAGCATATGGTTCTTTGGAGCTAGTTTTTTGGATTGCAGGTCGGTTTCGCTTTTGTTTCGTAAGGGGGATTGGATGTGAGTTTTGGACGGTTTGTCGTACTAGCTTCGTACAAAAAAGGTTGCAGAAGGCGTGATGTGCTTATGAAAGGGTGGCATTTTGGCTCATTCGAAAGCACGTTACAATGCTTGTGGTGTTTTGGAACTTGTATTGTAATGGTGTAAGTAGCTTGAGCTGGAGTGATGGTTCGTAGAATTTATGTGAAAAACTTGGCACAATATTTTGTGAATTAACTTTGTACCATCACTGTATCAATATAAATGGGCTTGGGCCCTTCTTTTTTTGTAATGTGGACTCTTTATTGTATGGGCTTTTTCTATTTCTTTGTACATTTCATGAGCACTTTTTGTATGAATTTTTGTAGATCTTTTGGGCTTTATTAACAATGGATAAAGACAATGGTCATGGACAAGTGGTTAGTAAAAACTAATTGAAAGAATTGATTAAGAAAAGGATTAAGAAAAATGTGAATTAATTTGGCCATTTAAAATTTGGAAATGGATAATTATATGGAAATGGATTCTATAAATTAGATGGATAGAAATGGATTCAAGAAGAAAAAGGATTAAAAATGGATATTAAAAGAAAGGCGAATTTGAGATTTGATATGTGGACATGATATTGGATATGTATTTTAAAAAAATGGATAAGAGTGGATAATGGTCTGGAAAATGATTTCTCAAACTAAAGCCACAGATGCACACCTAATCCAACACCACACTTGAATTGAATACACAATAAGCTTTGAATGAACCCACTGATAATCCTTAATCATGAAGTACTGAAAATCTTGACATAACCTGGAAACCTGGTCCATACACATATGACTTGATAATGAAACCAGATTCTTGCCTGGCCACACCCCTGACTGGATATCCTCAAATGAAACTTAATTCAACCTTACAACGCCTGGATTTGAACACCTGAAGAATAGCAGCCATATATTTTTTGGATTTTCTGGATAATTGTTAGTGGGTGGTATGTACAGATGAAAACTATAAGCAGGTAGGACAAATTTGGGTATGACAGTATGTATCGATACAAAGCACAAATAAGTCGATACGAGACGCGATTGAGTCAACTCATCATGTATCGGATTCGACTTAAACCAAAAGCATTTTTTGACAAAGTAGTTCTGCCCTCTTTGAGTCGATACATAACGCGATTGAGTCGATACATAGCGCGAATGATTTGACTCATCTTATCTTAGAGTCGACTTATACTGAAGCAAGGTTTAATGCAGATTTTTCTACCATTGATGTATTGACTCACTGGGGCTTCGTATTGACTCGTTAGCCTTATGTATTGTCTCATGCGGATTTAGAGTCAATACATCATGTTTGGAGAAAATGCATGTATTGACTCAATCTTTTCAAAACTAGTAATTTTGGATAAAAATAATCTGCTTTGGTTGTTATTTCTTTTACACACACATACATATAAGTATGCATTCATGCATCATTTTTCAACATTGAAACCAAGAACACACTTTGAAATTTCTCATCATCTTTAACCTTTCTTTGCATGCATTCAATAACTACACATAGCCATTTTTGTTGTTTGTTATCAAGATAAGATTGATAAGGCCCAATTTAGGTTGGTGTAATCAAATTGGGTTGAGTTTTTCTTCGGGAGTTTCATTGTTAAAACCTATAGGTTTTTTCCTCTAATATCAAGGGTTTATTTAGGGGTTTTTGCACAAGTCCTTGAAACTTGGATTCAGCCGAGTGAAAACTTTGAAGAATGGGGGTTCTTGCAAAGGAGTAGCGATAACTAGAGGATCAAGTGAAAGACTTTGGGAAAACTTTCGCAATTTGGATTCAACCGAGTGAAACCTTTGAAGAATGGAGGTTCAGTCAAAGGAGTAACGGTAACCGGAGGATCAAATTGGAGGTCTTGTGTGACCTTATGTAGCTAAGATCAAGGGAAGAGAAGAAACTAGGATCAACATCAAACATAGGGTTTGGGGGTTTTAATTGCTACTACTTCTCTTGTAAAGTGATATTGCAAAGGTTAATTACAATATCTCAATTTGATTTCTAATTAAGAGCAGACGTATCCATAGTGAGAACAATTAGGGAAATGCCTAAACAAATCTTGGTGCTCTCTCTCTCTCTCTCTATATATATATATATATATATATATATATATATATATTGATGACACTTAGTGTGTGTTTTGAATTGCTGAAAATTCTAATCGTGTTGAAGTGTCTTAAACTGTTTTATGAAACCATTGCAATCTAAACGATTGCAATTGATTTTTTTACACCTTTAACACAAAGAGAATTAAGCTTGGTGTATTGCACACTAAGTGTTTGATACTTTGACTACACACTAAGTGTTCAATAAAATTTCCTAGTCATGTGTAATTTCACATTTCATTGGAAATCATTTATCTTTGTGTGGTTTATATTCAAACAAATTATATTGAACTTATTGGTTCGCTTTTTATCATGTTTAGCATATATTTTACTACAGTTTATATGCATATCCGATTCTACCAATAACGGTTCAGATAGACACGAGAGTCGATCCGGATTCGCTTCCGCTTGCCATAGAAAAATATTTTTCAAAATAGAATTTTTAATAAGAAAATGTTTATTTGGCGATCTATTCAACCCCCCTTCTAGATCGTTTCCCTCATCTAACAAGTGATATCATAGCCTGGTGTATCCTGTGCTTCAAATTCGCTTATTAGATTATGGTTTCCTAACCAAAATGGACGTATAATAAAGTCTCGGTTTTCAATATCGAGAACTATGGTTATTGGAAGGATTATATGCATATCCATATCAATTCTAATGATAGAAAATTATGGAGCTCCATCCAAATGGTCCATTTAAAATTAGTATGACCAATGCGGATGCTGTTGTTGTACCTAAACCGGAAGCACAATGGAATAAGGAAGATGAGAAAAAGTGGTCTAGGGTTTGGAAAGCAAGGAATATTCTAATCTCCACTTTAGGAGTTGATGAATATTCCATTGTTTCTCATTGCGAAACCGCTTAAAGCTATGTGGCCCTATGAGACACATTACATCTTTCACATGAGGGTACAAATGAAGTTAAGCAAGCCAGAATCAATACCTTAAATCAAAAGTTTGAACTCTTTCACATGAAGCTTGGTGAAACCATTGTCGATATGCCAAAGAGATTCACTCATCTTGTAAACTGTTTGAATGCACTTGTTAAGCCGGTTTCCAATTATATTGCTACTAACAAAATTTTGAGATGTCTTAATAGGAAATGGTAACCTAAGATCACCGTCCTCAAGGAAGCTAACAACCTATTGACTTTGGACACTACTACTTTGTTTGGAAAGCTTGAAGAACATGAGCAAGAGCTCATTGGCTTAGAAAAGCATGAGAAGAAAGTTAAGAAAGAAAAGAACAAAGAAAAAGTGGTGGAAAAAAGTCAATTGCTCTTGTGGCTTCTAGTTCCAAGTTCCCAACAAAAGAGTATGATGAAAGTGGATCTAGTGATAATGAGAAGTCAGATGATAATGAAATAGGGGTTTTTTGTTAAACGGTATCATAAATACATTAAGAGAAACAAAGTAAAGCACTTCGACAACAATCTCATCAACTTCAGAAGACAAGTTGACTCCTCAAAGTGTGATGAGAATAAGAAAGGAAAGTCAAGGGTTCATGTTTTAATTGTGGTAAAGCCGAACACTATAAGCTGGATTGTCCACAATTTAAGAAGGATAAATATAAGGGTCAATGCAAGAAGTCTAGCAAGACTAGAAGAGTATACATAGCTTGGGAAAGTTATAGTGAACCCTCAAGTGAATGAAGCTCAAGTGAAAGTGACGAAGAGGCAAATCTATATCTCATGGCCCATCATCATAAGAAGAAAAATGTAAGTCATTCTAAATATGAACCTATTGATGAAATGTCTCATTATGAATTACAAATTGCTTTTGAGAATCTATATGTTGAAGTCGTATACGCTTTTAAAAGGTTGGCTTCAAATAAGAGAATATTTCATATTATGAAGCTAAAATTTTAGAAACGGAAAAATAAATAGAAGCTCTTAAGCAAACCATGTTAGATGCTTAAAAATATAAGATTAAGGATAGGAAATCCTCTTGTTTTGGTTATGAAACTTGTCATATTTGACAAAAATAGGTTAATACTCTAAAAGCTAAATTAGACAATGCTTTAGAACCAAAAGTCACTTTTGTTGTTAATCCAACAAAATTCAAAAGACTTTATATGAACCATACAGAAAGTATAATTTTGTTATAAAAGAATCAAATAGTGAAAGTCATTCTCATCATCACTTGACTTGTCACTACTGTTGTAAAAAAGACCATGTCATTGCTAAATGAAAATTTAGGAGATTTTTGGTTCCTAATGGTGTATTTCAATGGTAGCCCAAGTGTAACAATGCTTCCACTCAGTCTCAAGGACCCAATGAAAATTGGGCACCTAGCATTATTGATTGACTTTGTAGGGAAAATGTCTTGACTCCTTGAAAAGAGTATTGGATCTTAACAAGGGAAGCTGAAGGCATATAAAAGGTAACATCTCCTTATTCATTCACATTGTGGCAAAGAAGAAGGATGTGGTAACCTATGAATTTAACAAATATATATATGTTAAATCGTGAAATAGGTAGTCTAGGTAAATCCCCCTTTCACTACTATCTTTGATATTATAATTACTTGATAATACTTACTATTATTAAGGTTGAATACATCACTTGTGGTGTATTGTATAGAAGAAATGTTAGGAAAGTTATTTTGATGCAGATGAAGCTTTAGAAGATATACTCAAAGTCACCAAAGATGGATTGATCTTCTGGAACTGGTAGATCTTAAGGAGGAGAAAAGATGACCATCAAGTCAAGAGAAAACAAGTCTCCTACAATATCTTAGAAACTTGACCAAAATCGTAACTATACGATTTTAGATGATTATTTTCTGTTATCTCTTAAATTATGATCCAATTCTTATCTTAAATCACTTGTTGCCCTCTTTGATGGGCATTGGCCTAAGGGCATGTTATTTGAATTAAAATAATTGTGTAGGACTTTGTCCTACATTCGCGAAATCATCAATATATAGGTACCAAGTGTATTTGTGAAAACGAATTGGAGGAAATCAAATTAAAAACAAAGGGATTTCATCATTGGCTACATACGCAAAATAAGTGTAAGTGATTACTTCCTCCGTTTTTTGTCTGAGAGGTAATACTATTTCACTTCTCTCTTTGTGCTTAAATTTATTTTAATCTACATGTGCTACTTGTATGCCATGCCTTATGTAATTACTTGTTGTGTTCAAAATTGTATGATATACTTGATGTATGATGAATGTCGTATGTGTTCACTTTCAAAATTTTCATTGATTACAATTGATTGTTTTCAATATATATGCTTATAGTGGCATCATGTTTGACATCTTCATCACATGCATTTCATGTCATAAATTTCTTCATCATATGTGTTTGAGCATGTTGGTTACCTATCTTTACATGGAAAATATCATTTATGCAAAAATCCTACCATGTCCACAATGTGTGCATTCATCTTAGGTTTAGAAAATATATTCATTTTTCAAGAATTTATTTTGGTTGACACATAGTGGTGTAGAGTTGATACATAAAAGCTTAGAGTTGATACATGGAAGTTTAGAGTTGATACATAGTAGTTTAGAGTTGATACACGGTGGTTTAGAGTTGATGCATAGAAGTTTAGAGTTGATACACAGTGGATGAGTCGATACATAAGCTTAAGTATGAATTTCGCTTGAACTCTAGCTTCAGTATGTAGCGGCTCATATAATGAATGAGTCGATACATCACGTAAATTTTCAATTTATTCTTTGATTTCAGTTCAGTATGTAGCGACTTCAGATGTGAATGAGCTGATACATACAAAATTTCCTTTTCCTTTTTTTAATCTCTTGTATCAACACATGTGCCACCATAAAATTAATTTCTTTCTCTTTTCTTCTTCCCACGCGAATTTAACCATCTACTAACCACTCATTTACTAATCTCATCTCACACTTCTCAACAAACCTAGATTAAATTTATTTTTCTTTTCAAGAACAATCAACTCATCTTCCATCATTTCAAAAGCTCCTCAAAAACCCAATCTCAATTCTTCTTCCACAATCCCTCATTTTCTTCTTATTTATACAAATTGGTGTGATTGGCAACCTATTACATATTTTGGGTCAGAGAGCTTCTCTCATTTCACTCAAAATTTAACCCCTTTCATTCACACATTTTGTCAAACACTTGGTAAGTATCTCTTCAAATCCAAAAATCATTGCTCCCAAAATGAAGAAAGGAAAACATTTTGCAGGCACTTAATCCTTAACACCTGTCAGTGCTTTATCTCTTCTACATCCCTCTTGTCTTGAAGATTTTGAGAAATCTTTCCAGCATAGACTTGTTGTGAAGCAACATGTTTATGATCCCGCTGTAGCCAGCACGTTACACATTCCCGAGATCGTTGAGCTTATGGAACATCGATAAATTAAAAATCTTTTGAAGGTTTCTAATAACTATAATGAAGATCTAATATGTGTCTTTTATGTTGGGCTACAATCAAGGTTGGATATATTTTTCTCTTTAAGATGGCCAAGGATACCTATCATGTCACGTAAGACACCTGGAGAGATTTTTTGGTGTTTCTATACTCACTTGGCACTCCACTTTATCTAATCATGCTTATCATCCTGAATTTGATCTGAGAAGTTACCTCAATTCGTCTCAAAAAGCTCCACGACTAGATAACTCCATGGATATCGTGTCAACGGGATCCTTGAAGAGAATTCCTCGTATCCTTCATTGGATTGTAACTCATGTGTAATGCCCAAGGAAATGAGGCCACTTTTGACTTGGTCAAGATGAGGTACATCTTATGTATCTTCTTCAAAATAAAAAGTTTATAAGCTGGCCAAACTACTTTGTGGCACAAATGTTTGTTGTTAGGGAATGTAATCAAAGATCTTCCTTATGTTATGCTTTAATGGTTGCAAATCTTCTTAGGCACTTTGGTATTTGAGTGTCAAACCTTCCGATTATCTCTCCTGGAACTGCTCAAGAATTTAACTCGAGCATAATGAAACACATGGGATATCATTGGGATGATGATCTAAAGGCTTACTACTACAAGATGAATGGATCTGGTAAGATCATTTATAATTACAATGGTCCGACTGAATTTTATATTCAAGGACCACAAATAGAAGAACAAGTTCCACATGTAGATGTTGATATGATTGATACTCAACCTGATAATGATAATGAAGAACCTCATATGTGGCAAGGTTTTCCAGGCACACATGACGACTCACAAGGTTGGGGCCAGTGGCAACAAAACACATGGACTCAACATGGCACTACTTACAAGAACCCTTCCAGTATTGGCTCATATGATAAAAAATAATCCATTTTTACCATGCTCGAGAACATGCGTGTTGAGCAACGGGAGCGCTATGAAGAGGATTCTTGTAGGCGTGATGAGTTTGAGACCTCTCAAAATGAGCGTTTCAGAGTAATTCATGATCATCTGATTGCATAGAATGACACCTTTCATAGATTTGAACAATATGCTACTGAGAAGTTCAATGAGATTCGTCACAACATGGCTTCAAACCATGTTTCAACTCAAGTTGGCATCCGTGATATGATTCACTATCAAAATGATAATCATCATCATTATCTTCACTTTTACTAGGAAATGTGTGATGCGTTGGATGGTGAGCATGGTATTGATGGTGCTACTTGGTTCCGTGGTAGAGGTAGAGGTAGAGGTCGTGGTTGTGGTCATAATTTAGGCATCATTATGGACCTGTTATATTTTTTTGTACTTCTATTTTTATGTCTTAATGCTTATTGTGTTCTATTGTTCTTGCAACCTTTTATGACAATTATGTAATGGATATCGTCTTTTTGGCTATACTTGGTTCTTTATTTATGTTTAAGCATTGGTTTTCAATTTGAAGTGATTATATGTGAATGCACGGTATTGTTGGTTATTTATGGTTGCTTAATCTTTGCAACACCTTTGGGTGCGTTATATGTTGTTGTGTATTTTTTATGTTACTTCTCATGTTTTTCGTCTGTGTCTCTTTTTGATGTTGTCAAAGAAACCAAGTTCTTTGTACGTTTTGACATCATCAAAAAGGGGGAGCATGTGAGTGCACTACTAGTATCTTATATATGTTTTAAATGATGTCAAAACTAGGTAGTTTAGCTCTTCGTGTATATTGGATCTTACCGTCTTTGTTTAGATGTGAATAATCATAATAGGACATTTAAAATCAAATTAAGTAGGCCATTTCAAGTTAAAACTGTGATCTTTCATGAAAAATGAGTAAATGAGTCGATACAAATAGCTATGTATCAATAAATACTGAATGAATTATAAAAGGAAATGATTCTGGTATGTGTGTATCGATACAAAGCACGAATAAGTCTATACGAGGTGTGATTGAGTTGACTCATCCTGTATTGTAGTCGACTCAAATTGAAAGCATTTTTTACAAAGTAGCTCTTCCCTCTTTGAGTCGATACACAACGCGATTGAGCCGATACATAACACGAATGAGTCGACTCATCTTGTCTTGGAGTCGACTCATACTGAAGCAAGTTTTAATGTAGATTTTTCTGCCCCTGATGTATTGACCATTGGGTATTCTTATTGACTCATTAGCCTTATGTATTGACTCATTCAAATTTGGAGTCAATACATCCTGTTTGGAAGAAATATATGTATTGAATCAATCTTTTCAAAACTTGTAATTTTGGCTAAAAACAATATGTTTTGGTTGTTATTTATTTTACACACACATACATATCAATATGCATTCTTGCATCATTTTTCAACATTGAAACCAATAACACACTTAGAAATTTCTCATCATCTTCAACCTTTCTTTGTATGCATTCAACAACTACACACAATCATTTTTTTGTTTGTTATCAAGATAAGATTGATAAATTTAGGTTGGTGTAATGAAATTGGGTTGAGTTTTTCTTTGGGGGTTTAATTGATAAAACCAATAGGGTTTTTCCTCCAAGATTAAAGGTTAATCTGGTGGTTTTTGCACAAGTCTTTGCAACTTAGATTCAGCCGAGTGAAAGCTTTGAAGAACAGGGGTTCTTGCAAAGGAGTAGTGGTAACCGGAGGATCAATTGAAATACTTGGGGAAATATTTTCAATTTGGATTCAGCCGAATGAAAACTTTGAAGAATGGAGATTCGGTCAAAGGAGTAGCGATAACCAGAGGATCAAATTGGAGGTCTTGTGTGACATGATCTAGATATGATCAAGGGAAAACAATAAGCTAGGATCAACATCAAACATAGAGCTTGTGGGTTTGAATTGCTACTACTTCTCTTGTAAACTTATATTGTAAAGGTTAATTACAATATCTAAATTCGATTTCGAATTGAGGGCAAACATACCCTTATTGCAAACAATTGGGGAACTGCCTAAACAAATCTTGGTGTTCTCTCTCTCTCTCTCTCTCTCTCTCTCTCTCTCTCTCTCTCTCTCTCTCTCTCTCTCTTCTCTTTATCTCTTTATATTTTGATAACACTTAGTGTGTATTTTGAATTGCTGAAAATTTTGGTTGTGTTTGTAGCGAGCGATTTTGGACGCGGTTCTTAAGCGCTGGTCGCTCTCTGCGGTTGAGCTTAAAACTACAGGTCGATTCATTTTTTATCCTATTGTGAGCTGATGAAGGAAGGGAAATAGATGTCTCCAATTAAACCTGCTTTGCATACTGAGTTTAAACAGCGGTCTGTTAGGTTACGAATGCTATCAATGTGGTGGGGCCTTTGTATTAGTTATTTGTATTTTCGCCAATACTGTTTTCTTTCTAGACAGAAGGTTTCTGGCGGGGAACAAGGATTAGGATGTTAGGACTGATGTTTTTGAATTATGGAGATATGGGATTTTGGGTTTTTGTTTAGTGTGCTCGCTAAGATTTTTCTTTCAATCTTATGCCTACGTATTCCCGTTTACCGAAACAGGGAAATCAGAGCGTTCGTAGTTCCTCCTATTCTATGGGAGGAAATGGTTTTTGGTGTCTTGTTCAAAGCCCAAGACGTGAAGCGAAAGGTGATTTATATCTTGTTCAAAGCCTAAGATGTGAAGCTGAAAAGTCTATTTGTGTCTTGTTCAAAGCCCAAGACGTGAAGCTAAAAGTTCTTAACTTTAGAGAGAATTTGTCATCTCTAAAGAGGGGGTTGTATGTCACAACTATTTTATAAAGGAGAATTACTTTAACCGGGATACGTGGATCCTAGAAATGCCATAATTTCCTTTATAGGGGGTTTTATCCTGAATGAGAAGACTTTAACTCAGTGTAGAGCAATGCTATCTTTCCTTAGGAATTTCTCATGCTAAAAGAGGGACAGTGGCATGGATGTAGATGATCCAGAGGCTTGCCGCTTACAGCAATTAGATGAAAGGGAAGGAGTTGTTGATGTTTGTGTACTGTGAACGAGGCACAGCGTTGATGCTAAAAGGTTAATTGGATCAACCAGTGGTTTTCTTATACAAAGCCTAAGAGGAGGCTATCATGTGTCTCGTACAAAGCCCGAGAGAGAGGCTAAAAGGTTTTAACTTAACGATGGAATCTTTTGGTATCTCGTATAAAGCCCGAGATGGAGGCTATTTGACTCAACAAAGGAGTTTTTTTGTATCTCGTATGAAGCCCGAGATGGAGGTTGTTGTTTGTTTGGCTCAATAAGAACCTTTTTGTATCTCGTATAAAGCCTGAGATGGAGGCGAAAGGGGTGATTGACTCAACAAGGGAGTCTCTTATGTGTCTCGTACAAAGCCCGAGAGAGAGGCTGAACATTGTTTGACTCTGCTGGGGAGAATCATTGTACAAAGCCCAAGAGGAGGCTAACTTCACTAGGGAAGGATCATTATACAAAGCCTAAGAGGAGGCTATGATGACTGTTCAGTTAAGTGACAGGTCCAGTATACTGATTTTTAAAAGAGAAAATCAATTCTTATATGAGCAATATTGTACTCAGGGATTTGATTCAAGGATCCGAGTTATTCCTGTTCTTTAAGGAAGCGGGAAATTCGAAGGGTATTGAGACTGTCCGAGTCTGCAGGTTTCCTTCCTATTTTTGAAGGGGTCACTTGAGAATGTCTTTGAGACTCAAGGAGATTAGACTGTCCGAGTCTAGGGTTTCATCTTTTGTTCTATGCTTTGAGAAACAGTAGTAGACTCTTGAAAGGACTGTTCTATGCAGATGATTAAGTTCTGTTCCTATACCTCTAGGAGGTCGTCGGGACAATTTGTACGAAGCCCAAGAGGAGGCTGGAAATTTTTAAGAAGCCGACGGATCCTTGTACTAAGCCCAAGAGGAGGCTATCATTCCCGGAGGAAGAGATCATTATACGAAGCCTAAGAGGAGGCTGTGAATCCTTCTAAGAAGCTTTAGGGTCCTTGTACTAAGCCCAAGAGGAGGCGGGGTTGCTTTTAGGAAGCCTGTGGATCCTTGTACGATGCCCAAGAGGAGGCCGATGCTTTTAAGAAGCCAGTGGGTCCCCAAACCCCGAGAAATTCAAGGCAATGCTATTCACCGAGACTAGATCAAAGTCAGGAAAGTTCGAGAATTTGGAAGAAACTCAAAGATGCCATTCACGGAGAATACATTCATCTCTGGGAGTAGAGTTTCTTGACAATTCCTAATGAGGACAGCCTGAGAGAAGACTGTATCTGGTGATCCTATTGGGGATCTAGTTGTCTATTTCTACGAATAAACGAAACGGCGTCACCTAGTTTTAGACGTAGTTGTTGGGGAAACTCTAAATATCTATACTATTATTACACAGTTGATATGAGTTTATGAATGAAGACTTACAGTGAAATAGCCCCACAATACAGTTATATGTATATGAAAGCGGTAAATGAAAGCGTATAAACACTTACTCGGTTGTAGAGCTTCCATGCTGTTTGGTTAGTTGTTCAACAAAGAAAGATTGAAAACAACAGTATATTCAAAATCAAAGGAGAAAGTGCTTTGAAAAAGAAAGATTTGGGGATTACACCTCAAGGAGAGGCCCAGGGTTTTATCAGTGAGCGCACTGTTTGAATTTGTACAGAGGGACTTATACAAGTGACTGAGGCCCAAAAAGGTTTTCTGTACAAAGGGATGGGTCTTACACTCTCTCAAGAGGCCCAAAAAAGTTTTAAAGAAAAAGAGTGGGGCTTATAACGCGAGGGTAGGCCCAAATGATTTTTCCGTTTAAAATGGCGATCGCGCCGAGGTTTTCTTTTAACGCAGAGGGGCTTATACAATATCTGAGGCCCAAATGATTTTGGTTAAAAGGGGGTTGGGTCTTACACTCTATTAGAGGCCCAAAAGTTTTGAATGGGTCTTATAGCTCAAGGAGAGGCCCAAGGTTATTTTTAAAAGGCGACGATCGCGCCGTTTATTTTTTACGGTATCGGGACTTATACAATACACTGAGGCCCAAAAAGCTTTGGTCAAGAAAGGATTGGGTCTTACACTCTATTAGAGACCCAAAGTGTTTTGAAAATGATTTATGAGGGTTGAATTAATCCAAAAACCCTAATTTGTTTTCAAAAATGTATTTAATTGAATAAAAATTCAATTAAAATGATCAAAATTGTTTAACATGTGAAAAACAAATTGTGATTTTGGATTAATGCTTCAAAAATTAAGTATTGACCTACAAAATAATTAGAAAGCATTAAAAGTTGCAAAATTAATGTAGAAAAAATATTTAAAATGTCAAAAAACAATTAAAACATTAATTCTTTGTAAAAATATCAATTATATGAAATAAATAATATTTTTGGGATTTTTTGATAAAATAAAATATTTTAACATTTTTGTGAATTATTAAAAAAAGAATCAACTCAAAATCATTAAAACTCAGAGAGAAATTAATTTTTGAATCAATTAAATAAAACCACAAAATTCAAATATTTGAATTTATGAAAATGGCGCCAAGAACATGGACCAAGAACACGCGCGTTTTCTGCCTTGCCCAGATTTGCATTTTCTATCCAATCTCACTGAATACTTGATTATAACATGCAATCCACATATCATTATGCTCGTCTCAACCTCACGATCATGTCTATGTCAATTAATTTCATTTAAATTAAACATATAACAAGAAATCATGAAAAATCCTCAAGAACCCTAATTTCTGCATGAAGGCTAGGATTTTTGATACACGATTCAAACAATGCAATTAATTGAGGGGAAACATTCCATGCATGATTATGAACATATGGCCAAATTATTGTGCGAGGAAATATGCATAGATTGAGAGATGACCAAGTATATGCTTACCTCTAAGCCGTGACAGCAAGTGCAATGTGATTTTTAATTTGGAGGTGTTACAGATGAGTGGTGATGATCTGCACAGCTTCCCTACACCCTATGGAGTGTGTTTGAATGGTTGGACTTGATTGAAATTGGCTGGATCACTTTGTGGTACCTCAGCTGCAACTTGATTGAAAATTTGAGCAACCAGCTGGTGATTTTGTGAAATTGGTGTTTCAGAAGTGATCTAAGTGTTTGATCAGCTCATATGTGATGTATGTGAGGTGTGTGAGTGATGGGTTTGATTGGAATTGCTCTCAAACTCAAAACCCGATAGTGACTTGCCTTAGAAGGCAAAATTGGAGTGAAAGAAGAGATTTTGAGGAAAGCATCTGTTTGATGGCTTTGGTGTACATAAAATGATCACAATTGAGCTCTATTTATAGTAGAGCAAGTTTGTTTTGCAAGGAATAGTGAATGGCAGCTGGTAAGTAGGTTTGGCCAATGTTGGCAAATGAAAATCCAAGTCTCCTCTAGCCATTGACTAGAGGTTAGGGCACAGAGCTTTGGTTCCCTTGGTCTTGGATAAGTCTTGACTGATTTCAGATGAGAATGGCTCAGTCCATGCCACCTTGATGCTTCCATTGAATGCTTCAATCCAAATTTGGAGTCTTGTCCCTATTTTGGCCACTCTAGGTTCAACATGTTATTTCTTGTTCCATGGACTTTGGAGGCTTGGCTCAGTGATTGTCCCCCTTAGATTCAATCCTCAGATGTGTCTAAGTGGATGGGAGCATTTGAATTTGGCTGATTTTGGCAAATCGAGCAAAGTTGCAAATTCTGCCTTGCCTTTGCAGATTTCAGCAAGGCAACTTGCCAATGTCATATCTCATGGTGTAAGTTGAATTTGGAAATGTTCTTGGCCATTTTGGAAAGCCCTTACATGATACAACAACTGTTTGAACAAGTTTGGTTTTGATCTCTTCTGATTCCAAGTGAAAAATCCCTCTACATTTGGCAAAAAGTGAAGCAAAATCTGACTTAGTGAAATTTTCACTAAGTGTTGGAACAAAGTGTGATTTCTTGATTTTGATCACTCCATAACTCAAAATCCTTAATGAATTGGACTTAGGTCTAGTTGAAGTTTTTGTAGAGGGTAATGAGGGCTACAAATCCATCTTTGGATGAGAAAAAATGGCCATGTGGTTTAGGAGTTATGATCCTTCAAAGTTAGTGTATTAGTGGTACTTTTTCCATAACTTAGAAAAATTTCTAAGTTTTATGGTTACCCCTTATACAAGTTATCCCACTTTCTTTGGTTTTTCTTGATGAATGATGATTCAAATCATACATTAACATCATTTTAGGGTTAAAAATCCATTTTGGTGAAAAATCTCAAAAAGTCAAAGTTGACTTTTGTGCACAGTTGACTTTTTATCAGATGAATTCTAAACTGTGCAATTCTTCAGGAAATCATGTCCTTGACCTAAATTAAACTTGATGGACATGTTTCATGGGTGTTATAGGGTATATTGAATCATGTCTTAGGGCTTGGGAGCATGTCCTGGTCAAAAGTCAAAGTTACAGTTGACTTTCCTCGCGAAACCCTAATTGTGGTGCAGATGAAAATAAGACTTGTTGCTCAAGCTTCTTGGATTAATCCATTGTTCCAAATGGATCAATATAGTTCATTAGAGACCCTCAAACCCTCTCTTGAGGTCTTGGCTCATGATTTGTCCCAAAAGTCAACTTAGGGGTGAATTAGGTCAAGAAACCCTAACTCCTGATTTTTTATGTATGCATCCCCTGAGGCAAAATTGACTGGATGGATGGGTCCATGAGGTTCCATGGAGTATATTAGGTTGTGTTTTGGATCTTTGGCTTATGCCCAGATGAAACTTTCCATCTAGAGGCCCTGGTCGATCAAAACCCTAATTTGGTGACACTGTCGATCTTGAGACTTGATCCACCTAGAAGGGAGCAACCTTGTGCTTAATCCTTGAAGTGGGAGTCCTTTTTGATCCATTGTGGATGTTTGAGAGGTTAAACAAGTTGGAGATCATGTCATTCCTTGATTGATCCTTTGTCTAAGGCTCTGAGAGGGCTTAAAACCCTAATTTTGATTGTAGTGATTGCTCAACAACCCTTGAGGCATTTGGTGAGGCATGATGGTTCATCCCTATTGTGATGATGATTTGCACAATGATGGGAAATCTTAGTGGTCAAAATTTGGGGTATGACAGTGTTGAATTGTCTTAAACTGGTTTGTGAAACCATTGTAATTTAAACAATTACAATTGATTTGTTATTCCTTCAACACAAAGAGAATTGATCTTGGTGTATTGCACTCCAAGTGTTTGATACTTTGACTGGATACTAAGTGTTCGATAAAATTCCTTAGTCAAGTGTAATTTCACATTTCATTGGAAATAATTTATCTTAGTGTGGTTTATATTCAAACAAATTATATTGGACTTATTGGTTTTCTTTTCTCATCTTTAGAATAAATTTTACTATGGTTTATACGCATATCTGATTCTACCAATAACGACTCAGATAGACGAGAGTCGATCCGAATTCGCTTCCGTTTGCCATAGAAAAATATTTTTCAAAAAAGAATTTTTAATAAGAAATTTTTTATTTGTCGAGCTATTCAACCCCCCCCCCCCCCCCTCTAGATTGTTGCTCTCGTCTAAAAACCTAGAAAGTCAAACCTAGAGATCGTGATGGATAGTTTTGTGGCAACACAAACTCAATAGAATGATAATTTTAGGAATCAAAACCTCCAAAATAATGAGGTGATAAGACATTTATCTTCTAAAGTGGAATCTATGACCACCCATAATAAAATACTTGAGACTCAAATCTCGCAAATAGAACAACATCAAGCATCAACATTTGTCCCTCAAGGATCATTTCTGGTGCAACCAAAAATGAGGTAGTTAAAGAGGTGGAGAAGGAAGCTGATAGAAAGTCCTTAGAGGAGTGGGGTTCAGGTAGGGAGTTCTGAAACATTAGTTGAGAAAGAGGTAAAAGAAAAATAAAGTGTTAGTAAAAAGGAAGTGGAAGTTAGAGAAGAAGATCTAACGCCTCCCAAAAAGGATGTAGTTAAAGAGGTGGAGAAGGAAGCACTATATTTTGTTCCTCGTCCCTAAAACCCAAGATACATTTCCCTTAAAGGATTGTTAAGGCCAAAGTAGAGGCTCTGTTCATAAAGTTTGTTGATTTGATAAAAAAACTTTACGTGAATGTGTCGTTTACTGAGGTTTTATCCCAAATGTCAACCTATGAGAAGTTCCTTAACGAAATCCTCTCTATAAATAGAAGATTAGAGGAACACGAGATAATAGCCCTGATAGCCACAACCAGTGCGATTATTCAAAATATGCCGCAAAAGTTAAAAGACCCAGGAAGTTTTACAATCTCGTGCCAGCTGGGCACAATGAAAATAGGTAAAGATCATTGCGATTTGGGGGCAAGCGTTAGCATGATGCACCTACCTATATGTAGAAAATTAGGAGCAGAAATAATAATCAAACCTACAGGTATGTCTCTGGAAATGGAAGAGATATTGGCCAAGTTTCCGGTCGGGATACTAAAAGATGTTCCTCTCAAGGTAGGAAAATTCTATATCTTCATTGATTTCATTGTCATGGACATTATTGAGGATCCTCATGTGCCTATCATTATAGGTAGGCCATTTTTGTGTACCACATGTACCATCATTGAAGTTAAGAGAGGGACTTTGAGTATGGAAGTAGGGATTGAGAGATTATATTTTATGACAACCACCATGTTAGAGGACTCATACACTGAGGTCTCATGCTATTTAATTGAGGTTGCAAAACAAGAGCCGCCTGAGCCGGGAAAAAAAGATAACCTGATAGAAAAGGTTGGAAAATATAAGAGGGTTAAAAGAGAGGAAAATGATGGAATGAATGAAAAGATGAGTGAGAGTACTTACCCCCCCCCCCCCCCACCACACACACACACATAAAAGAAAAGAAAAAGGGAGTGGTAAGTATGAGAATTTGATTGGAAAGTGGGTATGGAGCCCTAAGAAGAAGGATAAACCTCCCTGAGGGTTTATATACTCAAGGTCGTCGAGCTCAAACAACGTTAAACAAAGCGCTGCGTGAGAGCCAACGAACAACCGAGGCGACAACCATAAGCGCGCCACATTTCATGTTTTTAAAAACATAATACCCATTCTCTCATTTATGCTAAGAATCGAAGGGAAATTATATGATGAATCCTCCTTCGAATCTCAACAACAACATTTATGCACATTTTATCTTATTTATTTATTTATTATTTATGGACTATTCTCTCAGTTAAGCTTGCAACCAGGAGGAAAGGGTATGATCAACTCCCTTTAAATCTCAACAGCTGCATTTAAGCGCATTTTATTTTATTTTAATTTTTTTATTTATGACATATTCCCTCGGTTAAGCTAACAACTAAGGAAAAAGTTATGATCAACTCTACTTACAATTCCAGCAACGTCATTTTAGTAGATTTTTTTTATTTAATACTTATTCTCTCATTTGGACTGACAACTCAGGGAAAAAATGCCTACTTTTTTTTACAAGCAATGATTCAATAATAGGAGATTAAGGGGATCTCCTACCCCAAAAGGTACAAACAAGAAACACATAGCCTATCAAGAGAGAGCACTCACAAAAGAAAGAGCTAAACTCCAAACTATTACAAAACATCAAGAGGAAACTTAGTCCACTCATATAAAGAACAATACATCCTACCTTTATCACCTAGAGCCAACTAATTCCAAGAAGAAACAATAATTTTATGGAATATATTATCGACATTACCAACTTCGTCATTGAAGACAATATCATTTCTAGTCTTCCAAAGGTTCCAACACACTATGAACCAAATAGAGCAAATCGATTCGACACTACATTTACCACTTAAATTCACAAACCACGACAATAAATGTCTACAGTAATCCGATTCGCTAAACCAAGTTAAGTCTAACCAATCACAAACCTTCTTCCAAAGAAGCAAAGATTTAGGACAACTACAAAAAAGGTGAGAAGTATCTTCCATGTCATTAAAACACAACATACATACCTTCTCGTGATCGTTGACGATAATACCTTTATACACAAGATTCATTCGGGTAGGCAAGCGATTAAGAATCAACCGCCAACTGAAAATTTTAATCTTCAAGGGAATGAAAGTCTTCCATAGAAATTCAAGAGCAGTAGCAATAGGCTCTTCCAAGGTCCCTGAATTCCTACTCAATATATGATCATAGAACGACTTCACGGAAAACCCGTTATTAACATCCAGTTTCCGCTTCCATTTATCTTCAACAACACAATCACAAGAATACCCGCAGAGCAGATTCTGCAGCTCATGGAAATCATGCATTAATTCAGGATAGTCATCAAACAAATCGACATTGACATTCCACAACCATAATTCGTTCTCCCATCTCCTCATTTCGTTGACCACACACCTTTTATTAACTGCAGCGCCGTACAAGGCTGGAAGCCTATCGCACAAAACGAACAGTCCCAGCCACTGCGAACTCTAGAAATATATGTTTCTGCCATTTCCAATTGCACATGACAGAAGGCTAGTGAAATTCACATCAGAAATCGGGTTTCTAGCAGCAAGAACATCCTTCATCCAAAGAGAATCACAATAGATCCTACTTCCAAGATTGTGCTCATAACCCTCACTCATAATCTTGCAAGAAAGATTACCATATCTACTATTTAAAACAGGTCTCCATAGTTCGTTTCCCTATTGCAAGAATTTCCACAACCATTTTGCAATGATGGCAAGATTAAACTTACCAACATGTTTAATTCCTATGCCACCTCGATTTTTCTATTTACAAACCGTCTCCCAACTAACCCAAGCAATAGTTATTCTCTCCGTTGAACCCGCCCACAAGAATTTCCTCTGAATCGCAATAATTTCCTTCACGAAGGTGGTGGATCAGAAGGTTTACAAGAACCGAATTTATTAAGGTGACTCTTCCGCCTATGGATAGGTTCTGGCCAATCCAAGAAGAAAGACGGGACCGCAAACAAGATAAAACGAGATTCCAAAAAGACCGCCTCCTTTGATTACCTCCAATGACCAGTCCCAGAAATTTAAACGGCAAAGCAGTAGACTGACAGTGGAAGAAATTATCAGCAGCCGTCAAAAATTCACTTTCCAAACCAATACCGTAAATACAACTTTTGGCAAAGTTAATCTTCAAACCCGACAGAAGTTCGAACCCATGAAGAATTTCTTTAATCGGCCATAGATTAGAGAAAGAACCGTCGCACACCAATAAA
Organism: Lathyrus tuberosus; assembly: GCA_022829125.1. Lineage (NCBI taxonomy): Eukaryota > Viridiplantae > Streptophyta > Magnoliopsida > Fabales > Fabaceae > Lathyrus > Lathyrus tuberosus. The sequence continues at coordinate 1,984,276 of JALAZF010000744.1, read as the reverse complement.
GTATCATTAGTGAATTGCAAAAGACTTACGGGAAGTGTGTCGTTAATTCTGAAATCAGAAAAAATATTAGAATCCGTAGCTCTTAGAACCAAGCAAGCCAATCGTTTAGAAATGATAGCGAATAAGAACGGGGAAAGAGGATCCCCTTGTTTCAGCCCTCTAGTCGCCTTGAAATCCTTAGAAGGACTTTCGTTAATCAACACCGAGAAGTGACTGTTGAAAACGGATCCTCTGACCCATTTCAGCCAATTATTACCAAATCCCATATTAATAAGCATAGTCTCCAGAAATTTCCGTTCGACACAATCATACGCTTGGGCAAAGTCTACTTTAAACATCAAACATTTACACTTGCTTCTACGGACCCAATCAATCGTCTCATTAGCGACTAATACTCCATCTAAAAGTTGTCTACCCGGGATGAACGCAATTTGCGAAGGGGAGATCAAACTATTAATGACACGGCTCAATCTTGTAGCCATCATTTTGGATATCACTTTTAAAATACACCCAATTAAGCTAATCAGTCTAAAATCCCTAAATGATTGCGGGTTTTCCAACGTTGGAACCAATAAAATGAAAGAAGAGGCGAAAACTTTTGGAAGAAAACCATTGCTGAAGAATTCGAGAACACAGTTTGAAAAATATATGCCAACAATATCCTAAGCAGATTTAAAGCCATCCACACCTTGGCACTTATTCCCATCACAATCGAAAACAGCATCACAAACTTCTTCATTGGTGAAATCGATTTCCAGTTTGAACCTTTCGTCTTCCGACAATTTCGCCATCTCCCCTCACTCGCAACCAGGTCGAAGACAGTTCTGGCTTTGAAATTTAGAACTGAAAAATGGCTTAGCAGCATCCTTAATAGAATTAGGATCTTCAACCAAAACCCCATTTACCATAATACCCGACACATTATTGATCATATTCCGTGTTTTTAAAGTCACATGAAAGAACTTAGAGTTTAACTCACCGTCGGTTGCCTATTTGATACGTGATTTCCGGTATAAAATACTCTCTTTGATTCAGAGATTCTTCCAAACTTCTTCTTGAATATCACATCTCTGCTTCAGCAAATCAACAGATTGACATCTCTCATCAACTATAACATTTAGTTCAATATTATTAAGGTGCTCCACCCCTTGATCAATATTCAAATCAATCCAGCCAAATATATTAGAATTCCATCATCTAAGTTTCTCTTTAAGAGCCTTAAGTTTCTTATCCAATATAAAACTATACGATCCCGAAACTTCAAAAGAATTCCAGCAACTTTTTACGAAATCAAGGAAGTCTTTATGATCAATCCAGCAATTAAAGAACCTAAAAGGTTTTGGACCCTAATTAATATTGTTCACTTTGATCCACAACGCCCGGTGATCCGAAATATCTCTGTCCCCAACCACTTGATTTTTAAAGTTCCAGCAATCAATAGTAGAATCATCAACCAAAATTCTATCAATTCTGCTTCTACAAGTACCATTAGAATTTAACTAAGTAAAACGACTACCTACGATCGGAAGATCAATTAGGTTCATATCTTCGATAAACGAATTAAACTCAGCCATCTCACCGAGTTTAGGAACACCTCTCCCCTCCCTTTCCTCAATCACCTTAATGGCATTAAAGTCGACACCGACTATCCAACCTCCGGAAGGCAAACAAACTTTCAATTTAAGAAGCTTACTCCAAAGTTTCCTCTTATCAGATTGACCACAGGGAGAATAAATGTTGAATATATAAAAATTCATACTTTTCAACATAAAGTTCAAACCAAGGTAGCCTTTCCCTTTAAAACTGGAAACAGCAGAAACCACTCCATTTCTCCAAATAGTAATCAAACCTCCAGATTGCCCTTCCGAATTGACCGCAGACCATTCGAATTCACCCGGACGCCAAATACTACGCACCAATTGATCATGCATATTCTAAATCTTTGTCTCCTGAAGCAAATAAGTGTCAGCCTGCCCTTTACAAAGAATCTGATTAATCCTCCTCCGTTTAAGAGAACTACAAAAACCACGGACGTTGAAGGATACTAGATTCATAATCCCCTATTATCAACACTCCTCTGGTTAATCCTTGCAGCTTTATCACCTCCTTCCAATCTTCTAATAACTCCTTCAAACACTTCTTCATCTTCTTCTCCCTCAATCCCCAATTGCTGCATAGTATGCTAGATCTTAGAAGGCACATCCTCAATCATCCTACTATCTTTGTCTTAACCTTATCAACTATCTTTGTTGTTCATTTATAAATTGACAACGGTCAAGACATTGTTAACTCATCAATCCATATGAAACATCAGTGATTCGCATAAAATACACACAAACGAATATATTATAACGTGACAATCATAATCATTTATCTTTAAACACATAGCGCAAAGTGTTGAATGCAAATACCACTGATAATGAAAACATCCACGGATAGTAAAAGCATTGAATATAGTAGAACACCATACCTAAGATGGATTTAAAAGAAGAGAAATGTGTCAAAGTAGGTTCTTTAATGTATTTTCTCCTGTGAAATTTTTAAAATTATTTCTTAAATAAGTGCTTGTTTAAAAATATTTGATGTTAGTTAAGGAAAACATGGATGCAACTTAGCAATGACATTATTGTTATATTAATTGATGTTGTTGTTTTTAAAAATATTAAAACTCGGCAACAAGAACTACATACTTTCCTAGTAACATTAAATCTTTTTTACAAGTTTGTATTGAAAAAAATAATTTTAGTAATTATAAGAGAAAATATTACATTAAATCACCATCATTGATCAAAACGTTTCTCTATTTTTGCAATTCATTCTAAAAAATTATTTTGTAGACAAAATTCAAACTGAAGAAAAACAATTGTTGATTTTTTAGTTTAGAATTCACCTCGGTGAAAAAATTAATCCAGAAAAAAAAAAACAAACGTTCTATTACAATCTTCTTATCTCGCTTGTAAAACTGACATAAAGAGTTCTCTTTTATCTGAGATAAAAAAATCCATAGTGATAATTAAGATGGCGTAATTAACAATTGAATGTGGAAAATCTAAATGGAGGCCACAACGTTAGAAAATAGAAAAGAATAAAGAATTGAGGGAGAGGACACGGATTTCTGGAAACTGGTCAGGAGGATAAGATACGGTCTTCCTAGGAATGATCCATTTTTCCTATTTTGGTGGTTTGTTTCATTTTTTTACGAAAATGTTTGCAGTTTCTTAGGGTACCCTATCTTCATGTGTTTTTTTGTTCTTCTTCCTCATAATATTCCTAATGTTGGTGCATCGTGACTTTTTGGCACACATAAGGTCCATTATTTTAAGTTGGCTCTGAAATCTATGACATCCTTTTCTATTGCAATACTTTCTTTTTCTTTTCATATATGTAATGTAACATATTTGCGAGTTATAAGAGTGTTTAGGTATTTAATCTTTTTTTTTTCATTTCCATATGTTCCTCTGTTGAATTAATCCTATTCAAATGTTTCAAATGTTCGAATAGTCCAAACTCTCTAGGTGGCTTTTAAATATATATAGTGAGTTAATCTAATATGCTTTTTTTTTAAATAGTGTAAAGATAAATTTTATTAGTTTCAATAAGTAAACTTAATAATAATAATAATAATAATAATAATAATAAATTTTTTCTTGATAATTAATTTACATTTTACAGTTTTGGTTTAGTCACTTCAGATCAATTGTTTGTTGTGCATGAAAATTATATTCTACAACTGTGCAGGTTTTTGAAACTGCGATATTCCAATTATTTATTTTTAAGAGTTGAAATTTCAATTATTAGACTGTTAGATGTAACTTAAAAAATTCACATTTTACATTTATCAATGTGCATGTACAACTTGAAGGTGAAGACCCACATTTGGTGGAATCTTCAAAAACACACTGCCTCACATTTTTCTTCTTTCCCTTAATACTTAAATTCCTCATCTAACTTGTTATACAATGCTGATTAGTAGTAACTAGAAACCTCTCTAACTTCATTCATATACACACTCTATTTTGCAGTATCCCTCAAGTTACTGTGAATCATACATAACCTCAAAATACATCAAAACCTAAACTAGCTAGTAAGAATCTGTATCTCTCAAACCACTCAAGTAATGGAAGAAAGTAGTGGAAAGGAGAAAACCCTACCACCTGGATTTCGGTTTCATCCTACAGATGAGGAACTCATCACTTGCTATCTCATAAACAAGATATCAGATTCTAGTTTTACAGGAAGAGCAATCACTGATATAGACCTCAATAAATTTGAACCATGGGACCTTCCAGGTATATAAAAAATTACATATATTTATGTGTTTTTTTTGTTTATTGTAATGAATATAATAATTTGAGTGATGATTAATTATAGGGAAAGCAAAGATGGGAGAAAAGGAATGGTACTTTTTCAGTATGAGAGATCGTAAATACCCAACTGGCGTAAGAACCAATCGAGCAACTAACACAGGATACTGGAAAACCACAGGGAAGGACAGGGAAATTTTCGACAGTGTTACTTCGGAATTGGTTGGTATGAAGAAGACTTTGGTTTTCTACAAAGGTAGAGCTCCTAGAGGAGAGAAAAGTAATTGGGTCATCCATGAATATCGTGTTCACTCTCAATCAACCTTCGCAACAAACAAGGTATAATATAATATCACTATGTAGTACCAGCACCTCTGAAAAAGATGTGTCCGTGTCTGTTGCTGACGTGTCAGTGTCAGTGTCAGTGTCGTGTACTGTGTCTGTACATCATGTATCAGTCTAACTAACCATGTGAGATCGATGTGCATGCAGGAGGAAGGATGGGTTGTTTGTAGGGTATTCAAGAAGAGTGGAAGTGGAAAAAAGTATCCTAGTAATAATTCAAACCCTACAAAAGCAGGAGTGAATCCTTATAATCATATGATGCTGGGAGATTCCTCAGCTCCTCGTCATAATTTCCTTTACGGATGGAATCATAACTGTTATGGTACTGCTGCACCAACAGTGCAATATTCTCAGTTGAACTATCCTGCAAATATACTGTCAGCAACAGCAGGAGGAGATGGAGGATTCAGCATTTCAGGGCTTAATTTAAATCTTGGACATGGAGTAGCTACTACTAACACAATAGCACAACCTATTATGCTTCCAATGCAACATTCTCATGCAACTATGGCTGATCATGTGAATTCAATAAACATGAATATGATGAATGCAGGTAGTGATATGAACTGTGTTGGTGCAGATCAGAATATTAATAATGTTGTAGGTTATGGTATTGGTATGGAGCATTGCACGGATCTTGATACTTACTGGCCTTGTTCCTACTAAATTCATTTTCAGGAGCATACCAACATTTTGTAATTTATTAGACTTAAATAAATAATCTAGATTTTTCTAGTTATCATAAAAATAATAACCTAGTGATCGGTAGCGATCCAAAACCAAGATCAGACATTTTTATTTTATTAACTATTAAGTTTAATTACCGTTTTGCTCGCTTAATTTTTTCTCATTTATTAAATTAGACATTTTATTTTAAATTTAAACAGTTACGATCTTTTTTATATTTTTGTGCTTCAAATTAAAAATATGTTTATTTTTAAAAGACGTGTAAGGGTGGCAATCAACTGAATCAACTCAAATATAATTTAAAATTCGATTTAACAATTAAATCGTTCAACTAGATTAATGAACCAAATGAGCTAAATATGAATAAAAAAAATTAAGTTCGTTAACTAAATGGGCTGAACTTTAATTATACATAGTTCGACTCGATTATATATGAGAATGATTATATACTTCATATTTTTTTTAAAATATGTTTATTTTTAAAAGATGTGTAGGGTTGACAATGAACTGAATCAACTTAAATATAATTTAAAATTCGATTTAACAATTAAATCGTTCAACTAGATTAATGAACCAAATGAGCTGAATATGAATAAAAAAAATTAAATTCGTTAACTAAATGAGCTGAACTTTAACTATACATAGTTCGACTCGATTATATATGAGAATGATTATATACATAACTTTTGTGAATATAGTCAACTCAATTATATATGAGAAAGATTATATTGTCTTTAAGAATGCTTTTAAAAATGTACTCCAACTTTTATCCCTATATTTTCTTATAATCTAACAATTTTAATTAATTTATATTCACAAGTGAATAAAATATTTCTATAAATAATTATAAAAATAAAATCAACAACATATAAATTAAGTTTTTGAAGAAAATAATTTAAAAATAATCCTCACACCTTCTGACCAGAAAATATCTCTACCCAACCGCTTCAAATCACTCTTGAAAATTTTAAACTTCTCTTTAAGAACAAAGTCTTTCCGACCAACAAAAACATAGTTGGCACAACTATTCATAACCACCTTCGAAAAGACATTATAATTGAGCCAAGGGTTATTGAACCTAAAATTTTTTGACCCTAAATTTGGTTAGAATGTCGGATACCCAACAGGAAATAATCCAAAACATCTATAAACAACACCCTTAACTGTAAGAAGTCACCCCATAAATGCCACTAACCCTCAAACACAAGGATTATATCTAGATGACTAGCTACCCTAGTATTAGGTTGATACCAATTAGACCTTTATTCAATAGAGGAAGGTTAAGGATATAGATATGAGCAAAGAAAGATTTAAAAGAAACATGCTCATTGTTGCAACTTAGAAGCAAGTGTAGTTTTTTCTCGTCTCCATAAGGACTAGTTGTGTTTTAAAGACCGTTCAATAGTTTCTATGACTTTAAGAATGGTTTATTAGATGTCTGATTGTTTTCTGAATACGAAAAGTAAAATAATAAAAATTAAAATGAACTTTGGTGTTCAACAATTGAGAAAACTTGTTTGGGTTAGATTTCCTCGAGTTATTCTCATGTAATATCCTGGATCAATAATATGCAATTCTAATTGGCTATTAATATTACCGCTAGTTGCTCTCATCGCAACTTATGTCTAATTCAATGAAGTACAATCAGTCGTATTACCTAATGAACGATCTCTCAGCCTGTTATCCAATACGATAACATTAAGCTTCAACGGTTCATACGAATACTGAACATAAATCTATGTCTAGAGCATATCCAATAGATGAAAATCTTGAATCTAGTAATGATGAGTACTTTTCGCATATCAAGTCATACCATGAAAATATGTTTTAGGTAGCTAATTCAAAACAACCCTGAAGAACAAATAACTCATCAATAATAAAGCTTAAAAAGAATTACACAGAATGCCATGATCAGGATTAATACATGAGTATTAGAATGACTACATGTAACTCCAATAAAAGAGAAATTATTTATTCTTACTCATCATAGCTTTACAATTAATCCCTAGAAGAAAGATGTTAAAAAGAATCTGTTGTTGATTCCTCGGACAACACTTCCGCCCTCAATCTTCCTCTGTTTTCCTATCATGTTATGTTTCTAGTATACAATTGACTTCTCTCACTCCCTACCAATAAAACTATATAATTACATCAAGTTATCTTCAAATGAACTACCTGAACCCCTATTTATAGGGTCCTGGTCTGCCATTGTTGCTAAGTGAAGTTCAGAGCTTGCTTAGCACGCCTGTAATCTTCACCGTTTAGAAATGTTAGCTCATCATGCGAGTGGTCTCGACCGTCTTAACCTCGCTTAGCACATCTCAAGCTCAGTTAGCGAGCATACCTTTTCTTTGCCCTAAAGTAACTTACCCCTGAAGCTTCTAAACCATCATACCTTGCTTAGCATACATGCTAGCGAGCTTTTGTACTTGGCTGAGGTTACTTGGATTTTAAGAGTTCATGTAAAGTCTCAAGACTTTATCAAGAAGTTTTAGGAAAAAATTTGAGGTTTGATATGATTATTTTTCGAATACAGGTTCATAATCAACATTATAAGCATCCATAAGCTATATCATGAAGATAAAAAAAAATCAGATTTACCAAAGTATGGTTTTAAAAACATGTTCAGATTAACACTCAATTATTCATCAGAATCATTATCTCATAGTGTATCATTCAAATGAGTTAGTGTTTCCCTCAATTATTAGACAATGTATTAACTATTGAAATATTTTGCACTTCAGATAAGAAATATCACAAGTTACATAATTAGTCATGAATCACTAAGGTCTTTGTTTTTTGTTGTAATGTGGTTGAGCTAGAAGAATCTTGGTTTTTATGGGATTTATGTGTCTAGTGATGGATTAAACTAGAAATTTTATCAGTCTCGTTGAAGTAATAAAATAATTTGTATCCACGGGAATTACGAATTAAAATGAGGAAATAATAGTGAATTAAACTAAATAATTGGGGGGTTCGAGAGCAATTTGGTACGAAAATAAGAACGAGAAAATTAGCAGAGTAAAGTTCGATGACAAAAGGCGATTAGATATTTTATATTGAATCACCTAATTATACATGTCGATGAACTATGTATTAAAATAATTATAATTATGTTAAAATATCACGACGAATTAACAAAACCATTGTACCAAATTTTTTGGTGTACAACTCACTAATTTACAAACTAATTCCCTAACTTCTTGAGGTAATTTAGAGTTAAAAAATGTGTTTTAAGTTCGTTAATTCCAAATCCACAACTTATAATTACATATTCCTAGTTAATTACTAAGTTGAACAATTGCCCTAGATTGGATCGGTAGACTTACGATCAATAATCTCTACTCATCTAATATCAATTTGCACGCTCGTCAACACACAAAAACCATTAAGATCAAGAACAATTAAATAATAATAACATAAAAGCATTCAATTAATCTCAAATAGTCATATGATTCAATAGAGTACAATTAGGTTCATCTCAAAAGACCTAATGTATATTAATTTAGTTATTCATAATGACAAGAACAATTACCATGAGTTTGATAAATAGTATACATTGAAATCAATGGAAAATATACTCTCTAATGGCTCCAATGCTCTCAAAATTCGTGCTCTAAAGCTCCTGACCGTCACTTTCTATCTCAAATTTGAAACCCCAAAAAGTAGCCAAATTCTCATTTTAAAGCTGCAAAAAGCATGTCAGGAAATCATTGCATTGTGTCGGCGTTGGTTCCTATCGCAATCGCGATGTGATGTCATCGTGCGCACAATATCAACATTGCGGCCGCGAGAATTCCATAAGCAAATTCACTATTTTTCTTCCTTTTTCATAAATTGTTCACTAAGTTCATATTTCTCACTCTTTTGCAACTTTGTTCAACTCTTCCACATATTTGCTTGAGTTTTGCTCATTATTACTCTGATTCCATTGAAATTACTTGCCAATTTTACGTAATGATAAAGTGTCATCACAACCCCAAACTTACTATATTTTTTGTTCTCAAGTAACCTATTTGCACACTGAACATTGCATCAGAATTAAAATTCTTACCCTTATTAATGAGCGTCACCTTTATTTTTCTGATCTACACTTCTGTTCACTGCTTCAATTTAATTAATTCAGAAAAGTTCTTCCAAACACACAAGTACTCAACATGTCTCTCATCTCACCTTACTTCACTAAATTTGGCAGAGTAATCACACAATCAATGTACAAAAGTATTAAGCAATGTATTTGTAAAATTTCTAACAAAGTCAATCAAATTCATATTTGAACACACACTTTTGAGGTCTTTTCAAGGTTGTAACGTGGCTTATTTCAGGGTAGGATAATTTGGGATAGTAGGCTTAAACCTTTGAATTTAGGTACCTAATTTTCTTTATGTTACCTGATTTCTTTCATATCACTCTTTGTAATCGGTATTGGAGAATTCACTTTGTTGGTTATATTCATCATTCTTTTCCTTTTTCACAATTTTTTTTTTGCAGAAGTCATTTTATTTTTAACTTCTTATTTTTCTTTTTCTTTTTGACCAATTTCTCTAGTACCCTAACCCCGAACTTAAACGTTCACTACTACAAATACTACATTTCATGACGAAGCTTTCACCTCAGTTATTTTAAAATCGAGGTATAGTTTCTGGACGCACCCTGTTTTTTTATTAAAAAAATATATTCAGTATATAATGTCGGTTATTCTAAAAACCGAGGGGTAAACCTATTCAGTGTACATAATTCGAATCCCATCAGTCTCACTTTATGTTTTTATCTCATTAAAAGTGGCGCCTTCTTGAATATTTTATTTTTAATCTAAAAATACATTACTTTTCACTTCGATTTTCTTTCCAACCGAGGTGAATATGTTTCTCCTATATATAGCTTTAGCTAGTAGCATTCAGTTTCATTTGTCTAAACAACACAAGCAGAACCCTAACAAAGAGCCCTAAACAACGAGAGCCATAAATACATATCATCTTCAATACAAATATGTTATGTGTATAGTGCTCTCGTTTCTTCTTCAGAGATCCAAATAATTTTATTTTACTTCTTCTTCAGAGATTGTGTACGACAAACATCACTATTAATATTGTTGTCATATTGTTGTTATTGTTTTTGTTGTTGTTATTGTTGTTGTTGTTGTTGTGGTGGTGGTGGTGGTGGTGGTAGTGGTGGTGGGGGTGGTGGTGTTGAGATCCAAAACCCTTGAGTTTTTCTTGTTGCTTTTTTATTGTTGTTATTGATGTTGTTTTGTTGATGTTGTTCTTCTTGTTGTTGAGACCCTAAATCCTAGAGGTTGTTTATTGACGTTGTTGTTATTGATATTGTTGTTATTTATTGATGTTGTTGTTCTTGATATTGTTGTTGATGTTGTTGTTGTTTTTGTTGTTGATATTGATATTGAGATTATGTTTTTTTATTCTTTGTGCAGCTCTCATCTTGTTCCGTCGAGTTGAGTTTATTATATCTAATGTCGATTATTTGTTTCACTAACCCCTCTTTGAACATATAACCTAGTAAATTTATTTTGGAAATGATCATATGCAAAATTATGTTGTATCTGAAACTCATCTTACACTGGTTAATGATTTTCTAACATTCTGTAACTCATCATTCAGCTCACGTTGTTTTATCGTTAAAATCTCTCCAATACTTCTAGTTTTCGTTCAATTATCTTCCATATTTGTTCATTTTTCAAAGCATCAAATTTTATGCTTTCAAGATTGAATTAGTAGAAAAGGAAGTGTTGAATAAAGAACTTGAAACATTTGAGAGATTTTAACCATAAAATAGAGTGAGATGAATGATGAGTTGCAGAATGCTTCAAAATCACTAATGAATGTAAGTTGTTCTTCAAATATAACACAATTGTTCATATAACTATTTTCCTAACCAATTTTGAGAAGTTATATGTTCAGTATAGGGTTTAGTAAAATAAGCAATCCACATTAGATTTAGTAAACTCAAAATTGTTTCACCTCTCGGTTTTATGATATAACCGAGGTGAAAATATGGTATATTTGTCGGTGAAATTACAAAACTAATGGGACATGTATTTTCTCCATTTCAAAATTCTAAAAAGGTCTCCCTGGGGATCGAACCTGTGACCTTTTCACATACCCATCGATTTTTCTAAAATCGAGAGGTAAAGTGTGCACTTTTCATGACGCCCAGGAACGGAGCCACGTTGCCAACATTGTAGGCATGTGCCCCCACTTAGTTTTACTTTCTATGTAATACTACTATGTGTTTCAAATGCCATATACAAGTATAATAATGCAAAACTATATACACCATAATGCCCTAATGTATATGTAACCATTATAGTCATATGTATATCACCAACAACTTTCTTTTCTATTCATTTAACTTTTAGAAAAAACACCGTTAAATATATATATATATATATATATATATATATATATATATATATATTCAATTTTATTTATCTTTATCTTAGTTTATTTTTTAAAGCATGCATATATAATTTATTACACTTAAATTTTACATATTTATTCATTATTTTTAAATATAAAATATAGTATATTTATTAATAAATTATTTCAAACACTTGTTTTATTTTTTTAATTTAAAAATAAAAAATAAATAAATTTATCATAAATTTATATGGAATATTGTCCCCACTACTCAAATTTTCTAGCTCCATCTTTGATGACGCCTTTCGTTACCTCGGCATTGTAACCGATGTGAAATTCATTTCAGGTCCGACTTGTAGTAGTGGTTGCTAACTTTCAAGAGCAGCCCCAAATGTATTATTTTGCATCAGATGAGGAAAATAAAATTTTCTGCCTAACTCCAAATAGGGTAAAAAGATTTAATCTTTCAAGTCAAATGCCTATGTAACAGGCTTTGTCATCGAAAGAATGGCTATGGCTCAAAGTGGTTAGTAAGGAATACAATCATATTAAAACACGGTGGCTTAAAAAGGCTCTAAGTTTTAACAAACAAATGTCTCGGTGTATATTTATCAGACCAATAGACTAAATAGAAACAATGCAACATTTAGAAAATAACTAATGTACGAATACTCTCATATGAAAGAAAAGAGGACAATGGAAATATTTGGCTCAAACCTTACTAGCTGGGGTATTTGGATATTGGGTACAAGTAGTTGGCTTCCTTTTTCTTCATCAACTTTCAATCAGCAAGGGAACTTCAATGTTGATATCTTTTGTTCATTCTTTTTCTGGTGACTTTTTCTTTTCTTTTTCATGATGGCACTAGTAAGGTTGAAAATAAAAAATGGAAGAAACAATAGTAGAAAACTAATTTATTAATCCAAAACAAAGAGAAGTGCAAAGGGAAAAGCTTTCATGGGAGCCAACTATTACTCTTCCTTGGATCATATTACAAAAAAGAAATAAAAAGGGAAATATTGAAATAGAACTGAATGTAAAATTGAAAACTCGAACTTTGATGGGTTGCCTCCCATGAAGTGCTTATTTACGGTCATTAACTTAACTCTTTTGTCTAAGGCTCTTTGAGCATCAGAGATACCTTCACTAATGCAATGTCACCTTTTTAATGCATCTTTAACCTTTGTCCATTTACGGTAAAATGTGCAAATCTCCCGGATCTTGTATTTTTACCGCACCATTTACAAATATTTTATTCACAATAAACGATCCCGACCATCTAGATTTCAACTTCCCAGGAAACAACCTCAGTCGAGAGTTGTACAACAACACTTTCTGTCCTACCTGAAATTCTTCTCACCAAGTTCTTATCATGAAACATTTTTGTTTTTTTTTTATATATCACACCATTCTCAGTTTGATCTCCCCTAGCTCATCCAGCTTTAACAATCTTTTTCGTCCTGATGCTTTTTTATCGAAATTTAAGAACTTGATTGCCCAATATGCTTTATGTTCTATCTCCACTGGTAAATACCAAGCCTTACCATAAACCACCATATATGGTGACAATCCTAGATGAGTCTTAAATAATGTTCTATAATCCCAAAGAATGTCATACAACTTCTTAGACCAATCTTTCCTTGATGTAGTAATCGTCTTTTCTAAGATTTTTTCAGCTGTTTGTTCGACACTTCTACCTTCCCACAGGTTTGAGGATGATACTGTGTGGATAGTTTATGATTTACATTGTATTTGGCCAACACACTTTCTAAGTATTTGTTGTAAAAGTGCGTCCCCCGTCACTAATCATAACTATAGGGACTCCAAACCTAGCAAAAACATTCTTTTTCAAAAATTTAGAAACGGTTTGGGCATCATTAGCAACATATATTATGGCTTCAACCCATTTTGTGACATAATCAACACAAACCAAAATGTATACATTAGAGTTATGTGGAGGAAAAGGACCCATAAATTTGATTCCTCAACAGTCAAAAGGTTCAACCTCTATTATATCTTTAAGCGGCATCTTATCTTGCTTTAAAATGTTACCTATTTTTGGCACTCGCGACACTCTTTCACATATGACTTACAATCTTTGAATAATGTTAGCCAATAAAAGCCACTTTGGAGGATCTTTGTTGATATTCTTTCACCACTATGATTGCCTCCATAAATTGAGTTATGGCAGTGCACATAATGTCTCTAGCTTCTTTACTTGCAACACACGTGCGGATTAACCCGTAGGCACTGACCTTAAATAGATAAGGTTCATCCAACAAATACTGGGTAGCCTCTTTATATAAGTGTCTTTTGTGCTGCTATGTATAGTCTTCCAGAACACTTTTGAGGCTTTATAATTGTCCATATCAGCAAACCAATGATGTTTGCTAATAGCCATCAAGTGGGAAGGGGTGAGAAACACAAGAAAGGGGGTTTGAATTGGGTTTCACCAACTATGATATTTTTGTGGAATTTCAATATCAATGCTAACAAGATAATAAAAATAAATTGACACAATTATTTTTATCCTGGTTCACTGTTAACAAAGTTACTCCAGTCCACCCACCAAGGTGATTTTGCCTTAGACAAAGACTTAATCCAATAATCTCAACAGATTATAACCTCTAAGTGTTAGAAAATAACTTATCCCTCTCAAGTATCCAGACTAACGACTTAGTCATTTGAGGAATCTACACTTGAAAAGTGTTTACAAAGGTGTGTACATGAATTGCTTCTTAAACAAGCAGGTGACACAATTGAAGTACAATAATACAAAAGTGTTTCTAGCAAGATATGAGCAACAACTCCTTGCTAATTTACAAAACTATCTTAAGAATAATATCCTAGAGATTTTCATCGTGTCAACATAAGTTTTGTGAGCTTAAAAGATTCTTTTAATGCTTCTCTTATTTCGTGTAGAGCAGCGCTCTAATTTGTTGAGCATTGAGCATCTTCTTCTTGAGCTTATTAACTTGGTGCTTGCTTCTACCTTGCATACACACTGTCGTGTATTCTTCAGGTCTTTTGACTTCTTGTTATAGTTACTCTCTCTTGATTTTCTCTTCTAATCTTGCAGCATTTTGCACTTCGGCATTTTTTAATTTTTACTTGGCTCGTAGCAGCTACAACAGCAGCATTTGCTTCGGCAACTTGTGAGTAGATCAAGCTACTTTCTTCAAGTCTTCTGATCTTCAATAAATAGGACTTGAGAATAGATACGTTGGAGGGTATAATAAGAAACATATTCCAACTGTAATATCCCAACATTCACTTACAGGAATGGTCACATCATAATTAAAAAAGGTTGTTCTTGTGCCACCTAATCTAGGTAGAGGTCATAGACTATTTTGTACTATTAAATTTCATTGAAACACGCAAACCATTCTTCTGTCTTCTAATCTTCAGAGGCTTCAGATGTGTATTTGATGAAGCATGTAAAGAGATCAATACTTGTAACTTCAGAACCTAAGTCTTCAGAATCTCAGATCTTCGTTCAGCAGAACTAACTTGAGAGTCTTCAGCACTTGGTCTTTAGAAGTGATGTCTTTAGAGACTTCAGAACTTGTTCAACAGAACCTCATCTTTATAATCTTCAAAACTTGTTGTGCGCATATTTGTCTTCAGAGTCTTCAGAAATTTGTTCAACAGAACCTTGTCTTCGGAAACTTCAGAGCTTGAACTTTAGAAATGATGTCTTTAGAATCTTCAGAACTTTGTTCAACAGAACCTTGTCTTCAGAAACTTCAGAGCTTGATCTTTAGAAATGATGTCTTTAGAATCTTTAGAATCTTCAGAACTTCGTTCAACAGAACCTTGTCTTTAGAAACTTCAAAACATTATTGAGCGCATATTTGTCTTCAGAAACATCAGAGCTTGATCTTCAGAAATGATGTCTTTAGAATCTTCAGAACTTTGTTCAACAGAACCTTATATTCAGAAACATCAGAACATGTAGCAATAGAAGCATATCTCTAAGAAGGCTCTCAAGGCCTAATTACAGATTCACAATCAGACGCTTTGATACACACCTTCTTCGGAACTGTTGTATTAAAAAGAATTCCAGAGTGGTGACTTTGAATCTTGTACACAACATATGTTTCTCTTCCAAAGTGTTTAGATAATGATTTGATGACGTCACACGCCTTTAAATTAGATTCATATAATGTTTAGCAAAAGCTACACACTGGACAGAAACTATAAAGTACCAAATTATTCTCTGAGATAACATGTGCAGTTATCATCAAAACTTAACGCCAGATGCAGAACCACTCTTGTTCTTACAATCACCCCCTTTTTGATGATGATAAACAATGTATTTTGATAAAGCAATTCGTATAGGATAATCACCATAAAACTACAGAGTCATAGTTAAGCTAACCAGCTCCCCCTAAATTTGTTACTCTCAAAATTCATTTATGCATGTTCAGAGTCTCCCCCTGATCCCAAGACTTACAAAATAATTTTGAAGTACATAGAATACGAACAGAGAAGGAATACTTCTCAGAGACGTCTCATCAGAGTCTGACTAGAACTTCCTGGTCTTAATCTCAGAACCTGGTTTGTAATCTATTTAATTTTCGCATCACGTGTCAAAATTAGGTTCTTTTAATATTTTAAGCATGTCACTAGAAGGTGCAGAAATCAACATGTCATTAGAAAATTCACAACTTGAACATTTTCCGAATGACCATTTAGATTATCCATAAGGTCCACAATATTTGAAGTACTAGAGTCCATCTACCATGCTTTTAGAAAGTTCACAACTTCTGACAATCCGGAGGTATTAAAGCACTCACAGACGTTCTTACATATTATTCTTTTGCATCTAATTAATGAATGGTCAAAACCAATTTTTCATTGAGTAATGTAATGTATCAGAGCAAACTCATTCAAAGCTTACTTCTTGTTTCTTGAACATATCTTTTGATAACCTGTTCTATCGTATAGTGAACTTATACAACGTTCTTGATCAATTATTAAACAAATGTTAGTGATAAAATCATATTTAAATATGTATTTGGGATCAAGAATCTTGGAATAGGTATATCAAAATCATTTACTTTCTCCCCCTTTTTCAGAAATCAAAAAGGTAAAACAGATTTAACAGAGGGATTTATAAAAGATAGAAGAACAATTATATGATAAATTCACTAAAAAAAATACAAGCGAAACAGTGCAGTAACATAATAACTAGGAAAGGTAACAATCACAACCAAAAACTTTAAGGGTCTGAGGTTTGTAAGCTCTCCCTGTGTCAAATAGTCTTAGAGAAGAGGTTTGTAAGCTCCTCCTAATTTCTATTTGAGAAGTTTAAGATATGAAGTTAATTTTCCAAAAAAAAAAATATGAAAATAAAGCATAAACAGATGTAAGATAGTCAATAATATATAACTTCATTAATATTAAAAAAAGTACAGGCCAGACATTTTTAAGAGAAAAGCACGGGAAGAGGGCAAATACAACCAAAACTAGTTAACAACAAGACCACCTGACAACAAATAATATCAAGGACCAACTGATCACAAACACCCTACGGACACAAAAACCATAAGACCGAAAAGCACCTAGACACCATATATCCATCCGGCAGAGAAAACTACCAATCCAGCAGGCTTGAAACAGCTTCACATCTTTCTTCAGCATCCGCAACATCCGGGTCATCCCTCTTAGCCAAACCAATTATATTAGCCCAACAGAAAAGTTCATATAGAATCCTTCCATAAGGTATGAAAGATTTATACTAACCTCTTAAGATATTGACTGATTCTTTCAGATGATTGAAGATGGTTTGAGGCAGGTTGACACGGAAATTATTCATGACAAAGTAGATGAAAACTCTGTCAACATGGGATAAAACATTTTTGTCTACGCCCCGAGGACGAAAGTTTGTTAGGAGGAGTTTAAACAATACTTTAGCTGAGGGAAGAAGCTTCTCATGATTTTCTGGTTCAAATCTGGGGAAGAAGGTGTCATGGATGTTATTGAGCTTATCAACAAAGGTGTAAGTAAAGAGAAACTCGTCCACAGTGATACCGGTTTTAGTACAGCCAATAGCTTTAGCAATGGAGGTAGGTGTGATGGTAACGTGATTGCCATAAACATAGGAACAGATGGAGTCACCATCCACACTTACTAAGGCATAATTCCAGAAATCCTTCACCATGTTGGGATAAATGGGTCCATGCAATAATGCATAGTATTTGGGCCAATCCTGTATGTACATGCTCAAGACGATGTCGCGATCAGTTCCTTCAAGACGGGGAAAGGTGGGTCGTTTTTCACAGATAACTTCTAGAAGGTCTTCATTACCACAAAAGGTTTTGACAACCACGGTTGAATGAAAAAGGAGAAGGAAAGAAGAGTAGAGAAATTTTGTAAGGGTGGAAAGGAGGAATGACTGTTAGAGGATGAACTGAAGAGTATAAATAGAGCACATGATGGGACGGAACAAGTTAAAAAGACAAAACAATTTAATACAACAAATTCGAAACACGCAAAGCAATTAATGGTTAACCAAGAAAATGAACAACCATCATTTCCAAAGAGAGTACTCATAGGAAATATAAACGCATGAACAGAATTAAAGTGAAATAGTAAAGATTGCATTAAATGCTTTTGATATAACAATAAAAAAGTAGACGAACGGATACTTTAAAAAAAAGGTATTATGTAACTATCAAAGATAAGAAAAGATAATAGTAAAAGAAATTAATTCTGACAACAGAAAAAGTTATGATTTAACAGCCAATATCCAAGAGTCTTGTTACCCAATGTGTCACGTTAAGTGTGAAGCGACGTTCATTAAAAGATAGATGACTTAAAATTAACCATAACCCTTTACTTTCCTGACAACATGTTAATGAAGTAAACTCTTCAGTTTCCAACGGTCAAAAATAACCTTAATAGAGCATTCTGACCATGGATACTTCAGATGCATGAGAACTTCACTTGTCAAAAGCTTCACATCTCAAAAGTAGAACATTATAAATCAAGAATCAGAAAAATATTTTTCTATTCTCGAGGACATATATTTTGAGATACTCATTTTCATTCAGGACATAGAATAGAGTTCACATGTGGGAATGAGAACAAGTTTATCTTCAGCAAGGAATTTTAAAAGGATAGCAGCCATAAGAAAAGAATGTATCAATAAGGTTTTAAGACATAGTTCCTTTCTGAACATAATCCCAAAGTTTTAATCCTAGAATACAAAAATAGATTCTTTAAATAATTAAAAAAGTAAGAGTTAGAAAACGTTACTCAATTATTTGGTAGACTTCCAGCTTGCTTCTGTTTCTTGAGGATGTGCGGTTCTTCAAAATCACCACTCAATTTGCTTCTGCTTTTGAGATCGTTGTTGATGAAGTCTCTAGCTGGACCACTAGAGCAAATTCTTCTTAGAAATTGTCTTCACATAATCTTCTTTCTTCTTTTAGATCTTTAATGGGATGCGTAGGATACCATCCTTCTTCAAAGCCTGGGTAGGTTGCACATGAGCCTTCATTATCTTCTACTAAGATAAGCTAGAACATCTTTATAGCTTCTTTAGTCTTCTCATTCTGATGAAACATCTCTCCTGACGTTTGTTATATCCAGATCATCAGGGGAATCTGAGTAATCCCTTTAGCTTTCTGCTTCTGATCAACCACTTTTGTCCTCACTGTGACTTGTTTCCAGAAAGTCAATTGATTCAATCAACTAATGCTTAATTTTAGATTTAGAAAGCCAGATGCCATATGCTAAGAGAATTAGTTGAATTCTTCTTGTGTCATTGGAGTACGACCTTTGATCAGACACTTTTCTTCGACAGATGCATATATTATTATGAACACCAAACCACGAAATATTTCTTCATAGGGTTTGAGGTTTGATCTTGTTTTTACTAGCTTAGTCTTATCACCTTGAATCAGTACTTCAGAAGGTAAATACTTTTGTCTAAGCTTTCTTAGGGGAGTAAGAACTGCGACAGCTTCTGATAGAGCATCTTCTGGTTTCTGCAGCTCTATTACCTTCAGCATCGGAAAGGGTAATTTCCAGATTTGCAATCTTCTAATAAGCTTCAGCTTTTAATTACCAAGCTTATCATCAAATATGACATCAAATTGATTTGTCTCCAGAGGTACTTTAACTCCAAGTACTTGTAGACATTGAGCATTCCAATCATGATACATCAGAAGGAGATCTTGTTCAGATTAGTGTGTTACATCTCCTTATAAATGCTTTGATATGATAATCTCATATATCATGATTTTAGCAATTCTTCTTCAAGATCTTGTTCTCTCCTTTTACATCTGTATCTGGTTGTAAAGAACTTAGGATATGAAAAAAACTCATTTTCAATGAATAGTTTCTCAGGCTATTTTTCCTTAGTGTGTTAACCAAGATTATTACTAAACTTGAACATTTTCAGACAATCACTTTGCACTTATAGAGAAGAGAACACATAATGATTCATCCTTGTGTCAATATCTTTCAACAAGGTTTATTCTGTAGATAATAACCGTAGTTGAATCAATACTTCATACTGTGGTATTTCATTGGTTAAGATATGTCAGTGTACAGAAATGGTGCAAACAATCAAAATCTTGGTGTCAAGGCCAGAGCTTTAACTGAGCTTTTGATCATTTATGCAACAGAGATAGTTTCTGCTAAATCAGAGACAGAAACTAATTCATATTATGGAGGAATCTTCTTCATCAGAGTTTCTAACAGTTAGCAAAAAGTGCTACGTTAGCTCATTCTTCATCTTCATCATCTTCTAAGAACTCAGAATCATTTTATGTTGACAAACAATTGTCTAGGCGTTTTAGATCTGTTTCCATGAGATCTTCTTCCATAGTGATCAACTCATTTGAGTCGAGGTGATAACATACCTTTTATTGTGTTGCTTGATCATTTAGACTTGAAGCCACTTTGATCTTTTTTGACAGAGATGTTGTTCAGATATTCTACACACTTGGGAGTAATTACCAATAGTCTTTATCTGGACAATGAGCTTCTGATAACTTTCTTCAAGTGATCTTATGAAGAGTAGCCTTAGTTCAGAACCCAAAGTTCTGCAACCTAAGTCTTAAAAGTTTGAGAACATCATCTCAACAATTTCAATGTTCTTCATCCTTAAAGTCTTCATGCTTCTGAATCAAAATATGAGCAATTGTTTTCTTGATTTAAAAGAGTTCTTAATGAGTTATTCTGAGAAATTTAAATAGACATAACAGTTCGGTTTTGAAAACATCTCTAACTTAGTAAGAATTAACTTTCAACAATCAAGGAACTTCTTGCTTTCTGATGATTCTTGTCATCTTTTTCAACTAATCATTCAGATTTACTTTCAACCTTTTACCATCTTCAATTAAGGGAGATATGTATTTATTAACTATCATATTCAAAAGATCAGTATCACCTTTTAGAAAGAACTTTCTAATACAGCTTTCCAATTCTCAACCTTTTCACCAACAATGGTAAAGGATAGAACTAAGAACCTTTAAGACTGGAGTAGCAGGAGGTGGAGTGAAAACCCATTAAGGTGTTTCTCAAAGCCCGCCTGAATCTTTATCTGACATGGTTAAGTGTTTGATAAACATCAATAACAGAACCGGAACTCTGATACCAATTGAAGGGATGAGAAACACAAGAAAGGGGGGTTTGAATTGGGTTTCACCAACTATGATATTTTTGTGGAATTTCAATATCAATGCTAACAAGACAATAAAAATAAATTGACACAATTATTTTTATCCCGGTTCACTGTTAACAAAGTTACTCCAGTCCACCCACCAAGGTGATTTTGCCTTACACAAGGACTTAATCCAATAATCTCAACAGATTACAACCTCTAAGTGTTAGAAAACAACTTAGCCCCATCAAGTATCCAGACTAACGACTTAGTCACTTGAGGAATCTATACTTTGAAAAGTGTTTACAAAGGTGTGTACATGAATTGCTTCTTAAACAAGCAGGTGACACAATTGAAGTACAATAACACAAAAGTATTTCTAGCAAGATATGAGCAACAACTCCTTGATAATTTAAAAAACTATCTTAAGAATAATCTCCTAGAGATTCGCATCGTGTCAACATAAGTTTTGTGAGCTTAAAAGCTTCTTTTAATGCTTATCTCATTTCCTGTAGAGTAGCGCTCTAATTTATTGAACATTGAGCATCTTCTTCTTGAGCTTATTAACTTGGTGCTTGCTTCCGCCTTGCACACACACTGTCGTGTATTCTTCAGGTCTTTCGACTCCTTGTTGTAGTTACTCACTCTTGATTTTCTCTTCTTCTCTTGCAGCATTTTGGACTTCGGCATTTTGTAATTTTTACTTGGCTTGTAGCAGCTACAACAGCAGCATTTGCTTCGGCAGCTTGTGAGTAGCTCAAGCTACTTTCTTCAAGTCTTTTTATCTTCAACAAATACGACTTGAGAATAGATCCATTGGAGGGTATAATATGAAACATATTCCAACTGTAATATCCCAACGTTCACTTACAGGAATGGTCACATCATAATACAAAAGGATGTCTTTACGCCACCTAATCTAGGTTGAGGTCACTGACTATTTTGTACTATTAAATTCATTGAAACATGCAAACCATTCTTCTGTCTTCTAATCTTCAGAGGCTTCATATGTGTATTTGATGAAGCATGTAGAGAGATCAATAATTATAACTTCAAAACCTAAGTCTTCAGAATCTCAGATCTTCATTTAGCAGAACTAACTTGAGAGTCTTCAGCACTTGGTCTTTAGACGTGATGTCTTCAGAGACTTCAGAACTTGTTCAGTAGAACCTCGTCTTTAGAATCTTCAGAACTTGTTGAGCGCATATTTGTCTTCAGAGTATTTAGAACTGTGTTCAACAGAACCTTGTCTTTAGAAACTTCAGAGCTTGATCTTTAGAAATGATGTCTTTAGAATATTCAGAACTTTGTTCAACAAAACGTTGTCTTCAGAAATTTCAGAGCTTGATATTTAGAAATGATGTCTTTAGAATCTTCAGAACTTCGTTCAACATAACCTTGTCTTTAGAAACTTCAGAACATTGTTGAGCGCATATTTGTCTTCAGAAACATTAGAGCTTGATCTTAAGAAATGATGTCTTTAGAATCTTCAGAACTTTGTTCAACAGATCCTTGTCTTCAGAAATTTCAGAACATTGTTGAGCGCATATTTGTCTTCAGAACCATCAGAGCTTGATCTTCAGAAATGATGTTTTAGAATCTTCAGAACTTTGTTTAACAGAACCTTGTCTTCATAAACATCAGAACATGTAGCAATAGAAGCATATCTCTAAGAAAGCTTTCAAGGCTTACTTACAGAGTCACAATCAGACGCTTTGATACACACATTCTTCAGAACCGTTGTATTAAAAAGTATTCCAAAGTAATGACTTTGAATCTTGTACACAACATATGTTTTTCTTCCAGAATATTTAGATAATGATCTGATGACGTCACACGCCTTTAAATCAGATTCATATCTTGTTTAGCAAAAGTTACACACTGGACAAAAACCATAAAGTACCGAATTGTTCTCTGAGATAACATGTGCAATTATCATCAAAACTTAATACCAGATGCAGAACCACTCTTATTCTTACAAAGTGTCCATCCAGAAACTCTTCGTTGATGCTCTTTTCCTTCTTAGTTACTTCTTCATTCTCCAGTTGGGACAAGTGATTCGCTACAACATTTTCAACCTTTATGTCCTTCACTGAGATTTTATGTACCAAAATGATACCTTCAGTTACCGTGAAATGTCATTTTTACCAATTTAAAATAAGGTATCGTATGCAAAATGGATGTGTTTCCCTAAAATGGGACATCTTATAGCAAATGCTCATGATAAGGTGTGTATTGACCTGACAAGATACGATTTCTCAGAAATATTTTTTCCACTTCGTTATAGGCCACCTCAAAATCCATTCGGATGCATCACTTGTATTGGGTGGCTTCAAAAACACAACATTTTGTTCAAGTTTATTTGAAATCGAGATGTTCTATACCAAGGACATCAACGGAGTGGACGACACATTTCACCCAAGATGTGGAAACATGGTCGGATCATTTTCTAGAAAGGATGGAACAATTCACCAAATTGAGCGGCATTGAAAGAGAATCAAATAATGAAAGGTCCAAGAAGAAACCACCAATAGATTTAGGCAGTGACACATGTTTTGATACATTTTAGTTATAATCTAACAATGTAACTCAGTTTTTGTATGTAATCATGTCAATGATGTAAGCTCGATACAATTTGAGACATTCGTAATGTCCATTCTACTTTAGTGTTATAGAATTTGGGGGTAAATTTTGGAAAATTATTGGATAATTTTTCTGTTTCTAAATTTTGCACTGCATATTTATGCTAGTTTTGTATGAACAATGTTTTGGGTGAGTTTGAATATGTATCTCTGGATACACCCCGTTTTAATTGATTAAAAAATAAAACAGATGATTTTACAGGTGTGTATCTCCGAAAACACCCTTATGTTGTAAGAAAAAAAAGGTGTGTCCGAATATGCACATTTGAAATACGTCTTGACGAAAGGATATGATTTCTAAGATCCAAATTATTCTAAAACTTGTATAAATATGGTCTCTCATTCTATTTTCTTTATAAAAATCAAAATGAATACACATCCTCATCTTGCATTTGTGTATTTCAATGGCGCAAATCTCCCACTTTAATTTAGGGTCTCCGAGGACATACTTCTTCTCAATCTAAAATCTAATTTGAATATTTTCCTACGATATCCAGAAAATCAGAGAGTTGTCAAGCTCGAGTATCATTCACCCTTTAATGACAACAAATAGAAGATATGATTCTCAATGCTTGAACTAAAGACAGGTGAGGATTTAAAGTTTATGTGGAGTACATTTTAATGTTACTCAATAAAGGATTTGATTGAAGTGGATACGACGATTGCAAGATCAACTAAAGATATTATAAGGATGTTGCAACGTCCTAAATCACCCGTTTGTAATGAAATGTAATGTTAAATTTATGTTAACGTTAACAATTACCTATGTAATATTTATTTTCCTGTTAATTTATGTTGTTCTTCCATTATTCTGCCATTGCTTCTAGTTATTTTTTATTTGAAATAACATAGCATATTCTGAAGATGCATCTCTGAAAAACTCATTGAATATTGAATTAAAGGTTGTCATGGAGATGCATCTCTAGACTCACCCTAATGTTGATACAAAGATGCATCTCCAGACTAAATTTTAACAGAATAATGGTGTCTCGCCGATTTGCACTAAGAAGTGTGTAAAAAAAAGGTGCGTACGAAGATGAATATTTGAATTCTAGAAATAGTTGTGATGTTTCACTGTGGTGTTGCAGCACCCTATGAAGTGTGTCTCATCATTAATGCCTTTGTAAGTAGTCATGACAACGGGACGGGTCGGAGACGATTATTACCTCCCCCGAACCCAAACTTGAACTCCAAAATAATCCTCGTTCCCCGTCCTAATCACCATCGAAGATGGAGAATTAGAACTCAAATCCGTCCTAAACGAGTTCGGGTTAGGTTGGGGTATCCCCGCCCCACCACCATCTATTTAGTAAAATCAATTTTTTTAATAAATTTTTTTTCAAAATCAAATTACATTACAAATAATAAAATAATAAAATACAAAAACAAATATACATACATTTTCAATATTTTAAATAATAAATATAAATTAAAATATTAAAACATTAACCACATATAATATTCTAAATTATCAAAATTAAAATAATAAAATACATAATAAAATAAACGTGGTAGGTTCAGAGACGAATTCGCATAAGATATTAATGTCACTATTACCCGACCCATTCTCATATTTTATATTTGGAGGAAATCTAAACTCAAAATCAAACTCAGTCAAAACATATTTGACCATTTTGTAATACACCACCCAAGTTTCTTATACATCACGTGAAATTTCGGTTTTGCCCCCTGATTCCGGATGTGCACATCCGGACGCACCATTTTTTTAAAAAACGTTGATGTGTTCTGGATGTACACATCCAGAAACATAGTATAAATTTATTTTTTTAAATTCCTGATCTGCAGATCCGGAAAATAGCATAATTTTTTTTTAAATCGGTTTTGTCGGTTGGTCGCATACGTTAATATATCATCGCAAGTTAATATACATTCGAATGAGTGGAGGGAGAAGGTCTTGACAGCATGATGAAGATCTTGAGTCAAGGGATTAGGTTTCCCGCCCATGGAAAACTTTGTTTTTCGTATCTCTTCAATGTGTTGTTTCGGTGTAGCCATTAATTTTCAATCAATGTCAATGAGTAAACATGCATTACAGAGTGAAACGATGAATAAAAAACAAGTTTATATGCATAAAAAAACACATTATTATCTACCTGTAAGGGCACAGAGCACTGAAAAGACTGAGCTATGTGGAGAAGAAAGGTTAAGAATGAGAGTAGTTACTAACTTACACGATACAAGAAACGTGTTTGAATGCATAAATAATTCATTGTTATTTACCATTTTGGTTTTCAGGGAGTGGCGTGTGACTTTCTATAAATCAGCTTGGTTTAAGCCTAAAAGGATTATATTTTCCAGGTTCGAAGATTGTAAGACAAATGAAGATCAACAGTAAAACATTACTTCATTGACGTTATCCAAGATAAATGGCAGCAGGGTCGACACAAAGTTGGTGGTACTCCTATTACCACTTGCAGAACCAGAATCAGAATTTTCGACTTCACTTATGTAGTATCGAGCGCGGAAAGCTAGCAAGTGTTCCCCGATTTAAGTCATTATGATAACAACTAAAAAGTTAAAGTTAGCTATGTCATACCTTCCGAATTGCATCCATCTCATAAAGCAAAACCTGACTGAACTGACCCTCACTTACTCCATCTCTGATAAGCAGAAATTAACAATGCAAAATAAATCAACTATAAAATTAAAACAAGTTATAATATATACATATTCATAAATATACATCAACATGTATCAATTAGGCACCACTTTCGATACTACATAAGTGAAGTCGAAAATTTTGATTCTGGTTCTGCAAGTGGTAATAGGAGTATCACCAACTTTGTGTCGACTCTGGTGCCATTTATCTTGGATAACGTCAAAGAAGTAATGTTTTACTGTTGATCTTGATTTGTCCTACAATCTTCGAGGATAGATTTGGGAGTTCGGATATTCACAGTGTCGTTTTAGGATATATATATATATATATATATATATATATATATAACTTATAGTTACAGAGGTCATGTTTGTCAACATAGGTGGATGACCGTTATTTTGTTTAAATATGGGTTAGAACTACTAGACAGCTTTTGGATACGGAACAAGTGGCCATCATGCGTTTTGATAAATATTTTGAAGTTATCATTAAAGGATGTATGTCTTATTCGTTCCTCTAACCTTCTGTTAAAATATATATTATTATTATTTCTTAAAATTAATATACCTTTTAAGTTTCAGCCATTTTTTCGGATGTGCACATCCGGAATACGCGTAACTTGTCATTCTAGATTTGCGCATCCGGAGTAAGGCAACGTTTTTTTTTTAAAAACGGTGCATCCGGATGTGCACATCCAAAACTGGAGGATAAAAACGAAATTTTACTGATGTATAAGAAACATGGGTGGTGTGTTAAAAAATGGTCAACATATTTTCCCGTCAAATTTAAAATGGATTCGAATGGATCCCCGCAAATGAGTTATGTTGCTATGCATATTTGTAAGTGTGAATCACAATAAAACCATGAATGATAACTGCAACATGTATAACCAATTCAAACAATTTTAATCTCTATTCTTTCATGTTAATTATGTTTAACAAAAAAAATAGAGGCTTGATAAAATCCTAATTTTATATTTAGGTATTAGAGCTAAAAAAGTATAATAATGTAAACAAATTTATTATATCTATTTTAATCATTAGTCTCAATTTAACACCAAAAAGAAAAGAAAAGAAATGAATAATATCTAAAAAATACTAAGTGAACAAGGTAAAGAATAAGACTTGTTCTGGTCTAAAAACAGAAAAGTCCAATCATGACAAAGACTAATCCAAAAACACGCGTACCATGACTTAGGATGCCCACATTCAATATGTGCTCTCAAACAATTGCTCTTCGTCATGTGTAATCAGACAATCTGCTCAAAGCTCCAATTAGACAATCTCCAGCACAAAGTTCCAATTAGACAGGATAGTTTTTAAATATTCCCTCATTCACACTCTTACATTATTTCCTCACTCATTTATTGAATTGAGATGTAAATCTTACATATCTATCTCGGCTCGACTCTACCACTCTTAAATTATTTCCTCACCAACAGAAATTCACTCCCGCCACATCAGAACTCCGTTCCATTCAATCTCTACATATTTCTAATTTTAATTTAAAATATTTTTTGGTGCAAATGGCACAAGATATCAATGGCTTAGGCGGACCTACATACAGGTGACGGAATTAAAAACTCATAAATACCATTGATTTTTCAAATTTGATCACTACGCTATACTATTTGGCACATTCTAAAATTCAAAATTGATCACGCTATACTATTTGCACATTCTAAAATTTAAAGTGGTGTTATTTGAACACCCAAATATTTACACTATATTCCAACACCGTATAAAAATATATCATTTATAAAAAAAAACAAAAAGAACACCACATACTAAACCGAAGAAAAGTAAGCTGTTGGACACCTAAAAAGGTGTCTAAATATCATTTCTCCATCTAAATTTCATCGGAAAAGGAAAATAAACAGTCATCAACAATCATCGAAACCCAAATTTTTTCCACAAACCAGATTGAATTGAACAAGTGTATTTAAAATACACAGGGCATTTAAGCCTAGTGAAAATTAAAATGGCATTTCCATCTACAAGTTATTTTACTAATCACAATTTTCAACGGATGGTTCCAAATAACTTCAATAAGAAGCTAACCAAAAAGCGAAAACATGAAATTTCAACAAATAACCCTTGAATCAGTTTCTTTATGTGATAAACTTATAATTCCACACAAAACCAGAATAAGCTCTAATTCTATTAAACATACATTAAGTGGAAACATTTTGACTATTGTCTATAAACTTAAATAAGAAAAGAAAACAAAGTAATAAACAGAAAAGTGTGAGTGCTGGGTCTAATAATAGCCATAGTACATGAACCCCCAACAATATTGGGAGTGCCAAGCTCTACAGTGAAATGTCCTAAATTTTCCTAACAAAAAGAAGTGAAATATTCAAACTCCGCATCAAAATAAATATGCATGACCCAGTGTGCCAGCCATCTGCAAAATACAGAAAGTGTTTTTAAGTACTATATTGAAGTATTGAAGCGAAAAACAAAATAGAGTAGAAAGCTAAAAAATGTAAACCTGTTAATAAGAAAAATGCTACATAGAGAACACAATACTTGATTCTATTTCATATAATAATACCAAGTGATTTTTATTATTTAATAAAATAAAATGGATCTAGACAATATTTACATAATTTCAAACGCACATAAATGAACATAACCTACACATATTCACAACATTGAATCACACCTCATCTTCAAAAACATTAATATTGCATATCAGTGATTTCTTGAACCCTACCACATTATAGCAGAACAGAAATAGGGTAGGAGATGTGATGCTAATTTTTTTTATTACTGATCCTACGTCTACATGTGCCAGCAGGAGTGTTAAACCATTTCAGAGTGCCAGACCATAAGGTCGCAAAAGATGGAATCCTAAAATATTGCTAATACTGATACTATCATACTAGTATACTGCATCTACATGTGCCAGCAGGAATGTTAAAACAATTTCAGAGTGCCAGACCATAAGGTTGCAAAAGATGGAATCCTAGAATATTGTTAATACAATAGGCATCATGTTGCTAAAAGAAAATTTTTCCAATCTTACAATTTAATGAATTAGATATCCAATCGTTTTTTTACTGAGACATATGTTTCATAAAAGTGGGATGTGCACATTTAAGATCACACTGAAGCATCCAAGGGTGTTCGGTTAAACACCCAAAACAGTTTTCCTCCTTAAATCTCACTCTACATGATCCATGACGATGTAAATAAATTTTAACTTGCTAAATCAAAAAGCCAAGGGGACAAATGAGTTTATTGTATTTTTTTCCAAAGCAAACCATACCAGATATGTATGCCAAGCAACATAGCTTATGGTAAAAATATCAAAGCGTGCTACAGATCACGTATGCCGCTTAAAATAATACAGGATAAAACCGGGTTTCGGTCTTCACATCCATAATAATAAAGTCATCCTGAGTCAATAATGGAACAAGCATACCTAAACTTCTCTCCGAAAAAAATAAACCAGGAGCCAACTTCATGTTATCTACTTGTCTGGATGACCTCGCTTAGCTTTACGACGGGCATGGTGGGAGTGTCCACTTCGAGCAGGTTTAACCGCCTTTTTGCTGCAGCGGACCATAAATCATTTGTAACTAACTACATGATCCTTTTTTCAATAAAAATATTACTTGAAATATATCAACAAAATGCAAATCAGTATGGATTTCAACCAAAAAGAAAGAGCATGTAAGACTAACCAGAAAATGGCAGAAAAAGCTCTAGCTAGTAAAATAATAGGCAAGGCCAAAAGGGCAGAGGCCTGCAAATTTTCAAATTGATATGTTTGTCAAATCGCCCAACCATATATCAATTTTAGTAATAATATTCAGGATATAGAAAATCCATCGATACATACCGCAAACCATTCCAATTCTTTAGTAGCAAGAGGTCTAGTAAGTTCGTGTTTTTTCAGTGTCTCCTGGACAGTAGCTTGGACCTTAATAATAAATCATAATTCAACACTCAATAAGGAGCTAACAAAACTAATAGTATACTATTAAAGAAAAAAGCTATTCAAGATCCAGAATTAACAAGAATTTCAGAGAATAAGCAGAGTGAGGGAAACAGAAATATATCAATAGCATAAAAATAAAGCCTGAAACCTGGCTATGATATGCAGTGGCTGATTCTAAGAAATTCCCATAAACATGAACAACCTTCTTTGTGTAGGGCTTCAGAACAACTTGTACTTTCTCGACGTGAGGCTTAGCTGCAGTAGCGACCTGATCAATGTATGGCTTGCTAAACTTTCGAACTTCCTGTCAACCAGTTGAGAAGACCTCAAGAAAAGCATAAACAAACAAACCATACAGTTCAATGAAGAAACTCATACCTGATAATAAGGGTCTACGCATTCTAATCCCTTGCTTAAGTGGGGAGTAAGTGTATCCTTTGAGGTCTTGTAAACTTCAACAGTCTTTGTAGTCAGTAGTTGAACATGAGGTTCAACCTTTGTTTTCACCACAGACCAGTGTTCATTCACAGCTGGGATCCATTTCTTCAATCAAAAACAAGAGTGAGAAATAACACAATCTAATTTGCCTAAGCATTTAACAAACCAGAAGCATCTCACAAATGTTGAAATTCCTAAATGGTTAATAAATTATCAGGACTAGGGGCAAAACAAAAAAAAATTGGTTGAAGCAAAACCACCATCTAACCTAGGGCAGAGTCATTGCAGTATTGCACAGATCAAAAGCATGAAAGGTATAAATGAAGGGCTTACAGTTTTAACTGTTTCCAAATGAGGCTCAGCCCACTTTCCAGCTTGTGCCTTTTTCTCTAGGGCCTAGAATACATAGCAAAAGCATTAAGATACAAAATCAATAGGAATTGCTTGTAGTGATAAAGAATAATTAAACCTCAATCTGTAATTTACTGAAGTGGTTGAAGGAATAACACAGAAATGACTGACAGCCAAAAACAATACTACATAGTACCTTTTGAGTTATCACTTCCAATAGAGGCTTCCCATGCTCATTCCAATGAGTCTCAACCACGGACTAACAAAAAATTAATATTCTCAGAACTTGTGAAGAAGGCTGTTCTAACAAATGTCACATGTTATACAACATAAACTCACCTTACTACGGAGATAGTGTACAGCAAGCCAAGGCGGAAGCCAAGCACCATGCGTCTGATCATTAAAACGAGTGAGCACCAATTAATAAAAGTTGAAAATCACAATATACCTTGCCTCATACTGTAATTTATTTTTATTGTAAAATTTGAAATCATGAACAAAACCAATGAGATATAATGTAAGGACAAAATTTTTACTAGGTGAACTGTTATTTAGATTTGAGCAAGGCTTCCTACATTCATCTATATACCAAAAAAAAATTACATGAATTAAAACAATTCTTCAGTTTCAGATTCAAGCCACACTATTGCTGATTACCCTAGATTATTTTGAAGGTTTTCTCGTGGCTAACAACATTTTAAACTCATGTACTAAGGATAACATGGTTTCGGGGATTAACTAAATCATTACCTCACTCAGCTCTTTTGCTTTGAAAGTTGCCTCTAGCTTTGCCTTCAACATTTCTTCCTAAACAAGAATATCAGTTGAAAAACAATAAACTTTCATCAAAATCATCACCAAAAATCTTGCACAACATTAACAAGAAAATTTATGTGGTCGTAGTCTTACATACCTCAGCAACTTTAAGAGCACGTTCAGTTTTGCGGATTTGTTTCTTCTGTTCCTCGTTTATCTTTTGAATCTGTGGAGAATACAGTACTCAAGTTACATCATCCCCAAAACTATTATTTTTGAGAATAAATTGACACAATTACATGGCTATAGGTGATTATGTTTTAAATACAAACAGTAATAACATCTTAATTTTACTTTTTGTTTGTGATTAGGCCCATGGAGGGCCGAGACAACTGCACTTTTGGCTAGTGAAGATGATTGAGTACAACAGCAATGACTCAAAGTAGGCAATGTGAATGACCTTTTGAAAGTGGTAGTGGTGGGACTGTAGTAAAGATGGACGAAATTTATCATATTAAAAAAATTGGCAGAGGTATCTTTAGAGGATTTTGATCACAATCAGAAGACTGTGTTTATAACCCAGCAACTTTCAAGTGTTGTTAAATAATAGCTATAGTGGCGCTGATATAGCATAGCAGAATTTGAACAAACTGCTATTGTTCAGCGATACACTATTCAGTAAAAAATGATGTCAAATGGCAGGACTACAGCACTGTTGAGTAGCAGAGAATGAACAAACCACTATTATTTGCTGTTGATAACAATGCTTTCAGTAGAAATCACCAAGACAAGGGAGGAAAAGAAAAGATACATTAATAAATCAGAGGAAAATGACCTTCCTGGTATGAGCATTGAACATGACAATGCTTGCTTATTGATAAGCATCTCATTTTACAAAAACAAGAGAAATGAAAAGTGAATATAACTAAACTAAAGTATTTTTCAAAAGAGTAAACTAAGTTCCATGACTCCAAACAGAACAATTGCAGATAAATCATCTTTTGCATTAGTGCATACATTATAAACAAGAATAAGAACTAGTCATGAAGAGCAAACTTGATATTTTTTTAAAACAGAATTAAACGGTCTAGCCAAATGTATAACTTAACTTACCTTCTCTAATTTTGAGTTCAAAACATGAATCTTTTTCTCTAACTCATCTACCCGAGTTTCCCAGTTGCCTTTCTCACTGTTTTGACTTTCAAGTTCACTTTTAAGCTTGTCCACCTGCATTGAAAAAATTCAGAAGATGCACAAAGAATCATAATCATATACATAATACACTAACTAGCACAGTCATACATGACCTGCTTCTGTAGTTCCTCAGCACGTGCATTAGACTTTACAACCCGCTCCTCAGCATCCAATGATCCTTTTTTCTGAAAGAGAAAATGAATTTGGAAGGGTTTAAGCAAATAACAAATGACATCAAGTTGTGAGTATATGATCCCAACTAATAAGTGATCCGAATTGCTCAAGAAAACAATAGAAATATGAAAACCACAACATTTACTATCATTGAGTTACTCCCTCCATTCTCTTTTATAAGCAAATTTTACTTTTTAGGTTAATTGAATAAATGATGTATTTGGACTATATATATAGACTATATACATCAATTATTAAATTAATCTAAAAAAGTGAAAGTCGCTTATAAAAGAGAATGGAAGGAGCTTATTAAGGCCCAATCTGGCCTAACTTCTAGTTTATGATATCTTTATGATTGAGATAAAGAAGTGCCGGAAAAGTCAAACAAGTGTCCCAAATAAATGATTTTTTTCTTTGATTCCACACTCTCAGAATCACTATCTGACACTCATATCACTCATACAACACATGTCGACAATCCAAACAAGTGATCATAAAAAAAAAAAAAAAAAAAATTTGCTTCATCGCACTTTATAATTTTTGAACAAATCTCACACATCTAAGAGGGTTAAACATGTATTAAAACAGTGTTGTCAATGAAGAATTAGACATTAATTGCACTATTTAAATTATAGATGGATAAATGAAACTCAAATACTATTATATATGTAGCGAGTCACACACCTATAAATGAAACTCAAATACTATCATATATGTATGCTTCATAGAGATAAACACTTATTACTAACGCATGGAAAAGCCCTAATTAGAAACTTCCACCAATCATGTCCAATCTCAAGTCATCTCACCTGGAGAGAATCAACCTCATTCTGCAACGACTGAATAGCACTAGCCTTATCATTGAAAAGCTTTTCTTTTTCTGCTATTATTTCATCCTTTTTCTTCAATTCTTGTGACTTCTCACTGATTTGAGACTCTTCAAAACAAAATCAACCACAACAACACGTATTAGCCCCACACACCCGAAAAAAAAAAATCACATACATAAAAGTTCCTAAAATTGTACATTAACAGCCATAACCACCACAAGCTTTTCTTCAAACACAAAAGTCTCATCAGTAATTGCAACATCACGAATCACAAGCACATCGATTTATAATATACAACAAATTCAATCCTAATTTCCTAAACTTAGTTTAATCAACCAAACAGTGTAACTAACTACTAAAATCGAAACTCAATGAATCGAATCGAATCGAAAGGAAACAAAAATACACACAATTAAAATATTATATTCCGCGTAAATTAAAAATTAAAAAAATAAACAGACCGAGAAATTGGATCTTGGTATTGAGTTGATCTAATTGGATCTTGAGAGCAGACGAATCAGATTCTTCGATGGAAACGTCGGCGTCGGAAGTACCGATGACGAAAATTAGGGCAACGGAAAGAGCGAAGACGAAAAGCTTCGAAGGCGCCATGAGAATCAACGCACGCTTTGCCGCCAACAAAGCTTCGGGAAGAGAAAACGCAAATTAACTGGTTTTCTGATATTTATAACACCATTTCTGAAAACCAAAGGGTTGGGTTTTGATATAGCGAAGATTTTCGTTTTTTTTCCCTTCGATGTTTTGAATTTATAATAAAAAATTCGATTTTAGATGCGTGAGAATAATTAAAGAAAAAAGGAACATATAAAAAAAAAGTAGGTGGTGGTCGTTGGTTGATTAAATTTTGTAAAGAGAGTGTCGTGGCTGAGCGAGATGAATCTAATCTAATCAAAATGATTATTATTATAATATTAATATAAAAAGTGAGATCTAAACATGTATCAAAATTTAGTTACTAATATTTTCAACAACTTAGCAAAAAAATATATATTCAACGGAAAAATTTTAATGTTGTAAAATATTCATAGTCAAAAAAATATTCTGTATTTGGTTACATCATTGTTTGAAAATAGTAATAATTTGACTTTGTGTAGTATAAAATGAAGAGATGTGGTTGAGTAGTTGTGGTGTGTGTAGGTAGGTGAATGGTGAGAACCCATTACTGCCGCCGAGGAAGGTTTGGAATTAATCGCCAGGGACCGACCGGAGTTAGTTGAGTTGAATGAGATTGTACTAATGTTGTGTATGAGTATAGTCGCATATGCCTAGCTCTTTGCATACATTGCAACCCATGATGTAGGGTTAAGTTTAAATTAAAATAAACTATTAAAAAAACTAAATACTTTTTAGCTTTAAAATAATCAACTTAAAAAAAATAATAAAAAGAAACTCAAATAATTTCAAAAAATTTACTAAAGTATCTATTTAAAAAAAAATTATTACATAGAGAATGTGTTACTGCTTATGTGGTGCATGCACTCTAATTTGATTTTAGGTATCGCATGTGGCGCATGTTTTAATGTCATATGTCAATGGTAATGGTGCATACATGCAAGAATTAGGAGCATGTGTCATTCCTTCACCACTATTTGTCACTCATCTTATAATTCTCTCCTTAAATTTTTCTTCAAAATGTCTTATATCATCAAAAGAAATGCTAATTTGATTTATTCAGTGGTAAAAACTCCGATGAAGATCCGATTTTGGAGCACTGAGACTTTCGAGTATCTTAAGATAAGTTTGATCCTCTGTTGTTAATAGTAGTCGGCGCGACCACGAAAGTAGAGCGATGAGGAAAATTCGGCGTGGCCGCTTCCTGTGGTACTAGTAAGCGCGAAATGGTGGTGCGGCTGGAGCAGACGCGGTCTCGGGGTCAAGTAGCGGGGTCGGGTGTAGTTAAAAGCGAGTGGAGCGGCCAGTTTATTTGGTTTGGTTCAAAAAGGGTCGGGTCAGACCATTTTACCCGCAATTTTAAAAACCTTAATTCTTTTCTTTTCCTATTCTTTCAATCGCGACTCATTTGTACTTTTCATCGTTCTTCCTCTTTTTCTATTCATTCAATCGCGACTGGTTTTTTGCTTTTCCTCGTTCTTCCTCTTTGCTCATCATCGTCTCGATTCCTCTTCTGCTCTTCCTCGTCCGTCGCTCATCATCATCATCTTTGTTCCTTCATTGATTTAGCCTTTAGGCATTTTGCATTGTTTCTCTGGTTCTTTCCTATTCTGTTTCTTTCCTTCCTTGATTTCTCTTCTCTTTTGCTCTATTTTTTATTTTATTATTTTCTTCTGTTTTTTTCTTCTAACAGCCATGATAATTCCTCCTCCTACTAATTCTACTCAACCATTATCATCCAAGAAGAATATAAAAGAAAAGCAAACAAGCTTGAATGATGTTTGTGATAAGAAAGCAATAGTGTGCATAGCTCGTTTCTTTTATCGGAATGGAATTGATTTCAATGTTGCAAATTCAAAAAGTTTCAAATTGATGGTTGAAGCAATTGGTAAGGCAGTTGCACCTCCACCACCCCCACCTTCTTCATCTAGATCTAAGCCAAAAGCAAAGGAAGTGGTAGTAGTAGATGATGAGTTTGATGATCAAGAATACGTTGGAGAGGATGAAGAGGATGCTAGTGGCGGAGGAAGTGATGATGAAGACTTAGATTTTAATGATTCTTGAACTTTTATTAGAATTTGGATGTTCAGTTATTTTAAGATTTAGATGCTTAAGTGTTTGTTTTCTTTAATTTTATTGCTATTTGGAAGTATGTTGGAATGTTTTGCTTAAGACTTATGGAATTGGAAGTATGTTATTATGTAGTTATTTTGATTTATTGTTATTTTAATGTTTAGTTATTTTGAGTTTTTTATGTTGGAATTTGAATGTTATTGTTATTTTGATGTTTAGTTATTTTGAGTTTTTTTTTTTTATTTACTAGTATGTTTTTTGTGTCTGCGTCGCTATAATAGCGCTCGCGCCGATCTCCGCTTCCTCGTTGCTCCCATTTTGGGGATGTCTGTGTCGTGCCATTTTTCGATATTAACAACATAGGTTTAATCCATTAGTTAGATGGAGACATTGGAGACGGTGAAAATATCAGAAGAATTGAAAGGTTTGTTACAATGTTCGTAAATAATGGAGAACATCGTGTCTGGGAGTCAGTTAAAACTGACAGTGATTGTTGTATTATGATGCATAGTTCAAATTATAGTGTCGTGATGGTTGTAATTGCAAAGATACGTTGTTGTGTTTAGTCATTTTATTTGTTTTTTGTGTTGTTGTTTTAATTGTTGTGATCGAAAGTTGTAATCGTTATGAAAAGAATGTTGTTTTCAATATGAAATTAAATGGTTACGTAAAATGAATTACATATCAAAAGCAGGACTAAAAGTGGATTCAATAATTATGTTATGGAGCTAGCTTCAACATTGGGACAATTTGTACGATTGTGTCCAGGCTGATGGCATAAACTACATATTCTTATCATTTTGTTCGTCGTATCCATTTTGGTTCGAATACGCGTGTTGTTAGGGGGACCCTTTTTCTTTCTTCGCATATTTTCGTTGTGCCAAACTATGTCCCCTTGATATGTAGGCCAATAATCCTCATTTGATATCACTGGAAAGCTATTATTCAGAAAGGAAGACGTGTGCACTTAAATAGCTGAAAAAAGCATGGGCCAAAATGAACAAATGTGCCAATATGCATGACACATACCTTATAGCCTATACATAGACGCCATTAGCCATGGCATTTTACGTGTTCTGGAATGCTGCATGCAAGACATGCTAACTGCCTAGCCTCCTTAGTCTGCAAAGCTGACACGCTGCCCTGCATGGATGAGCTTAGATTCGCCATTTTGACTGGCGCATATGAATAAAAAAGGGTGGATGTGCCATACGCATTGGCGTATGAGTGTTGTCTTGCATGCAGAAGCATTTCCATGTGAATACCTTAACTCTCTATAAATTCCAAATTAACTCAACACATTTTCATCATTAACAAACACATTATTTCTAATCCTTTTTATCAACAACAACACACAGAAACATTCCAAAATATTTCTCTATTAAGCATGGGTGATACACGTAGAGGAACCATCAACAATAATGCGGAGTTTGTAATTTATTATTTCGCAATAATATATATTTTACGTTACATTACTAAATTTTTATAAAATAATATTCTTATACATGTTCTACTTTTCCTTAAATTTTTTTTGCTAGGATCCAAAGAGATTTCATTTTCATGTACATGAATATGTCCCACACGACGAGTTGATAGAACCATATTTACGACATGTCGGTTATGGTAATCTACTCAACATAATGTCCTACTCTATTAATTACAAATTTATCCTCGTATTGGTAGAAAGGCGGAGACCTAAAACACACATTTAATCTTCCGTTCGGTGAATGTATTGTCACACTAGAGGGTGTGTACATGTTGTTGGTTCTACCTATCGAAGGTAAGGTTGTTAATGGTCGAGTTAACTAAGACAACACAATATGCGAGCTGTAACACCCTTCTAACCCCAAAGAATAATTCACAAAATATTAAGGATAATTCAATATGATTCACCACTCAAGGGTGTCACACTTCATAGAAAACATTCATAATAATTCATCATGCTCCGTAACACAGGTTACAACATTTATAACATCATTTTCTTTATAACTTCAACACATATATTGAAACTTCGCAGCGGAATCATAATTATAAAATAAACTTCATTCATCTTTATAATATCAAAATATTTTAGTCTCATCAAAAATTGAAAATTTAAATCAATTTAGCATCTTAAACTCGTGAAATATGTTAACCAAAATAACATAATATCAAACTCGAGCGTTCTCATCCCGATGTTAAATATCAGAGCAAGACACCTCTATAAATAACTGAAATAACATAAATTTCTCTAAAGCTACCTTCACGCTTCTACGAGTTATTCCTGAATATCTGCGCGTTACCCACATGGAGGCAACATTCAAACAGAAAGGGTGAGCAATCATAATCAATTATAATAAATATAAGAGAGAATAGATTGCAACCATTATATGCAACAAGTCGACAACATCAACATATCATAAACTCACACCTCAAACATCATAAGTAACTCATATACAACTTATATCACAAGCTCACATATAATCACATCACATTCACAAGTATCACCACATCATATAGCACTAACAAAATTATACAATGCCACATAGAATGTTAATGCAACATCATTGACTCAATGCATGTGGTACCAATTCTTTATGAACACCTGGTTCATCACCCTCCAAAGATCCCCACCATAGGATCGATTCCCTCTTGGAACCGGAGCATAACATAAACGCACTCAATCCACACAATGAAATTAAGGCTCAACATAAGCGGACCAACATCCAAACAAAATGGGTGGACCAACGTCCAAACAACACAGGCGGACCAACGTCCAAAATTTTATGAATGCATGACGCACAACAACATTAATAATTCGACCACGGCTAGTCAATTGCATCATCATTCACGTATTCATCATATAATCAACATCACATAGCATGTATACACATTAAACATGCACATCATCAATTTCAATCATCATTGCAACATCACCAACATCAACAACATCATCAACATCACATCATAACAACAACATCAAACTTCATTAATTCAACATCTCAACAACATCATCATAATAGTATCAACATAGCAACATCATTATCACATAATATTAGCACAACAATACAACGATTCATTATCTGAACATGTAAACTAACACTTCACTAATAAAATAGACATAGAAATAATATTTAAACATTTCATTCATTACTACTATGTTATAGCTTTGAGCGTTAGCTTTTTAACACTTCAAAACGACTCGTCAATTGGATACACGGTTAAAAAGATATAACAAAAATCGTCGGAAGATAAACAAGTTTCAAGTTCAACATTTCTTTCAACTATCAAAATTATTAACCAATTATCATTATCAGACTCTGGAAGTAATTTCATTTGATAGTAATTCGCATTAGCTTTCCAACGCTTCGAACGAAACTCGATTTGGACTTACAGTTACAAAGTTATGGCAAAAACGATTTCGCATTGCCAATTCCAGGGATCTACTACGGCCGCCCATAGCATAGGCTATGGCCCGTAGCACACCTTCGCCAAAAACTCACTTCGGGCACGTTTCTGGTGCCACAATCCAGGGGGCTGCTATGGCCCGTAGAAGAGCCCAAAAAACCCCCATTTTTTCTCGTGATTTTGTGCGATCTCTCCTATTTTTCAGCCTTGCAACAAACTCCAAACCCCATATTTTGACCTCCAACAACCCCACAACATATCATATCATGTAGTACATGAATAAAGTGAAAGAAACACATTACAACATCAAGATATGCATACCCAACAACTCAATTAACATAATTTTTCATCACAGAATCATCATCAATTATGTCTCAACATTCATAATCAATAAAAAGAAAAACAAAAACCCTATTATACTCGTCCCTCGTGCCAATCACAATTGAAAACCATTACCCACCCTTACCTTAGAATTCTTCTAGTAACTTTGATTCTCAAGCTCTTTGGATGGATGGTCCTTCCCAAGCCTTCTCTTGCCATAACACTCTTCTCTTTTCAACTTTCACGTACTGCAAAACTGACCTCACTTCTCTCTATTTTCTCCTTTAAAAATAACCTCTTTCTATGGTTTTCCACTTCTACCCTCACTTACTCCTCTAACTCTCCATTATGTCCTCAATATTCTCCCAATTGTCAATTATGTCCCTCATTCCTCTATATGTCATGTTATTCTAATTATCTCATTTATTTCATTAATAAACTATATAAGACTATTTAATAAAATAATTCCAATTAGCTATCACTCTCATTTATATCCCGAAATCAACAAAACACACAATATATGGAATTCAACAATTAAACTATAGTAAAACATCTAATCCACGAAACAGGGTGTTACACAAGTAACTTTTGGGTTCCACTTTGTTTGAAGACATGGCAAGGGGCCAAGGTATTAATCTAAAGTATCTTAATCAACATTATACAAATATGATATTAACCGAAGATTCGACCGAGGATGAAAAAACAATTAAAACTCGATGTTATATTATGATACTATTTGACAACTTTTTATTTCCTGAAATTATTGGTAATACTGTAAATATTATGTATTTATCTTTGTTAAGAGACATAAATAAGATATGAACATATAGTTGGGGTTCAGCTGTTTTGTCCCATATATATAGTTTTTTGTGTAAAAATGCACAAAAAGATACATGTTCGTTTTATTCTTGTGCTTTTTTCTCCATGCATGGGGTTGGTCGAGAATGTCGTCACTCACCCTCGTCAACAAGAACGACTTCACATTCCCCTACGTGGTAAAGTAAGTTTGTCTCATTATTTCCACTTACTTTATACTACAAATAAATGTAAATGATTTATTTTCACTATTTTTGGTTTAGGTAGCCCGTTTGAGGGATGAACTACAATAAATGTCCTAAACATGCTATAACAGTCTATCAAAATCTTATGGATCACCTTAGACCAGACGATGTATTACAACTAAACAACTCATCATCTCATTAATTTATTTTTAATATTACCGATTTACAAATCTTCTAATAATGTATTTTTCTTCTACAATTTATCTATAGGTCGTATTTGGGTCTCGACCATGAGATTAACCCCGAGTGTCATACCCTAAATTTTGACCACAGGATTTCCCATCATTGTGAGGATCATTACCACAATATGGATGTACCATCATACCTCATCAGTCTTCTCAAGGATTGTTGAGCATTCTCTTTAATCAAGAACTAGGGTTTCAAGCCCTCTCAGAGCACTCAGACAAAATATCAATCAAGAAATGACATGATCTTCAACTTGTCTAACCTCTCAAACATCCATGAAGGATCAAGAGGTCTCCCATAACAAGTATTTGTGTGTGTGTAGCGAGCGAGAGGTCTGGGGTTCGAATCCCCCTCGCCCCAGACCTTTTGGTTTTATTTTTTGAACAATTTTCAAAGGTTGTTTTCATATATTAACTACTCTTTCCAGACTCTATCAGCCCACGCACATGGCTCAGATGGTAAAGTTTTAAACTCTCCACCTCAAGGGCGTGAGTTCAAACCTTGGGAGGACCATCCCATATTTTTACCACTTAATTCCTTCATTTTTTTATAACTTCTAAAATAACTTCAAAAATTAATTTATCTTTCAATTTCAATCATTTTTTAATGATTCTTTTTTCAAAATTCACAAATATGTTAAAGTATTTTATTCCACAAAAAAATCAAAAAGATGTTATTTATTTAATATATTTTGAATTTTTTGAAAATATTCCTTTTTAATTATTTTTAAACATTTTTAAATAAATTATTTCCCTTGATTTGTCAATTTCAAATGATTTTCAAATCATTCTATGAATGAAACATGATTTTTTCAAACACTTATCCAAGATCACAACTTGCTTTTTTTACACATGTTTGATAATTTTGATCATTTTAAATGATTTTTGTTCAAATTAAAATGTACTTTTCAATCAAATTTGGGTTTTGATCTTTTTCACCCTCACAAACATTTTTCAATAAACTTTTGGGCCTCTAATAGAGTGTAAGACTCATCCCTTATCACACACAAACTTTTTGGGCCTCAGTCATTGTTTAAGACCCGATACAATTTTCAAATAACGGTGTGATCGTTGTTTTTCATCTGGGCCTCCCTTGTGTTGTAAGTTCCATTTTTCTTCTTTTCAAACACTTTTGGGCATCTAATAGAGTGTAAGACCCATCCTTCTTGTAAATACAATAAATTTGGGCCTCAGTCATTGTATAAGTCCCTCTGTGGTTTTCAAAACTACGACGCGATCGTCGCCTTTTCAAAAGAATTCATTTGGGCCTCTCCTTAAGTACAAGCCCCAAACTTCCTTTTACAACCACTTTCCTTTTGATTTAGATTCAAATTCATAGTTGTATCAAAACTTTATTCAATTTCTTGAATAACTAACCATACAGTTGTGGTTACTATGTTGGAGCTTGCACAACTGTAAGTTCTACCATAGTCTTCTACATACTTGTTTATATATTTCATCTGTATATATATGCTTGTATATGCTTGTTTAGAGTTTTCCCCAGCAAATTAGGTCTAGGTCTAGATCAAGCCAGTGGTTACTCTTTCAACACAGTCAAAACTAGTTCCCCATAGGAAATTTCAGATATAGTCTTGCTTCCTCTTGGGCTTATACAATATGGAACATAGAAAGGCATTATTCTCGGTGAAACTTTTCTCAAGACTGTCACTACTTAGAAATTTGTATAAGAAATTCATTTCCCCATAGAGGATTAATTCTCGGTGAAACCTCTTTTGAATTTCTTCAAACCCTAGAACTGTTCACTAAAGAAAGGATTATTCCCGGTGAAACCTTTCTTGAACGTTTCTTAGGTTTGGACCCACAGGCTTCCTAAAAGCATCCCTAGCCTTCTCTTGGGCTTTGTACAAGGACCCTCAGGCTTCTTAAAAGTTCTCAGCCTCCTCTTGGGCTTAGTACAAGGACCCAAAAGACCTCCTACAGGTATAGGACAGAACCTAGTCATCTCTTACTAGTTCAATCCTCTAGAGAGTCAGAACATCAGACCGACTTAGGGTTGATTCTCATCCCTTAATACACCAGCCTCCTCTTGGGCATCATACAAAGACCATCCTCCGGTTAAGATCAACCTCTTCATACCAGTAGACTTGGAAAGTCTCATCTCCTCTTAGATCTCAAAGAAACCCTCAAGTTTCCTAAAAGCAAAGGAGAAACCTTGATCATTTCATCAACCTCCAGCAGAGTTAAAACCTCCAAAGGTTAAAAAACTCAATCTTTAAGCTTCCACTCTAAATTCCCCAGCTAGGGTCAAATTACCACCAATAAACCCTCAGAAAAATCAGAACCTCAAGGCATCTGATATTTCAATTCTTCTTCACTCCTCAGTAAGAGTTGATTCCCCAATTTGGACCTGTCTCTGGATCTCAATAAATCCTCAGCAGAAGCCAGCCTCCTCTTAGGCTTCACATAAGAAATTCCCCAACCAGCCTCCTCTTAGGCTTTGTATAATGATTTTCCCTCAGCAGATTTAGCCTCAATCTTGGGCTTTGTATAAGACAGATAAAATATTTTCCAGCTGAGTCAATAACTTTTAGCCTCAATCTTGGTCTTTGTACAAGACACATATAAAACCCTCCCCGGTGGATCCAATCCTTTTAGCCTCAATCTTGGGCTTTGTACAAGACAGACAAAATATTC
The DNA here is from genome assembly GCA_022829125.1 of Lathyrus tuberosus. Lineage (NCBI taxonomy): Eukaryota > Viridiplantae > Streptophyta > Magnoliopsida > Fabales > Fabaceae > Lathyrus > Lathyrus tuberosus. The sequence goes on along the minus strand of JALAZF010000744.1, from coordinate 1,939,676 downwards.
CCCAAAAGAGTCAATCTCTTTTCATCCTCAATCTTGAGCTTTGTACAAGACAGAAATAAAACTCCCTAAATAGAGTCAATGTAAGACCCATAGCTTTTGAATAATTTTTAAGTATTAGGTTGTATAATTATTAAGAGAGTTAGGGGTTGCCGATCGTGAGTCCGAGTTTTGTTGATAAATAATACTGTATTACCAGGGCCAGGTCAGGAGTGTGACTAGAAACTTTGTTGTGAGTGGTGTTGTTCTCTTGTTTTAATTATCTATACTAATTATCTTTTTTATTTCGGAAATAATTGGATATAAAATTACCGGCTGACCGGTCGAAATAATTATATTTATGAGTTTTAGCATTTCCAGTCTGTTTTCTATAATTTTGTCACCTATAATTTATTTTAATATGTTCAAATATTATTTTTGATAAAAACACGAATTCAACTGTTTTTCGTTCGGGTCTTTTTCGACACTTGTAGGTTGGTTGGAAAATTTATTATTTTGTTTAGGAAAAATAAAATTAAATAAAATAGTGCTTGGGTTATTATTTTGGTTGTGTACTGTAACGGAAAGTTAAAATACATATAAGTATATGTATGAACTAATTTCACAAAACCAAATATCATGATATTTTGGAAAAAATGATGATTGGTTCCACGTGAGATTTTGTAGGGCGGTTACTATTTCTTCTGAGACAAAATATTATTAGTGTTAAGCTGGTGGTTATTTCATTTTTTACAAGTCTGTTATCTCTCTCCTTGAAAAGAAATAGTTCTGTGCTCATCAACTCCATATTCTCCATTTTCAAAAGCTTGCTTTGGTAATATATTTTTCGTACCTTAAGTATATTATTTCTTTAAGCCAGTGCATGCATGAATACTATTGGTATGGTTTTCTTTTTATTAGAGTTAACGTGAATATGTTTTGGTTTAACTTATATAGCATGATTTTTATATTTTTTAAGGATTGTTTTAGGAGTGTAAATTATCATGTTATTTAATAAGCTTAAGTGAGTTTATTGGTACTGGTAGTAGTGTTAAGAAAGTAGAAATAATTTAGGTATTATATTTGGTTTAGGAAAAAATATTGCATGACGAAGAGAAAAAGAAGAGAGAAACAGGTGCCGGCGACCTATTACGACCGTCACGCGCATTTTTACCTGGCCACGACCGTAACATCTGTGTTACGACCGTAACAGGCAATGACGACCGTAACAGGAGGTGACGACCGTCACTCTCCCCACTTGCCTTCTTTTCTTTACTTTTTATTAGGTTTGTTTATTATGATATTTTTTATATACTAGTTAGTTTTACTGTAGGTTTATTTTCTTTCTTTTTCTGTTGCTTTTACGTTTTATTTTATTTTAGTAGTAGGATTTTATTATTAATTTTAGGTTCTAGTTTTCTACTTAATTGGTTTACTAGTGTATATGATTATGAAAAGAAAATATTTTGGATTAAGAAAAAATGTTGGACAAAAAAAAAAGAGAGAAAGTATAACAAAAAGGAAAAAAAAAAAGAAACAGGGCCGGCGTGCGTCACAGGAGTGACGACCGTCACTCTTCAAACCAACTTGTTTTCTTGTATTTTTTTATAATGTTTAGTTTCTATTTTTTTTTGTTCTTCTTTTATTTTGGGTTTTTGTTTTGTTTTATTCTAGTAAATTAGGAGTTATTTTTTTGTGATTAGTTTTAGGTTTTTGTACTAGATTGGTTTTAGTTACTGATGGTTGATTATGTGGAAGATGTTATAGTATTAAATACTAGTAAAAGGTGTCACATGATTTGTATATAATAAATTAATTAATATTTTTTTATCTCATTTAAAATGTTTAACTAATTTAATCTTATTTGGGTAATATTGGTGTTAAATATTTTAATATAATCGGCAATTACGAGGAGAACCGAGATGTTGATTTTTGGGTTTTTTAGAAAACGGTAAATAAATTAGTATTTATCGGGAATGGTTATATTTATGAGTTAGAACTGAGAGGGAATAAAATACCTTATTTAACGGTAAATATTATGTGGTTTAGGACGTGATAGTACCGGTACGTGGGAAGAAGGAAATTATCAGGAAGCGTGCGAAGGTAAGGGCACCTTCTAACGATATTATATAGTACTGAATGCGGATGTATTTGTATGAATGATTGTGTGCCCACTTGGGGTCCTTGTGAAAATGATGTGCTGATTGAGTTTATTAATGATAAATGTGTGAAATGCTTTCATATGATTTGTGCGAAATATATGAATTGGCATGAGGTTATGATTGCCTGAGACGAGATTATATAAATTGTTGCATTTGCATTTGTGTGTGCATGCATACCATAGTTGCGTGTAGGTAGTTGGTGCCGAATGGGCCAGGGTGATGTGACTGAGCCGTCACCTAATCTCGAAGGGATTCTACTGCACCAGGTGATGTGACTGAGCCGTCATTGATCCTTTGGGATCAAATTGAGTCAGGTGTCTGTGAGGAGGCAACACCGGGTGTCTGCAAGGGCAGCACTTTTTGTGTCTGCAAGGCAGCACGGTTAGTGAGGACCCATTGGGGGTATCACGACTCTCTGTGGAGAGGTAAAATTCCGGGATTCATGCATGGTGAGGGTACCCGACGAATTGGGACCACCAATCCATATAGAGTCTGCATTTAGGATATATGTGCATTTACTTTGTGGTGTTAAATTGTGTTTCAATTATATCATGTTATACCTGTATATGTGTATTCTTTTCTATATGCTATTTTTAGAAAGTGACCCTCTACTATTATTACGATGTGGTTAACGACCACCCAGACTATGGAAGAGCCACAGGTTCCGCCGATCGTGTTGGGGACTGTGACCACCTGGGATTTCATTGACCAGGATCGGCCCAGTGCTTGAAGGATTGACCCGACTTCAAGTACGGCTTACTACTACGGGAAGATAGTGATCACGACTAGACATGACACCCTGCAAATACACCAGAGCGTGATTTGGCAGACGACCCCATTTCTAGTTCCCATGCAGGGAGCAGGGGGAGTTCCAGGAGTAGCACCTATGGATCCTCATCCGAGGGCGCAGAGGAGTTCAGAGGGAGAGACTGTACCTCGTGGTGGATTGGGAGCCACTACTTGTGGAGGATTTGAGGTGGGAGGACCTTCTGTACCTGCGAAGGTGCAGGAGGGGGATGTGTCTGGAGCAGCGACTGCTGTTAGACCTGGACCTTCAGGGGATCCCGCGGTATCTCGCCCGGGTTATTCCCCTAGAGTTTCTATGGAGGGGGATAGTTGCTTTAAGATTCCAGCCCCTTCAATAACCCCGACCATGTGGGTTGTGTAATACCCCAAATTTTGACCACTTAGATATCCCATCATTGTGAAAATCATCATCACAATATGGATGAACCATCATGCTTCATTAGTCTCCCCAAAGATGGGTGAGCACACAATACAATCAAAATTAGGGTTTCAAGCCCTCTCTGAGTGCTTAGACAAAGGATCAATCAAGAAATGACACGATCTTCAACTTGTCTAATCTCTCAAACATCCACAATGGATCAAAAAGGACTCCCACTTCAAGGATTAAGCACAAGGCTGCTCCCTTCTAGGTGGATCAAGTCTCAAGATCGACAGTGTCACCAAATTAGGGTTTTGGTCGACCAGAGTCTCCAGATGGAAATTTTCATCTGGGCACAAGGCAATGATCCAAAACATGACCTAATATGCTTCATGGAACCTCATGAACCCATGCATCAAGTCAATTTTGCCTCAGGGGATGCATTCATCAAAAATCAGGAATTAGGGTTTCTTGACCTAATTCACCCCTAAGTTGACTTTTGGGACAAACCATGAGCCAAGACCTCAAGAGATGATTTGAGGGTCTCTAATACACCATATTGATCCATTTGGAACAATGGATTGATCCAAGAAGCTTGAGCAACAAGTCTCAATTTCATCTGCACCACAATTAGGGTTTTAAGAGAAAAGTCAACTGTAACTTTGACTTTTGACCAAGACATGCTCCCAAACCCTAATACATGATTGAATATACCCTATGACACCCATGGAACATGTCCATCAAGTTTGATTTAGGTCAAGGACATGATTTCCTGAAGAATTGCACAGTTTGGAATTCATCTGATAAAAAGTCAACTGTGCACAAAAGTCAACTTTGACTTTTTGAGATTTTTCACCAAAATGGATTTTTAACCCTAAAATGATGTTAATGTATGATTTGAATCATCATTCATCAAGAAAAATCAAGAAAAGTGAGATAACTTCTAAAAGGGGTAACCATAAAACTTAGAAATTTTTCTAAGTTAAAAATAAAGTGGCAAAGGTACAAACTTTGGAGGATCATAACTCTTAAACCACAAGGCCATTTTTTCTCATCCAAAGATGGATTTGTAGCCCTCATTATCACCTACAAAAACTTCAACTACAAGTCATTCCAATTCATTAAGGATTTTGAGTTATGGAGTGATCAAAGTGGCTGAAAGGTGAAAATGTCACTTTTTCCAACACTTAGTGAAATTTTCACTAAGTCAGAATTTGCCTTCACTTTTTGCCAAATGTAGGGGGATTTTTCACTTGGAATCAAAAGAGATCAAAACCAAACTTGTTCAAACAGTTGTTGTATCATGTAAGAGCTTTCCAAAATGGCCAAGAACATTGCCAAATTCAACCTACACCATGAGATACAACATTGCCAAGTTGCCTTGCTGAAATCTGTCAAGGCAAGGCAGAATTTGCATTTTGGCTCGATTTGCCAAAATCAGCCAATTTCAATTGCTCCAATCCACTTGGACACCTCAGAGGATTGAATCTAAAAGGGACAATCACTGAGCCAAGCCTCCAAGGTCCAAGGAACAAGGAATAGCATGTTGAACCTAGAGTTGCCAAAATAGGGACAAGACTTCAAATTTGGAATGAGGCATTCAATGGAACCATCAAGGTGGCATGGACTGAGCCATTCTTATCTGAAATCAGTCAAGACTTATCCAAGACCAAGGGGACCAAAGCTCTGTGCCCTAACCTCTAGTCAATGGCTAGAGGAGACTTGGATTTTCATTGGACAACATTGGCCAAACCTACTTACCAGCTGCCATGCACTATTCCTTGCAAAACAAACTTGCTCTACTATAAATAGAGCTCAATTGTGGTCAGTTTAAGTACACCAAAGCCATCTAACAGATGCTTTCCTCAAAATCTCTTTCTCTTGGCAAAAATGCCTTTCTTAGCAAGGTAGCTATCGGGTTTTGAGTTTGAGAGCTTTTCCAATCAAACCAATCACTCACACACCTCACATACATCACATATGAGCTGATCAAACACTCACATAACTTCTGAAACATCAATTTCATGAAATCACCAGCTGGTTGCTCAAATTTTCAAACAAGGTGCAGCTGAGGTACCACAAAATGATCCAGCCAATTTCAATCAAGTCCAACCATCCAAACACAATCCATAAGGTGTAGGGAAGTTGTTCAGATCATCACAACTCATCTGTAACACCTCCAAATCAAAAATCACTTTGAACTTGCTGTCACGGCTTGGAGGTAAGCACATACTTGGTCATCTCTCAATCTATACATATTTCCTCGCACAATAATTTGGCCATATGTTCATAATCATGCATGGAATGTTTTCCCTCAATTAATTGCATTGTTTGAATCGTGTATCAAAAATCCTAGCCTTCATGCAGAAATTAGGGTTCTTGAGGTTTCTTCGTGATTTCTTGTTGTATGTTTAATTTAAATGAAATTAAAGTACATAGACATGATCGTGAGGTTGAGACGAGCATAATGATATGTGGATTGCATGATATGATTACGTATTCATGGAGATTGGATAGAAAACGCAAATCTGAGAAACCAAGAACACGCGCGTGTTCTTCAGCTTGTTCTTGGCGCCTTTTTTTCAAATTCAAATGTTTGAATTTTGTGATTTTGTTTAATTGATTCAAAAATTAATTTCTCTCTGAGTTTTAATGATTTTGAGTTGATTCTTTTTTTAATAATTCACAAAAATGTTAAAATATTTTATTTTATAAAAAAATCCCAAAAATATTATTTATTTCATATAATTGATATTTTTGTAAAGAATTAATATTTTGATTGTTTTTGGCATTTTAAATATTTTTTCTACATTGATTTTGCAACTTTTAATGCTTTCTAATTATTTTGTAGGTCAATACTTAATTTTTAAAGCATTAATCCAAGATCACAATTTGTTTTTCATATGTTAAACAATTTTGATCATTTTAATTGAATTTTTATTCAATTAAATACATTTTGAAAACAAATTAGGGTTTTGGATTAATTCAACCCTCATAAATCATTTTCAAAACACTTTGGGCCTCTATTAGAGTGTAAGACCCAATCCTTTTTTTTGACCAAATCATCTTTGGGCTTCACTTATTATATAAGTCCCGATACCGTCAAAAAACAAACGGCGCGATCGTCGCCTTTTCAAAAAATCATCTGGGCATTCCCTCGAGTAGTAAGACCCATTTCTTTTTCTTTAAACCTTTTTTGGGCCTCTTGAGAGAGTGTAAGACCCATCCCTTTGTACAGAAAACCTTTTTTGGGTCCCAGTCACTTGTATAAGTCCCTCTGTACAAATTCAACAGTGCGCTCACTGATAAAACCCTGGGCCTCTCCTTGAGCTGTAAGCCCCAAATCTTTCTTTTTCAAAGCACTTTCTCCTTTGATTTTGAATATACTGTTGTTTTAAATCTTTCTTTGTTGAACAACTAACCAAACAGCATGGAAGCACTACAACCGAGTAAGTGGTTATCGCTTTCATTTACTGCTTTCATATTATAAACTGTATTGTGGGGCTGCTCACTGTAAGTCTCCTTTCATAAACTCATATCTACTGTGTAATAATAGTATAGATATTTCGAGTTTCCCCGGCAACTACGTCTAGAACTAAGTGACGCCGTTTCATTTATTCGTAGAAATAGACGCCTAGATCCCCAATAGGAGCACCAGATACAGTCTTCTCTTCGGCTGTCCTCCTTAGGAATCGTCAAGAAGCTCTACTCCCCAAGATGAATGTATTCTCCGTGAATGGCATCTTTGAGTTTCTTCCCAATTCTCGAACTTTCCTGACTTGATCTATTCCTTGTGGATAGCTTGCCTTGAATGTCTCGGGGTTTGGGTACCCACTACGATCATAATCTTGGACCTTAACTAAGGAACCCTCTTTAAAAGCTAAAAGTCGCTGGATAGTAAACCTCGCACGTTTACCAGTGGTTTTCATCTTTAAAAGAGTTATCTCTCCTAATGGAAAGGAGATGATAGACCCACGGGCTTCTTAAAAGCATCGGCCTCCTCTTGGGCATTATCCAAGGACCCTACGGCTTCTTAGAAGTATTCACAGCCTCCTCTTAGGCTTCGTATAATGATCTCTTCCTCCGGGAATGATAGCCTCCTCTTGGGCTTCGTACAAGGACCCGTCGGCTTCTTAAAAGATTCCAGCCTCCTCTTGGGCTTCGTACAAATTGTCCCGACGACCTCCTAGAGGTATAGGAACAGAACCTAGTCATCCTCATAGAACAGTCCTTTCATAGAGTCTACTACTGTTTCTCGAAGCATAGTACAAAAGATAAAACTCTAGACACGGACAGTCTAACTTCCTTGAGTCTCAAAGACATTCTCAAGCACCCTTCGTTAAATAGGAAGGAAACCCACAGACTCAGACAGTCTCGATACCCTTTGGATTTCCCGTTTCCTCAAAGAGAAGGAAATATCCCTGATCCTCAAATTAAATCCCTGTGTACAGTGTTACTCATATAAGAACTGATTTTCTCTTTTAAATCAGTATATTGGATCTGTCACTCAACTGAAACAGTTACAACAGCCTCCATCTCAGGCTTCGTACGAGATACCAAAATTCTCCCCAGTGGAGTCAAAACAACCTTTTCGCATCTCTCTCGGGCTTTGTACGAGATACAAAAACACTCTATTACTGAGTATAAAAGATTCTCCAACTGAGTCAACTCTTTGCTAGCCTCCTCTTAGGCTTTGTATAACGATATGCCCCACTGGGTCAAAAACTTTTAGCCTCTCTCTCGGGCTTTGTACGAGACACAAAATAGCCTCCTCTTAGGCTTTGTATAATGATTTTCCTAGCGGAAATTAGCCTCCTCTTAGGCTTTTGTATAAGAAAACCACTGGTTGATCCAATCGACCTTTTAGCATCAAAGCTGGGCCTCGTTCACAGTACACAAACATCAACAACTCCTTTCATCTAAATCGCTGTAAGCGGCAAGCCTCTGGATCATCTACATCCATGTCACTGTCCCTCTTTTAGCATGAGAAATTCCTAAGGAAAGATGGCATTGCTCTACACTGAGTTAAAGTCTTCTCCTTCAGGTTAAAACCCTTTCTTCGGAAATTATGGCATTGCTCGGATCCGCGTATCCCAGTTAAAGTAATTCTCCTTCTCCCCTCTTTAGAGATGACAAATTCTCTCTAAAGCCGAGGTCTTTCAGCTTCACGTCTTGGGCTTTGAACAAGACACAAATAGACCTTTTAGCTTCACATCTTGGGCTTTGAACAAGATACAAATCACCTTTCGCTTCATGTCTTGGGCTTTGAACAAGACACCAAAAACCAATTTCCTCCCATAGAATAGGAGGAACTACGAACACTCTGATTTCCCTGTTTCGGTAAACGGGAATACGTAGGCATAAGATCGAAAGAAAAGATCTTAGCGAGCGCAATCAACAAAAAACCCAAATCCCATATCTCCGTAAATCAAAAGCAGTAATTCAAAAGCACCAGTCCTAACATCCTAATCCTTATTCCCCGCCAGAAACCTTCTGCCCAGATCGAAAGAAAGAAACCTGTATTGGCGAAATACGAATAACCAGTACAAAGGCCCCCCACATTGATAGCATTTGTAACCTAACAGACCGCTGTTTAAACTCAGTATGCAAAGCAGGGTTAATTGGAGACATCTATTTCCCTTCCTTATTCAGCTCACAATAGGATAAAAAATGAATCGACCTGTAGTCAAAGCTCAAACCGCAGAGAGCGACCAGCGCTTAAGAACCGCGTCCAAAATCGCTCGCTACAGAAAAGTGGCGCCCACCGTGGGGCCCGTTCCTTTCTTTCTACTTCTCTTGTGTGAAAAATTACACAAATGGCGACTCTGCTGGGGAGTCTCCTTTTCTTCCTTAGGGCATCATCCCCGTTTTCTACGGAAAATGGGAACTCTACCGAAGAGAAAGATTGACCTATGCTGGTCCATCTCTTAGGCAGGGAACCACAGATTGGGGCTTCCGTCGGGGAACCCATTTCTGTCAGGAAATTAAGAATCGTAACTTTATAAGTCTAGGATGATTAGGACAAATATATATACTGCTTTTCCTAAATGCTATACGTGTTTATTTTTCTGCTACTGGGAATGCGTGTGATGCCGCATGTGGTGAGAATGAGTATACACCTAAAAAAGCCAAACCCTTTCGTAGTGCGGAAGCTATCGGAAATAGCTGTTACGCGATACTACCCTCATTTGAGGATGGTGATCTATTCTCGGTGAATAGCACTTACTCTAAGATTGCACACAACTCGCTGGCGATCCGCTTGTTGTTTTGCTTTCCTGGGAGGAGCTGAGGATAATGAGTACAGGTACAAAAATCACCCTAGTATAAACCTTTGGGGATGGGTAGAGCCTTGACTTCATGACAATGACCCTTTGACCCCATGTTTTTTCTATGTTTTTGTGTGCTGCATTCATGCATTCATTTAATAAAACATTAAAACATTCAAAAAATTTCTCTTCTAGTCTCTCTGTTTTTCAAATTAAACTAAGACTGTGATTGCAAATATCAGAGAAAAAGATTGCATTAATGGATTTCGGTAGAAGGAGAACTCACCAGTATACCTTCAAGGTTCCAAAACTAGGGGATTTGAGAAAGTTAGCTAGGATGATCGTTAACCCAGAGGCTTTCAGAGCCAAGCACGGTGGTTTGCTACCACTGTTAAGAGTCCATGTGATTAAGGGAATCATGGACGCACTCATTCAATTCTACGATCCAGTTTATCACTGTTTCACATTCCCGGATTACCAGCTATCACCAATGCTGGAGGAGTATTCTCATCTGACTGATTTACATATCATTGATCGAGCTCCGTTTTTTGGACTGGAAGAAATTCCAAAGAATCAGACTATTGCAATAGCAATTCATTTGGACGAGTCTGAGGTCAGGACTCACATGACCACTAAGGGTGGCATCCAAGGTTTGCCAGCCCAGTTCTTGACAAAGAAAGCTCTGTACTTCGCTAGTATAGGGAACGGGACTGCTTTTGAAAGCATCTTTGTCTTGCTCACCTACGGGTTATTTTTGTTTCCCAACATCAATAACTTCGTCGATATCAACGCTATTAAGGTTTTTCTCATTGGAAACCCTGTGCCGACTTTGCTCGCAGATGCGTATCATTCTGTACACTTAGGAAATTTGTACATCGGAGGGGAGATCACATGCTGTGTACCTTTGCTCTACAAATGGTTTATCTCTCACTTGCCCAAGTCTGCTGCTTTTTGGGATTGCAAGAGTGACTTACGTTGGTCGCAGAAGATCATGTCTCTCACCAACTCTGATATAGATTGGTGTAATATGATTTATGAGGGAATCAGAATCATTGACCGTTGTGGAAACTTCCCCAGCGTACCCCTCATAGGAACTAAAGGAGGAATCAACTATCATCCGATATTAGTTCTTCGTCAATTTGGATACCCGATGAGACACATCCCACTGGGTGTTCATCTGGAAGGTCTTTTCTTCAAAGAAGGAGAAAGTGACAGAGCACTAAAGATGGAAATAGTGTAAGCTTGGAAACATGTTCATAAGAAAGGACGAGAGTCTCTGGGAAAACCGGATTGTGTCTCGGTGGAGCCTTATCTCCATTGGGTACAAACTAGAGCTCTCAAGCTAAAAATGCCTTATCCTCGTTACGGAATTCTTCCGCCGAGGGAAATTGTCATGTACTTCATGACGGAAACTGAAAGGCTTCAGGTTACTCTCAACAAGGTTCAAAAGGAAAGAAGGTCTTGGAAGAACAAGTACCGCACCCTCGACGTAGAGTGTATCCAAATACAACAACTACTAAAAGAGAAAGATGCTCTGATTGAAATTTTGGAGCAGCATGCTGTAGAGAATCAAGATGACCAAAGGAATTTGCTCGCTCCTTTCACCTGGCAAAGGAATGACAACCCGACAACGGCCCAAGCGCCCCGGTCAAAGAAGAGGACTCGGGACCCATTAGTTTAGGTTTCTGTTTCTGCACTTTGTAATCTACTGTATTTCCATTTTTGTAATCCTTTGGAATTCAATAAAAAGGGGTTTCCCCACTGTTTGATATTTGCAATCTAATTGTCGAAGTTTATTTTAATTAAACCTAAAAACAATTAATATAATCATTGCATTCATCATTCTCACATCGCGTATTCTCCTTACCTACGAATCTCACGTTTGTGTCTCGATTCTAGAGTCAAACTGTCTCATTCGTATAATACTCGGGCCAATCGTCAGAAAAAGATGGATGATCTTGAGGAAGAAAACAGAGAGTTGAAAGAAGAGATCGACGCTCTGAGAGAGGATATGAGAAAGCTTCGTAACGACATGCAAGCCATGGCAGAAGCTCAGCTACAAAGAACTGTGATCTCAGAGATCACCTCAACGCCCATCATAGAAAAGTATGATCCTAGGTATCAGATGCCGAAAGATCGTCCTTGGGGCATGCCTGTTAACTATATCCCGGAAGGATATGTTCCGCCGATCACTGAAGATCAGGGAATCGCAACAGAAGTCGCTGGGCCTGAAGGTTACAAACTTCGGGAAAGCGAAGATGCTAGGGGCATACTCAAGACTCCTGAAGGTTACAAACTTCGGGAGGTGCCAAGACTTACTGCCGTAGTCACGGTACCACCCCCTGTGGTGCACACTGTCCCAGAAGGACAGATTCCACAGACACCTTCTGGTAAGAAGGAAACTATGTTCGACAGAATGGATGAATTCCAGGAGCAGTTCTTGGAAATGCAGAAAGAGCTGTAAGCCATTCGCGGTCAGGATCTATTTGGAAAGAACGCCGCAGACCTCTGCTTGGTCCCAAATGTGAAAGTCCCGCACAAGTTCCAAGTGCCCGACTTTGAAAAATACAAGGGTAACTCTTACCCTCAGAGCCATCTGGTGATGTACGCTCGGCGGATGTCAGCTCAGACGGAGAATCAGGACCTGCTGATTCACTACTTTCAGGATAGTTTAACCGGTGCCACACTCAAATGGTACATGGGTTTAAACCGTACTACGATCAGTACATTCAGAGATCTTGGTACTGCCTTCGTCCAACAATACAAGTACAATTTGGACATGGCACCCGACAGAGATCAACTCAGATCAATGTCGCAAAAGGACAAGGAAACCTTTAAGGAATATGCTCAAAGGTGGCGTGAAATTGCCGCTCAAATTTGTCCACCTCTTGAGGAAAAAGAGATGACAAAAATCTTCTTAAAGACCTTAAGCTCATTTTACTATGACGGAATGGTTGCCAGTGCACCCAGTGATTTCACCGAAATGGTCGGCATGGGCGTACGTCTTAAGGAAGCCGTCCGAGAAGGACGTTTGGTAAAAGACACTGGATCGACGAGCGGTACTAAAAAAATACGGTAGTGCTCTCCCAAAGAAAAAAGAGCAAGATATTGGGAATATCTCTCTCAGAAAGCAAAGGCGACGTTATCAGCCAGTAGCAGCTGTTACTCCTGCTATCGGCCCCGCGCCTGTTCCTATGTATCAACCTCAGGTTGCGCAGAGCCAACCTGACCAACAAAGGACACAACAGCCTCTTCAGCAGGTTCGTCCTCCATATAACAACAACCGTACAACACGGCCACCAGGATTTGATCCTATACCTGTAACGTATGCAGAACTGTTTCCGTTACTGCTAGCCAAGGGGCACATCCAGACTAAGTCTCCCCTTTCAGTTCCGGAAAATCCGCCTTTCTGGTTTAAGGTGGATCAAACATGCCCTTATCATCAAGGAGGTTCAGGGCATAAAATTGAGACTTGCCTCAATTTCAAATCCGACGTGCAAAAGCTTGTTAGGAGCGGGCTCTTATCTTTCAAAGATACGAATCCTAATGTTCTTACGAACCCGCTGCCTCAACATGAGAAAGCTGCAGTCAATCTGATTGAGAAAGAGACTAACAATGTCTATCAAATTCACGATGTACTCTTATTGGGGACCAATCTGGTCAAGATGCATTGTAGACAGAGTGGATATGGCCATGTGCCACCTCATAATTATCACCAGTGTGATATCTGCTCTAAAGATAACCAAGGATGTTCTGTAGTGCAATCAGCTCTACAGGAACAAATGGATCTTGGATGGATCCAGGAGCACCGAGTTCGTGGAGTTAACATGGTCTCTACGAAATCTAATGTCATTCAAAACCACGACATCCGTGTGATGAATGTCAACTTGGTGGCGATGCACTCAAGGCAAAGCCAGTATCATAATCTACCGCGGTACGATTACAGTTCCTGTCTGATTTGCTCGGTAAACAAATAGGGATGCTCTTTCATATAAGAGGCCCTCCAGCGTCAGATGGATCTTGGATGGATCCAAGACTACCATGATAGGAACTTCTATCAAATCAACATGGTTCAGATCTTTGACATCCGCGTGATGAATACCAATCTGGTAGAGTTACATGCTGAGCAGGTCCGACTCGGATTCTTAATATCACATGATTATCAAAATTGTAAAGTGGGTTGCGAAAACGATCGAGGTTGTACCCTTGTCCAGGAGGCACTTCAGCACTTGTTAAATCACTGGTGGATGCCAATCTATATGGACGAAGATACTCAGCAGATTAGTATCAATCACAGGAATCCTACTCGTCGTCAAAGTCAGGATGTCCGATCAATGGAAGGTAACCTAGTGAGGTTACATTGTATTCAAAGTGGGTGTGGCCAGGTGCCACCACACAACTATGACAGTTGTAGCGTCTGTTCGGAAAGTAACCAAGGGTGTTACCTTGTGAGAGCAGCTCTTCAGGGTCAGGTCGATCATGGAGAAATTCGTCCATATCCAGGTTCAGGACCCATCATTTGGTCGCCGAACTACCTTGCCGAGCAAGTTAAGAATGTTGTCACGATCTCTGGTCATCACCAGATCAGGGATGTTTTTGCCATCGTCCCTCTACTTAACGAATCTAGAGTTCCCAACCGAGAACGGATCGAGGTTACTTATGACGGTCAGAAAAATCAGAAGGTTCCCATAGTCATCTATCTACCGGGGCCACTACCGTATGAATCAGCTAAGGCAATCCCTTATAAATACGGTGCAACAATAATCGAGAATGGAAAGGAAATTCCATTACCCTCCGTCGTAAATATTGCAGACATCAGTCGTGTAACACGGAGCGGTCGAATCTTCAACCGAGGGGTTGGAGAATCCAACAAAGAAAAGGAACTTCAGGCAGAAATTCCTGATCCACCAGTCGGTCAATCTAGTAATCCCGACTTTTCAAAAGACAAAGATGAGATGCTAAAGCTCATCCAAAGGAGTGAATATAACATTGTTGATCAACTGTTACAGACTCCTTCAAAGATCTCAGTATTATCATTGTTACTCAGTTCAGAAGCACACAGAGAGGCTCTACAGAAAGTCTTGGAGCAAGCCTTTGTGGAACAGGATGTAACAATCAGACAATTCGATAGCATTGTCTCTAACATCACTTCCTGCAATAATTTGGGATTTAGTGATGAGGAATTACCTGAAGAGGGTCGTCGTCATAACATGGCGCTCAACATTACAGTCAACTGCCAGGACGATGCTTTAGCCAACGTACTGGTAGACACAGGGTTAGCCCTGAATGTTATGCCGAAGTCCACTTTGATGAAATTATCATTTAAGGGCCCTCCGATGAGAACCAGCGAGGTCGTCGTCAAAGCATTCGACGGATCCAGAAAAACAGTTATCGACGAAGTTGATCTTCCCATAACTATTGGTCCTCACACTTTTCAAATCACTTTCTAGGTCATGGACATCCGGGCAACATACAGTTGTTTATTAGGAAGACCTTGGATACATCAGGCTAGAGCGGTTACTTCAACCCTCCACCAAAAGCTAAAGTTCGTCAAGAAGGATCAACTTATCACGGTTTGTGGGGAACAAGCCTTACTTGTGAGTAACCTATCATCATCTACTTGTGTGGAACCCGAGGAGGTTATTGGAACTCAGTTCCAAGCACTATCGGTGAGCAAGGACAATCAGTTCAAAGAAGGAACTTCAATTTCTTCATACAAAGATGCTATCAAAGCGGTCGAGAGTACCGATACAAAAGGATGGGGATGGCTTGTCATTCCTATTGACAATAAAACAAAGAAGGGTCTTGGTTTTTCTGCAACCTGTACCCAGACAGCCGCCAACGATGAAAGTCTTCATCCCCTTCAAAATCTCTTCCACAGTGGAGGTTTTCTTCACCCAGTGTCTCAGACAGTTCATGCTATCAATGAGGAAGATCCCTCTGACACAGATGAAGAATGGAAGTCCTACCTTAACAAGGACGACTATATGTCTCAGGAAGAGGTGCCTATGCCTTTTTGCTTTCCTACAGAAAGTCCGAGATTTATACCAAGATCAGATGTCAAAATGATCTACGGAGATTGTGATCCGGAAGGATGCCGTGCTCCGCCAAATTCATTAGAGGAAGACACTCCGATGAAAGAAAACTTTGATCACAATTACTATGGCCCGATGGATGGTCTGCCAATGTGGCAGCCTTACCCAGGAAACTTGGGGCAAGAAAGTCAGTCGAGTAATGAAACTCAGCTGAGCATCATTGAACAGAATACCTGTGTCCCCGCCATGTCATGGGATCAACACTCAGGTCATTCGAAAACTACTCAACATGAAGATGAATTCGCAACGTTTGTAGGACTAGAATTCATCAACTATGCTTTTCCTGAGGTCAACGTCATCGAGAGGGATGACTTCTCCAGTTCCAAAGAAGTTTGGGACACTCTGGGACAACCAAGTGGAAAATACGACTTTATGGTCAAGTACACTGCTCCCGAAAGCTCTCGTATCAGGCTCGAAGATATCCAGTCAACTGGATGGGGAGATACAGCTGAGAGCATAAATGCTATACAAAATACAACTAAGGAATTCTCCTACGACAACTCTGCTTGGGAGACAGATTCCAATGATCCTACTCCACCAGAAATCAGCGTCATTTCTAAAAACAAATCAAGGAAGGTGCCAGACTTTGTGATTCACCGAGGAGTTCGCCGCCAATGGGTTGCCGTCGAGGTTCCGAAGGTCGTTCATCAGTCAAAGTAATTGCCATCTTTAAACCTTTCACCCTGCCCAGGTGAAACGAATATTTTGATAGGGCTCGCTTTCTGTAAATTTCCCTCTTCGCTTTGCCCAAAGCGATAGAGTTTTGTTTTATAGGGCTGTAGTTTCAAGGATCGACTTGTTCATTAATAAAATAACGTCGTTATGTAATTTCCGCATTAATTGCTATTTTTTCTTTTTGCTTTTTCAGAAAATGGTAATCCTAAAAAAAACATTCAATAATAAAAACAAGCAGTAAAATCAATACACTGCACACACTTGCATTTTCTCTATCTCTTCTAAACACGAATCATCACGTCATGCAAATTGCTTGTTTTATACCCAGTTGAAACATACGATCCGATGCCTTCTCCCAACTTTGAGTTCCCGGTATTCGAGGCTGAAGAAGAAAATGACAACGAAATTCCAGAAGAGATCTCTTGACTACTCAGACAAGAGGAAAGGTCCATTGAACCTCACAAAGAACCGTTGGAAACGGTAAACTTGGGTTCAGAAAAAGAGAGAAAAGAAATCAGGATCGGAGCATTGCTCAGTCCAACTGCCAGAGAGGGTTTGATAAAGCTTCTCAAAGAATTCCCCGATGTGTTCACTTGGTCCTATCAGGATATGCCAGGGTTGGATACCAGCATTGTGGAACATCACTTACCGCTAAGATAGGAATGTCCGCCAGTAAAGCAAAGGTTGAGACGCACTCACCCGGACATGGCCATCAAAATCAAAGAGGAGGTACAGAAACAGATCGACGCGGGTTTCCTCGCTACATCTGAATATCCTCAATGGTTAGCCAACATTGTACCCGTTCCCAAAAAGGATGGAAAGGTCAGAATGTGTGTTGATTACAGAGATCTAAATAAGGCAAGTCCAAAGGACAACTTTCCTTTACCACACATTGACATGCTGGTTGACAGCACAACAAAGTTCAAAGTATTCTCCTTCATGGATGGATTCTCGGGCTATAACCAGATCAAAATGGCGCCGAAAGACATGGAGAAAACTTCGTTCATTACCCCATGGGGTACCTTTTGTTACAAGGTAATGCCGTTCGGTTTGAAGAATGCCGGGGTAACCTATCAAAGGCCCATGACTACTCTGTTTCATGACATGATACACAAAGAAATCGAGGTATATGTCGATGATTTGATTGCAAAATCAAGAACAGAGGATGAGCACGTTGAACATCTGTCAAAATTGTTCGAACGTCTAAGAAAATTCAAGCTCCGCTTGAATCCTAACAAGTGCACCTTCGGTGTCCGTTCAGGGAAACTACTAGGGTTCATCGTCAGCCAGAAAGGGATTGAGGTTGATCCTGACAAGGTCAAGGCCATTCAAGAAATGCCTTCTCCGAAAACTGAAAAACAAGTCAGAGGATTCCTGGGACGTTTGAACTACATCTCCAGATTTATATTCCTTATGACCGCGACTTGTGCGCTGATTTTCAAGTTATTGAAAAAGAACCAGGATTGCGTTTGGTCAGAAGACTGCCAAACTGCCTTCGACAGTATTAAGGAATATTTGTTGAATCCTCCGATTCTATCACCTCCAGTGGAAGGAAGACCACTAATCATTTACCTCACAGTCCTAGAGGACTCAATGGGATGTGTACTTGGCCAACAAGACGAAACTAAAAGGAAAGAGTCTGCCATTTACTATCTAAGCAAGAAATTCACCGACTGCGAGACTCGGTACACAATGCTTGAGAAAACTTATTGCGCTTTGGCTTGGGCAGCCAAACGTCTTCGCCAGTACATGATTCGTCATACTACTTGGTTGGTCTCTGAAATGGATCCAATCAAGTACGTTTTCGAAAAACCTGCTCTCACGGGAAGGATTGCCCGTTGGCAGATGTTACTATCAGAATATGACATAGAGTACCACGCTCAGAAAGCCGTTAAGGGAAGTATTTTAGCCGATCATTTGGCTCATCAACCGATTGACGATCAGGAATCAATCGGGTTTGACTTCCCAGATGAAGATGTCATGTATCTAGAAATGAAAGATTGCGATGAACCGCTACCCAGTGAAGGGCCAGAACCAGGTTCCCAGTGGGGACTTATCTTTGACGGAGCAGTCAATCATTATGGAAATGGAATTGGGGCAATCATTGTTACCCCTCAGGGTTCCCACATTCCTTTCACTGCCAGACTTACGTTCAAATGTACGAACAACGAGGCCGAATACGAAGCTTGTATTATGGGTCTCGAAGAAGCAATGGATTTAAGGATCAAAAACTTGGACGTATACGGCAACTCAGCCCTGGTTATTAACCAGATAAAAGGAGATTAGAACACATACCAATCAGGATTGATTCCTTACAAAGACTATGCAAGAAGGTTGTTACCCTTCTTCAACAGAGTCGACTTTCATCACATCCCTCGTGATGAGAATCACATGGCTGATGCATTAGCCACTCTCTCTTCCATGATTAGTGTAGGTCGATGGAATGACATACCTAAGATCGACATAATGCGCCTTGAACGGCCCGCTTACATCTTCGCGATTGAAGCAGTCATAGACGACAGACCTTGGTATCACGATATCAAATGCTTCCTTCAGAAATAAGAGTACCCATCTGGGGCACTCAGAAAATACAAGAAAACCCTCAGAAGATTGGCTGGAAACTTCTTCCTGAACGGTGACACTCTGTATAAGCGAAGTTTTGACATGGTCTTGCTCCGATGCGTCGACAGACCAGAAGCAGACATGCTCATGAAAGAAATTCATGAAGGATCCTTTGGCACTCATGCCAACGGACACACAATGGCGATAAAAATTCTCAGGGCCGGGTATTATTGGTTGACCATGGAATCCGACTGCTACAAGTATGTGAGGAGGTGTCACAAGTGTCAGATATACTCCGACAAAATTCATGTACCGCTATCACATCTCAAAGTTCTTTCTTCCCCGTGGCCTTCTTCCATATGGGGAATCGACATGATTGGTATGATTGAGCCCAAGGCTTCAAACGGACATCGGTTCATTCTGGTAGCCATTGATTACTTCACCAAGTGGGTCGAAGCAGTGTCGTACGCTAATGTTACCCGACAAGTGGTGGTCCGATTTATCAAAAACAATATCATCTGCCGTTATGGTGTTCCAACCGAGATCATTACTGATAATAGATCTAACTTGAACAATAAGATGATGAAAGAGTTGTGTGCTGAGTTCAAGATCGAACACCATAACTCATCTCCCTACCGACCCAAGATGAACGGAGCGGTAGAAGCGGCTAACAAGAACATCAAGAAGATCGTTCAAAAGATGGTTGTAACCTATAAAGATTGGCACGAGATGCTACCCTTTGCTCTTCATGGTTATCGTACATCTGTCCGCACTTCAACAGGGGCTACCCCTTTCTCTCTAGTATATGGCATGGAGGATAAGCTCCCATCAATCCGGGTATTGATGGAAGATAAGCTCACCGAAGCTGAATGGTGTCAAAATCGACGCGACGAACTCAACCTGATCGAAGAAAAGAGAGTCACGGCACTATGCCATGGTCAGTTGTATCAACAGAGAATGAAGAGGACGTTCGACAAAAAGGTCCGACCTCGTGTCTTCAGGAAAGGAGACCTCGTGCTCAAGAAGATACGATCATTTCTCACTGACTCTCGGGGCAAATGGACCCCAAATTATGATGGCCCCTATGTGGTCACGAAAGCTTTCTCAGGCGGCGCCTTGAGACTTGCAACCATGGACGGAGAGGAATTTGCCTACCCCACGAACGTTGATGAAGTCAAGAAATACTTCGCCTAAACTAAAAAAAAAAACGTCTCGGTGGATTGAAAACCCGAAAGGGCGGTCCAGGCAAAAGTTAGAGACATGAAAAAAAAGAATCATCCCGATGGATTGGAAATCTCATAGTACAATCCAGGCAAAAGTTAGGGATAATGGCAAGTAACTATGTTCAAAAGAGGCAAGTCCCTCAGCAGCAGTTACAGCATCATCTATCGGAGGAAATCTCCAGTCAAAGGTCATCTTCGACGGAAGCTCAGGATGTCCCGAACTCAAAGTTGGTAGAAGGATAGTGGTCGTTATGTTTCAACGTAGCCCTTTTCCCTGTAAATTACCGTTTTCTAACTTTGTACATACTCTTTGGAATTATGCGTTTGGCTGATCTCCATCTTATCAATAAAATTTGAGCCCTTGTGCTTTTGTTTGTAACTCTTGCTTGTTTTAGCTTTACAGAACGACGTTGTTTAAACTTAATCAGCGATTCTTGAAATAAAACAAAAATGAATTTACTTGTTAAAACTTTTTCTGCTTTTAAAATAAAGATGGCAATTTCTTTTGACTGTTGAACATCAGAAGAACATCGATCGCTTCTCCTGAAGTAAGCGAACTTCAAAGTGCAGAATCAAAGTACTCCTTCTAAGCCAGTATGCCTGAATGAAAGGATCAACTGTGTCAGAGACCTTGTTTCATCTAACATCCTCGGCCGAGTTCTCATCTCTTAAGCCCGATCAACATAGCTCCCAATGGGACTATCTCTCCTAAGCAAGGTGGAATTGCTATTTTGAATCAACGGTACTACTTCGCCCCGCGATGGCCGAGTATCCAATTGTGTTCATCCATTAGTCTGTATGTCGCGTCTGTTTTGTCAGCATATACATACATACTTCATGCATTTTGCGTTTGCATTTCGTATTGCATCACTATCACTTGAGTCGATCTTGTCCCCTAGTGATAAACAATTTTCTCAATAGAGTTTGTCAGTTCTTTCCTAGTCAGGAAGTGTTGCGTCTGCACAATCTCGCCACCAGTGTATCTTTAGATCAGAGTCGGCACTTGGCCACTTTGATAACTTGAACCTCTGAAAAGCCAGAGAAAACTCTCAATAAACATCACTCTTCGCCATTGAAGATGATATCCTTGCTTTCCCGGATTAAGGAAAATCCACAGAGAAAGCCTCGTGATCAGATATTCGGCAGCATGCCAGTTTTGCTCCGAAAGGACCGCTGATGAAAAGGTCATCAGCCCCATAAAATTGGACCCCATCATATGGCGTTTCTTCGGGAAGATCCCGAGAAAAGTATGATGAAAGATCCCAAATGAAAACAGTCTCTCAAGAGAATCATTTTCCCCAGTAGAGTCAACAAATGGCGTCTCCAACAGAGAAGTTTGTACACCTCTACAACTCAGACGAATGGGTTCCCCAGCAAGTCTGACATCAAAACTTTTTCCACTCAAATGGCATCTCCCCAGGAAAATTCGGCGAGAAGTTTGAGGAAAGCCGCTATGAATAGCGTCCCTTGTCAAGAAAGTTTATTGACAAAAGAAACTAAGACCAGTTCTTGGTAGGAAACTAGGATCGAGGGGAAGTTTAAATCAGAAACTAAGACCAGTTCTTGGTAGGAAACCAGGATCGAGGGGAAGTTTAAATCAGAAACTAAGACCAGTTCTTGGTAGGAAACCAGGATCGAGGGGAAGTTTAAATCAGAAACTAAGACCAGTTCCTTGGTAGGAAACCAGGTTCGAGGGGAAGTTTACCTTTTCTAAGCATCATCGCTTAGCTAAAGAAGATGAATGCGTAAGCTACCATTCATAACCACCATCAAAATTTCGGGTATTCTGATATTTAATCCTCTTGCACCCCGAATGCCCGAATCCCTTCGTCATTCACACCTTCGGGTGCAAGAAGATTAAATAGGGGCATCTGTAATACCCCAAATTTTGACCACTTAGATTCCCATCATTGTGAAAATCATCATCACAATATGGATGAACCATCATGCTTCATTAGTCTCCCCAAAGATGGGTGAGCACACAATACAATCAAAATTAGGGTTTCAAGCCCTCTCTGAGTGCTTAGACAAAGGATCAATCAAGAAATGACATGATCTTCAACTTGTCTAATCTCTCAAACATTCACAATGGATAAAAAAGGACTCCCACTTCAAGGATTAAGCACAAGGCTGCTCCCTTCTAGGTGGATCAAGTCTCAAGATCGACAGTGTCACCAAATTAGGGTTTTGGTCGACCAGAGTCTCCAGATGGAAATTTTCATCTGTGCACAAGGCAATGATCCAAAACTTGACCTAATATGCTTCATGGAACCTCATGAACCCATGCATCAAGTCAATTTTGCCTCAGGGGATGCATTCATAAAAAATCAGGAATTAGGGTTTCTTGACCTAATTCACCCCTAAGTTGACTTTTGGGACAAACCATGAGCCAAGACCTCAAGAGATGATTTGAGGGTCTCTAATACACCATATTGATCCATTTGGAACAATGGATTGATCCAAGAAGCTTGAGCAACAAGTCTCAATTTCATCTGCACCACAATTAGGGTTTTAAGAGAAAAGTCAACTGTAACTTTGACTTTTGACCAAGACATGCTCCCAAACCCTAATACATGATTGAATATACCCTATGACACCCATGGAACATGTCCATCAAGTTTGATTTAGGTCAAGGACATGATTTCCTGAAGAATTGCATAGTTTGGAATTCATCTGATAAAAAGTCAACTGTGCACAAAAGTCAACTTTGACTTTTTGAGATTTTTCACCAAAATGGATTTTTAACCCTAAAATGATGTTAATGTATGATTTGAATCATCATTCATCAAGAAAAATCAAGAAAAGTGAGATAACTTGTAAAAGGGGTAACCATAAAACTTAGAAATTTTTCTAAGTTAAAAATAAAGTGGCAAAGGTACCAACTTTGGAGGACCATAACTCCTAAACCACAAGGCCATTTTTTCTCATCCAAAGATGGATTTGTAGCACTCATTATCACCTACAAAAACTTCAACTACAAGTCATTCCAATTCATTAAGGATTTTGAGTTATGGAGTGATCAAAGTGGCTGAAAGGTGAAAATGTCACTTTTTCCAACACTTAGTGAAATTTTCACTAAGTCAGAATTTGCCTTCACTTTTTGCCAAATGTAGGGGGGTTTTTCACTTGGAATCAAAAGAGATCAAAACCAAACTTGTTCAAACAGTTGTTGTATCATGTAAGAGCTTTCCAAAATGGCCAAGAACATTGCCAAATTCAACCTACACCATGAGATACAACATTGCCAAGTTGCCTTGTTGAAATCTGTCAAGGCAAGGCAGAATTTGCATTTTGGCTCGATTTGCCAAAATCAGCCAATTTCAATTGCTCCAATCCACTTGGACACCTCAGAGGATTGAATTTAAAGGGGACAATCACTGAGCCAAACCTCCAAGGTCCAAGGAACAAGGAATAGCGTGTTGAACCTAGAGTTGCCAAAATAGGGACAAGACTTCAAATTTGGAATGAGGCATTCAATGGAACCATCAAGGTGGCATGGACTGAGCCATTCTCATCTGAAATCAGTCAAGACTTATCCAAGACTAAGGGGACCAAAGCTCTGTGCCCTAACCTCTAGTCAATGGCTAGAGGAGACTTGGATTTTCATTGGACAACATTGGCCAAACCTACTTACCAGCTGCCATGCACTATTCCTTGCAAAACAAACTTGCTCTACTATAAATAGAGCTCAATTGTGGTCAGTTTAAGTACACCAAAGCCATCTAACAGATGCTTTTCTCAAAATCTCTTTCTCTTGGCAAAAATGCCTTTCTTAGCAAGGTAGCTATCGGGTTTTGAGTTTGAGAGCTTTTCCAATCAAACCAATCACTCACACACCTCACATACATCACATATGAGCTGATCAAACACTTACATAACTTCTGAAACATCAATTTCATGAAATCACCAGCTGGTTGCTCAAATTTTCAAACAAGGTGCAGCTGAGGTACCACAAAATGATCCAGCCAATTTCAATCAAGTCCAACCATCCAAACATAATCCATAGGGTGTAGGGAAGTTGTTCAGATCATCACAACTCATCTGTAACACCTCCAAATCAAAAATCACTTTGAACTTGCTGTCACGGCTTGGAGGTAAGCACATACTTGGTCATCTCTCAATCTATGCATATTTTCTCGCACAATAATTTGGCCATATGTTCATAATCATACATGGAATGTTTTCCCTCAATTAATTGCATTGTTTGAATCGTGTATCAAAAATCCTAGCCTTCATGCAGAAATTAGGGTTCTTGAGGTTTCTTCGTGATTTCTTGTTGTATGTTTAATTTAAATGAAATTAAAGTACATAGACATGATCGTGAGGTTGAGACGAGCATAATGATATGTGGATTGCATGATATGATTACGTATTCACGGAGATTGGATAGAAAACGCAAATCTGAAAAACCAAGAACACGCGCGTGTTCTTCATCTTGTTCTTGGCGCCTTTTTTTCAAATTCAAATATTTGAATTTTGTGATTTTGTTTAATTGATTCAAAAATTAATTTCTCTCTGAGTTTTAATGATTTTGAGTTGATTCTTTTTTTAATAATTCACAAAAATGTTAAAATATTTTATTTTATCAAAAAATCCCAAAAATATTATTTATTTAATATAATTGATATTTTAGTAAAGAATTAATATTTTGATTGTTTTTGGCATTTTAAATATTTTTTCTACATTGATTTTGCAACTTTTAATGTTTTCTAATTATTTTGTAGGTCAATACTTAATTTTTGAAGCATTAATCCAAGATCACAATTTGTTTTTCATATGTTAAACAATTTTGATCATTTTAATTGAATTTTTATTCAATTAAATACATTTTGAAAACAAATTAGGGTTTTGGATTAATTCAACCCTCATAAATCATTTTCAAAACACTTTGGGCCTCTATTAGAGTGTAAGACCCAATCCTTTTTTTTGACCAAATCATCTTTGGGCCTCACTTATTGTATAAGTCCCGATACCGTCAAAAAACAAACGGCGCGATCGTCGCCTTTTCAAAAAATCATCTGGGCCTACCCTCGAGTAGTAAGACCCATTTATTTTTCTTTAAACCTTTTTTGGGCCTCTTGAGAGAGTGTAAGACCCATCCCTTTGTACAGAAAACCTTTTTTGGGCCCCAGTCACTTGTATAAGTCCCTCTGTACAAATTCAACAGTGCGCTCACTGATAAAACCCTGGGCCTCTCCTTGAGCTGTAAGCCCCAAATCTTTCTTTTTCAAAGCACTTTCTCCTTTGATTTTGAATATACTGTTGTTTTCAATCTTTCTTTGTTGAACAACTAACCAAACAGCATGGAAGCACTACAACCGAGTAAGTGGTTATCGCTTTCATTTACTGCTTTCATATTATAAACTGTATTGTGGGGCTGCTCACTGTAAGTCTCCTTTCATAAACTCATATCTACTGTGTAATAATAGTATAGATATTTTGAGTTTCCCCGGCAACTACGTCTAGAACTAAGTGACGCCGTTTCATTTATTCGTAAAAATAGACGCCTAGATCCCCAATAGGAGCACCAGATACAGTCTTCTCTTCGGCTGTCCTCCTTAGGAATCGTCAAGAAGCTCTACTCCCCAAGATGAATGTATTCTCTGTGAATGGCATCTTTGAGTTTCTTCCCAATTCTCGAACTTTCCTGACTTGATCTATTCCTTGTGGATAGCTTGCCTTGAATGTCTCGGGGTTTGGGTACCCACTACGGTCATAATCTTGGACCTTAACTAAGGAACCCTCTTTAAAAGCTAAAAGTCGTTGGATAGTAAACCTCGCACATTTACCAGTGGTTTTCATCTTTAAAAGAGTTATCTCTCCTAATGGAAAGGAGATGATAGACCCACGGGCTTCTTAAAAGCATCGGCCTCCTCTTGGGCATTATCCAAGGACCCTACGGCTTCTTAGAAGTATTCACAGCCTCCTCTTAGGCTTCGTATAATGATCTCTTCCTCCGGGAATGATAGCCTCCTCTTGGGCTTCGTACAAGGACCCGTCGGCTTCTTAAAAGATTCCAGCCTCCTCTTGGGCTTCGTACAAATTGTCCCGACGACCTCCTAGAGGTATAGGAACAGAACCTAGTCATCCTCATAGAACAGTCCTTTCATAGAGTCTACTACTGTTTCTCGAAGCATAGTACAAAAGATAAAACTCTAGACACGGACAGTCTAACTTCCTTGAGTCTCAAAGACATTCTCAAGCACCCTTCGTTAAATAGGAAGGAAACCCACAGACTCAGACAGTCTCGATACCCTTTGGATTTCCCGTTTCCTCAAAGAGAAGGAAATATCCCTGATCCTCAAATTAAATCCCTGTGTACAGTGTTACTCATATAAGAACTGATTTTCTCTTTTAAATCAGTATATTGGATCTGTCACTCAACTGAACAGTTACAATAGCCTCCATCTCGGGCTTCGTACGAGATACCAAAATTCTCCCCAGTGGAGTCAAAACAACCTTTTCGCATCTCTCTCGGGCTTTGTACGAGATACAAAAACACTCTATTACTGAGTATAAAAGATTCTCCAACTGAGTCAACTCTTTGCTAGCCTCCTCTTAGGCTTTGTATAACGATATGCCCCACTGGGTCAAAAACTTTTAGCCTCTCTCTCGGGCTTTGTACGAGACACAAAATAGCCTCCTCTTAGGCTTTGTATAATGATTTTCCTAGCGGAAATTAGCCTCCTCTTAGGCTTTTGTATAACAAAACCACTGGTTGATCCAATCGACCTTTTAGCATCAAAGCTGTGCCTCGTTCACAGTACACAAACATCAACAACTCCTTTCATCTAAATCGCTGTAAGCGGCAAGCCTCTGGATCATCTACATCCATGCCACTGTCCCTCTTTTAGCATGAGAAATTCCTAAGGAAAGATGGCATTGCTCTACACTGAGTTAAAGTCTTCTCCTTCAGGTTAAAACCCTTTCTTCGGAAATTATGGCATTGCTCGGATCCGCGTATCCCAGTTAAAGTAATTCTCCTTCTCCCCTCTTTAGAGATGACAAATTCTCTCTAAAGCCGAGGTCTTTCAGCTTCACGTCTTGGGCTTTGAACAAGACACAAATAGACCTTTTAGCTTCACATCTTGGGCTTTGAACAAGATACAAATCGCCTTTCGCTTCATGTCTTGGGCTTTGAACATGACACCAAAAACCAATTTCCTCCCATAGAATAGGAGGAACTACGAACGCTCTGATTTCCCTGTTTCGGTAAACGGGAATACGTAGGCATAAGATCGAAAGAAAAGATCTTAGCGAGCGCAATCAACAAAAAACCCAAATCCCATATCTCCGTAAATAAAAAGCAGTAATTCAAAAGCACCAGTCCTAACATCCTAATCCTTATTCCCCGCCAGAAACCTTCTGCCCAGATCGAAAGAAAGAAACCTGTATTGGCGAAATACGAATAACCAGTACAAAGGCCCCCCCACATTGATAGCATTCGTAACCTAACAGACCGCTGTTTAAACTCAGTATGCAAAGCAGGGTTAATTGGAGACATCTATTTCCCTTCCTTATTCAGCTCACAATAGGATAAAAAATGAATTGACCTGTAGTCAAAGCTCAAACCGCAGAGAGCGACCAGCGCTTAAGAACCGCGTCCAAAATCGCTCACTACAGGTTGACTTGATCACCAGGGAGTCCGGGGAGGTGTATAGCGCTGAGATGTATGATGTGACGTCACGAGCCAGAGCCCTTACCGAGAGTTCTTGCTTGGTCTGTGGCGAGCACCCTTGCATTTGCCCGCCTTAGTTCTTTAGTTTGTGGTTGTATAGTCCTATCCTGTGCTGGTCGCGTTTTCGTAGATGTGGGCCCGTCATAGTTTAGTTTTGGATATCTTTTTGGATGACTGTACCGTATACTATGATACTTCTAGGAGCAGTTATTGTTATATTTTGGTTACGGTATGCCCTATGTTCATGGTACCCTTATGTTTTTAGGTCATGAACTAGGTGCTGTCTTTTGGGTTATTGTATTGTACAGGTATTTACACTTTGCTCCTTCGAGGAGTTACTAGTGATGCATATATTATTATTTCAGTTTCAAAATAGTTGTTTCCATTTCAAAAAATATGCGTTGTAGTTTCTTCGGATATGTAGAGCCGGCTGTGCATTTGAAAGTAACATACTCCGTCGTTTTGGAATTCGTTAAACAATTGACTCTGATGTTTAAAAAAAAAAAAAAGGGGTGTTACATTTTTGGTATCCGAGCACGACTTTAGATCTTCAAAGGGAAAGTGTTTTAGGAAGTCATCCGTCTAGAGTCTTCTGTTTAGTTGTCCAGTCAGTTCTAGAGCTTGAGTGATTAAGTTTACGTTAGTAAGTTGTTGACATGAGATAGTGTTGGAAAGCTCAGGAGAAGGTTCTAATCTAAATGTTGGGTTTTGCAGGGAGACAATGCCTCCCCGACGTGTGCCTCCACCCCCTGAGACAAATGATCTCACCATTGGTCAAATGGCTCATGCGATGAATGCTATGGCAGCTGTTGTGACTGCGCAAACCAATGTTAAGATACAAAGAGATGCATAGAAGAGAGATCGAGAGATTCATGCTGCTGGGACTCGTACTCTCACTCAATTCCGTCGCCAAGACCCACCTCAGTTCCGTGGGGAAGGAGGTCCTGATGCGGCTGATTTATGGCTTCAGGAATTAGAGAAGATATTCGGAGCAATCCATTGCCCTGAGATAGAAAGGGTGACTCTGGCCACCTATCAACTACTAGGAGATGCTGAGTACTAGTGGAAGAACACTAGGCTGATTATGGAAGGTGCACACGAGGAGATAAACTGGGAAACCTTTAAACATAAATTTCTGGCCAAGTACTTTCCAGAGACAGCTAGGGAAAGGTACGGTGAGGAATTCCTGAAACTACGCCAAGGAGGTATGACCATTGAGGCTTATGCGACCAAGTTTGAATCCCTATCAAGGTTTTTCCGTTTCTTCAGAGATGGTGTCGATGAAGCTTACATGTGTCGTCGATTCCAAGAAGGGTTGAGATATGAGATGCAGGATGCAGTGATACCTTTGGGTATCAGACAATTTCAAACACTGGTTGAGAAATGTCAAGAGATCGAGGATATGAAAAATAAGAGGGTAAACCGTGGAGGAAACTATACTGCTGGGGGACCAAGTCATCCAAATAATCCTAATCGTGGTAGACAGAGAATGAAGCCTTATCAACCTTCCCAGAAGTATCGTGGACCAACTCGTTCTACAAATGTCACACAAGGGAATCAGATGAGGGGGAAACTGGTGTGTTACAACTGTGGACGGGAAGGACATTTTGCGAAGGATTGCAAAACAAATACACTTACTTGCTACAACTGTAAGAAACCAGGTCATCTATCCCGAGATTGCAAGGTTCCAAAGGTGGAGTCAACATTAAATGCGACACAGGGAGCCCGACCTACTGCAAAGGGACATGTCTACACTATGGGTGCTGAGGAGAGTGTCCAAGCCAGCAATGCAATACATGAGAATTGTCAAGTTGCAGGTAATTCTTTAACTGCATTGATTGATACTGGTGCAACCCATTCATTCATTTCCTTAGATTGTGCAAATCGGTTGAACATAAAGATATCTCCACTGCTTTTTGATTTACAAGTCTCTACCCCTGCCAAGAATTTAGTTGTGAGCTCGGCATGCTTACACTGTTTAGTAGTTATCCAGAATAGAGAGTTTTTGGTCAATCTGATTTGTTTACCCCTACCGTCACTCGAGATCATACTCGGGATGGACTGGTTATCCTATCACTATGTCATCTTGGACTGTGCTCGCAAGATGGTATTTTTCCCTGAACCCGGAGTTGTTAAATACTTGTCCGCAAACCAACTTAGAGTGACCTTGAGGGATGACGCTCTAGAGTTTTTGTCACTACATAGTGTGGAAGTAGCCTCAGACATTCAAATTGAAAATATATGTGTGGTTCAGAAATTCCAAGATGTGTTTCCGTTGGAGATTCCAGGATTTCCCCCGGTACGCGAAGTAGAGTTCTTTATAGATTTACATCCTGGAACAGGACCGGTTTCAGATCCTCCTTATCGGATGGCGCCGTTAGAATTAAATGAGCTAAAGAGTCAGGTCGAGGATCTACTCGCGAAAGGATTCATCAGGCCAAGTGTATCCCCTTGGGGAACGCCAGTTCTTTTGGTAAAGAAGAAAGATGGGCGTTCACGCTTATGTGTGGATTATCGGAAACTCAATAAGGTAACTATTAAGAACCGGTACCCCTTGCCACGAATTGATGATCTGATGGATCAATTGAATGGAGCTGCTGTTTTCTCAAAGATTGACTTGAAGACAGGCTACCACCAGATCAGAGTAAGGGAGGAAGATATTTCAAAGACGGCATTTCATACGCGTTATGGGCATTATGAATACCTTGTGATGCCGTTTGGAGTGACGAATGCACCCGCCATTTTTATGGACTACATGAATAGGATTTTCCATCCGTTCTTAGACCGATTTGTGGTAGTTTTCATAGATGATATACTCATTTATTCAAAAAATGAAGAGGAACATGAAGAGCATCTTCGTTTGGTCTTACAAGTTTTGCGTGATAAGAAATTGTATGCTAATCCCTCTAAGTGTAAGTTTTGGCTAGACAAAGTGAATTTTCTAGGTCATGTCATATCAAGAAAAGGGATAACAGTGGATCCTAAGAAAATTGAGACGGTACTGGCATGGGATCAGCCGAAGACGGTTACAGATATACGAAGTTTTATCGGTTTAGCTGGTTATTACCGCAGATTTATTGAAGGATTTGCAAGGATTGCGGCACCAATGACGCAACTTACAAGGAAGGATCAACCATTCGCTTGGACCGAGAAGTGTGAAACCAGTTTCAAATTACTGAAAGAGCGATTGACAACTTCACCGGTGTTAGTTTTACCGCAACCAGAGGAACCTTATGAAGTTTTTTATGATGCTTCTCATCAAGGACTCGGATGTGTGCTAATGCAGCATAAGAAAGCAGTGGCGTATGCATCACGGCAGTTAAGAACTCATGAAAAGAACTATCCCACACACGATTTAGAGCTTGCAGTGGTGGTTTTTGCCCTAAAAATCTGGAGACATTACCTGTATGGGTGCACTTTTGTTGTTTTCAGCGACCATAAAAGTTTGAGATACCTTTTTGACCAGAAGGAACTGAATATGAGACAGAGAAGGTGGATGGAGACGCTCAAAGATTTCGATTTCACACTACAATACCACCCTGGAAAAGCGAATGTTGTGGCAGATGCGTTAAGCAGGAAGAGTGTTTCCGCATTGTCGACCATCATGGCTAATCAACAAAGGTTGTTAGAAGTATTTCGAGACCTACGTCTTAACGTGGAATTTGTACCAGGAGCTTTGAAATTGGGTATGATTAAAGTATCAAATGGATTGTTGGAAGACATTGTGAGTTGTCAGGATGACGACTTTATTGTAGAAAAAAGGAATCTGATTATTCGAGGAACCGCGACGGAATTCAAGGTAGGAGGAGACAATATCTTGAGATGTAATGGTAGAGTGTGTGTGCCCGATGCAAAAGAACTGAGAAAGACGATCCTTGAGGAGGCTCATAAGAGCAAATTGAGTATTCACCCAGGGGCAACTAAGATGTATCAGGATCTAAGGCAGGATTTTTGGTGGCCAGGTATGAAGAGGCATATAGCTGAGATAGTAAGGCTTCACGGAGTACCCGCAAGCATTGTGTCAGACCGGGATCCAAAATTTACCACTCATTTTTGGGGAGCACTACATGTCGCATTGGGTACTAAGTTAAGGTTAAGTTCGGCATATCATCCGCAAACGGATGGCCAGACGAAAAGAACTAACCAGTCCTTAGAGGATCTATTAAGAACTTGTGTGTTAGATGACAGAGGAAGTTGGGATGATGTTTTGCCATTGATAGAATTCACCTACAACAACAGTTTCCATACAAGTATTGGAATGGCCCCATATGAGGCTCTCTATGGAAGGCGG
This sequence comes from Lathyrus tuberosus, assembly GCA_022829125.1. Taxonomy (NCBI): domain Eukaryota; kingdom Viridiplantae; phylum Streptophyta; class Magnoliopsida; order Fabales; family Fabaceae; genus Lathyrus; species Lathyrus tuberosus. The sequence goes on along the minus strand of JALAZF010000744.1, from coordinate 1,907,583 downwards.
TGTCAGACACCGTTATGTTGGTATCAAGATGGGGAGCATATGATAGTGGGACCAGAGATGGTGCAACAGACTACGGATAAGGTCAGGACGATTAGACAAAGGATGAAGGCTTCACAAGATCGTCAAAAGAGTTATGCAGATAAGCGCCGTAGGCCGTTAGAGTTTAAAGGAGGGGAGCATGTATTCCTTCGAGTTACACCAACCACTGGTGTGGGAAGGGCCCTAAAGGCAAGGAAGTTGACCCCTAAATTCATGGGACCGTATCAAATCACCGAGAGAATTGGGAAGATTGCTTATCGAATAGCACTACCACCAGAATTATCCCGAATTCATGACGTGTTCCATGTGTCTCAACTAAGGAAGTATGTTCCGGATACTTCACATGTGATCACGCCCGATGATATTCAGTTAAAGGAAGACTTGTCGTTTGAAGTACCACCAATAAGGATTTGAGATAAGAAAATGAAGAGCCTTAGGAACAAAGAAATACCACTGGTTAAAGTAATATGGAACGAAGCTACAGGAGATGCAACTTGGGAACTAGAGAGCAAGATGAAGGAGCACTATCCTGAGTTTTTCAAGGTCGTCTAAGTTTCGAGGACGAAACTTCTTTTAGGGGGGAGTAATGTAAGACCCATAGCTTTTGAATAATTTTTAAGTATTAGGTTGTATAATTATTAAGAGAGTTAGGGGTTGCCGATCGTGAGTCCGAGTTTTGTTGATAAATAATACTGTATTACCAGGGCCAGATCAGGAGTGTGACCAGAAACTTTGTTGTGAGTGGTGTTGTTCTCTTGTTTTAATTATCTATACTAATTATCTTTTTTATTTCGGAAATAATTGGATATAAAATTACCGGCTGACCGGTCGAAATAATTATATTTATGAGTTTTAGCATTTCCAGTCTGTTTTCTATAATTTCGTCACCTATAATTTATTTTAATATGTTCAAATATTATTTTTGATAAAAACACGAATTCAACTGTTTTTCGTTCGGGTCTTTTTCGACACTTGTAGGTTGGTTGGAAAATTTATTATTTTGTTTAGGAAAAATAAAATTAAATAAAATAGTGCTTGGGTTATTATTTTGGTTGTGTACTGTAACGAAAAGTTAAAATACATATAAGTATATGTATTAACTAATTTCACAAAACCAAATATCATGATATTTTGGAAAAAATGATGATTGGTTCCACGTGAGATTTTGTAGGGCGGTTACTATTTCTTCTGAGACAAAATATTATTAGTGTTAAGCTGGTGGTTATTTCATTTTTTACAAGTCTGTTATCTCTCTCCAAGAAAAGAAATAGTTCTGTGCTCATCAACTCTATATTCTCCATTTTCAAAAGCTTGCTTTGGTAATATATTTTTCGTACCTTAAGTATATTAATTTTTTAAGCCAGTGCATGCATGAATACTATTGGTATGGTTTTCTTTTTATTAGAGTTAACGTGAATATGTTTTGGTTTAACTTATATAGCATGATTTTTATATTTTTTAAGGATTGTTTTAGGAGTGTAAATTATCATGTTATTTAATAAGCTTAAGTGAGTTTATTGGTACTGGTAGTAGTGTTAAGAGAGTAGAAATAATTTAGGTATTATATTTGGTTTAGGAAAAAATATTGCATGACGAAGAAAAAAAAGAAGAGAGAAACAGGTGTCGGCGACCTATTACGACCGTCACACGCATTTTTACCAGGCCACGACCATAACACCTGTGTTACGACCGTAACAGGCAATGACGTCCGTAACAGGAGGTGACGACCGTCACTCTCCCCACTTGCCTTCTTTTCTTTTCTTTTTATTAGGTTTGTTTATTATGATATTTTTTATATACTAGTTAGTTTTACTGTAGGTTTATTTTCTTTCTTTTTCTGTTGCTTTTACGTTTTATTTTATTTTAGTAGTAGGATTTTATTATTAGTTTTAGTTTCTAGTTTTCTACTTAATTGGTTTACTAGTGTATATGATTATGAAAAGAAAATATTTTGGATTAAGAAAAAATGTTGGACAAAAAAAAAGAGAGAAAGTATAAGAAAAAGGAAAAAAAAAAGAAACAGGGCCGGCGTGCGTCACAGGAGTGACGACCGTCACTCTTCCAACCAACTTGTTTTCTTGTCTTTTTTTATAATGTTTAGTTTCTATTTTTTTTGTTCTTCTTTTATTTTGGGTTTTTGTTTTGTTTTATTCTAGTAGATTAGGAGTTATTTTTTTGTGATTAGTTTTAGGTTTTTGTACTAGATTGGTTTTAGTTACTGATGGTTGATTATGTGGAAGATGTTATGGTATTAAATACTAGTAAAAGGTGTCACATGATTTGTATATAATAAATAAATTAATATTTTTTTTATCTCATTTAAAATGTTTAACTAATTTAATTTTATTTGGGTAATATTGGTGTTAAATATTTTAATATAATCGGCAATTACGAGGAGAACCGAGATGTTGAGTTTTGGGTTTTTTAGAAAACGGTAAATAAATTAGTATTTATCGGGAATGGTTATATTTATGAGTTAGAACTGAGAGGGAATAAAATACCTTATTTAACGGTAAATATTACGTGGTTTAGGACGTGATAATACCGGTACGTGGGAAGAAGGAAATTATCAGGAAGCGTGCGAAGGTAAGGGCACCTTCTAACGATATTATATAGTACTGAATGCGGATGTATTTGTATGAATGATTGTGTGCCCACTTGGGGTCCTTGTGAAAATGATGTGCTGATTGAGTTTGTTAATGATAAATGTGTGAAATGCTTTCATATGATTTGTGCGAAATATATGAATTGGCATGAGGTAATGATTGCCTGAGACGAGATTATATAAATTGTTGCATTTGCATTTGTGTGTGCATGCATACCATAGTTGCGTGTAGGTAGTTGGTGCCGAATGGGCCAGGGTGATGTGACTGAGCCGTCACCTAATCTCGAAGGGATTCTACTGCACCAGGTGATGTGACTGAGCCGTCATCGATCCTTTGGGATCAAATTGAGTCAGGTGTCTGCGAGGAGGCAACACCGGGTGTCTGCAAGGGCAGCACTTTTTGTGTCTGCAAGGCAGCACGGTTAGTGAGGACCCATGGGGGGTATCACGACTCTCTGCGGAGAGGTAAAATTCCGGGATTCATGCATGGTGAGGGTACCCGACGAATTGGGACCACCAATCCATATAGAGTCTGCATTTAGGATATATGTGCATTTACTTTGTGGTGTTAAATTGTGTTTCAATTATATCATGTTATACCTGTATATGTGTATTCTTTTCTATATGCTATTTTTAGAAAGTGACCCTCTACTATTATTACGATGTGGTTAACGACCACCCAGACTATGGGAGAGCCACAGGTTCCGCCGATCGTGTTGGGGACTGTGACCACCTGGGATTTCATTGACCAGGATCGGCCCAGTGCTTGGAGGATTGACCCGACTTCAAGTACGGCTTACTACTACGGGCAGATAGTGATCACGACTAGACATGACACCCTGCAGATACACCAGAGCGTGATTTGGCAGACGACCCCGTTTCCAGTTCCCATGCAGGGAGCAGGGGGAGTTCCAGGAGTAGCACCTATGGATCCTCAGCCGAGGGCGCAGAGGAGTTCAGAGGGAGAGACTGTACCTCATGGTTTGGGAGCCACTACTTGTGGAGGATTTGAGGTGGGAGGACCTTCTGTACCTACGAAGGTGCAGGAGGGGGATGTGTCTGGAGCAGCGACTGCTGTTAGACCTGGACCTTCAGGGGATCTCGCGGTATCTCGCCCAGGTTATTCCCCTAGAGTTTCTATGGAGGGGGATAGTTGCTTTGAGATTCCAGCCCCTTTAGTAACCCCGACCATGTGGGTTGACTTGATCACCAGGGAGTCCGGGGAGGTGTATAGCACTGAGATGTATGATGTGACGTCACGAGCCAGAGCCCCTACCGAGAGTTCTTGCTTGGTCTGTGTCGAGCACCCTTGCATTTGCCCGCCTTAGTTCTTTAGTTTGTGGTTGTATAGTCCTATCATGTGCTGGTCGCGTTTTCGTAGATGTGGGCCCGTCATAGTTTAGTTTTGGATATCTTTTTGGATGACTGTACCGTATACTATGATACTTCTAGGAGCAGTTATTGTTATATTTTGGTTACGGTATGCCCTATGTTCATGGTACCCTTATGTTTTTAGGTCATGAACTAGGTGCTGTCTTTTGGGTTATTGTATTGTACAGGTACTTACACTTTGCTCCTTCGAGGAGTTACTAGTGATGCATATATTATTATTTCAGTTTCAAAATAGTTGTTTCCATTTCGAAAAATATGCGTTGTAGTTTCTTCGGATATGTAGAGCCGACTGTGCATTTGAAAGTAACATACTCCGTCGTTTTGGAATTCGTTAAACAATTGACTCTGATGTTTTAAAAAAAAATGGGGTGTTACAGTCAACCTTTTAGCTTCAACCTTGGGCTTCGATCAAGGCAACAAAAATCAACATCCCCTCAGAGAAAGTCAAATTTTATCTCTGTAGGAAGACATTTCTCTATACATCACACATAAAAACATATAATCAAACAAACCCCTAATCCCCGATAATTGTTGTAAGTGGCACACTTGTTGATTCAAAAATCCAAGCTGTAGTCCCTCTTTATCCTGGTAAATCCCTTCTTTCACCTAATTGCTATAAGTGGCAAGCTTCTGGATTATTTACATCCAAGCCAATGTCCCTCTCTTAGCATGGAAGACTCCTAAGGAAAAATGGCATTGCTCTACACTGAGTTAAAGTTTCTTCCTTCAGGACACTTCCCTTATAAAAGAAATTATGGCATTGCTGGATTCTATACATTCCAGTTAAAGTAATTCCCCTTTAAACCAATCCTAACATCTATGATGAATAGGTGAGATATCTCCCTTTAGAGATGACAAATTCTCTCTCAGCCAAAACCTTTAGCTTCAATCTTGGGCTTTGAACAAGACACCAAACATCTTTCCTCCCATAGAATAGGAGGAACTACGATTGCTCTAATTTCCCTGTTATCATTATGGGAATACGTATGCATAAGATTGCGAAATCTTAGCGAGCACACAAATCAAAAACCTTAGGTCCAGTACCTTACCAGAAAACAACAGAAAACCCGAAAACAACAAAAATACTCTCTCAACACTTCCAAAGGAGAAACTTTCCCAATTTATAACAGATAAACACCAGTAAGTAGATAATAAAGAAACATGCCAAAAATAATCTATGGATAACCATATATACGCTGGGTAATTAACAACTTCCCATTGTATAATCTGACCCCGGACCCCCCCAATCTCTTAACATTTGTTAAAGAAAACATTTGCGTGCAAGGTTAGTTTTAGATATCTTCCCTTTCCTTTCCAGCTTCATAGGATAAATAAGAAATCAGAAAGTAACACCCAATTCCAACCATTATGGTAAGGTGGTCGCGCCACCGACAAAAATCGCACGCTACGCCGAGGATGTTGCAGTTTGGATTGCAAAAACAACAATCATCAGGTTCACTACTATGGAGATGCACCAGAGTGATTGTGTTAAACTACAATTTGGCATGCAGCACTAAATCCCAGACCCCCTAACGTGTTTCGGATAATCGCATCAACTAAGAGTCGACACCCAATGGAATTTTTCTAACTTGAGAGATTTAGTAGGGAGGTGTGTCGTCAATGGAAGCACTAACATCAACAGACCATAAATGAACCCTTCATGCCAGAGGATGTTATACCAACTCTAAATTATATGAATTAGTATAGATTGATTACAACAATACACTTTGTGTCTGACCCGAGGTATTTGATTGAGTCACGCCTACGAGCTTCATCATCATACGCCCAACAATTAACCCCACAATATTACCAAACCGAACAACATTGTTAACCCACCAAAATCCAACAACCAACCCCACAACATTACCATAACACATACACCCAACAACCAATCGAACATGAGTACAAAACCACATACATCTAAACTCATGACCAATTCATGCCACACACCCAAACACAAAACCAAGAGCATGACACATACCAACAACAACCATATGCCGCCACCACATCTTACCATAACACCGATGAGGCATATGATATTATAACCCACAATTTGTGAGTTATTACAGGCCTTAGTTTTTTACTATTGCTAGTTTATTGCATCTTAAGTTGATTACTTTTAGTTCATATTGGTTGTTTTATAGTAATTTTATTGGAGCATAATAGGTGCTCCCTTTTGTTGGTTTGATATGCTTTTTACTTGATTTAAGGATAACTTTGTCAAGCTAAGGTAAGACTGTAGTGGTCAGCCCCTGTAAGCACAAGCTGAAGCAAAATGATGAACTTAACCAAAGAAGAAGAAAAAAGGGGAAAAGATGCCAGGTTCCTAGGGCAAATGTGGAAGAATTGATAAATTGGAAGGAATCTTTGTTGTGTGTTAAAGGGAATTCATTTGAATCAAGTGGATAAGACTAAGGGGTGCTAGAAGACAAAAAATAGTATAAGGGTACAACCACTACTCTGTGCGCTCTGCACCCTGTTGTGGTAGTCTGCCACAAGACACCTTGTCTCCCACAATTGTTCCCTTGTACTTGATTCCTTGGAGGATAAGTAGAAAGAATGGTGTGAAGGCGTTGATTCTTCTATTGGGCTTGATTTAATTTCCTTATTTTTGGCCCATGATCCAAGACATCACAAGGAACCCTAGTGAAGGCTTATAAATAGACCCTGATGCAGATTGAAAAGGGAGAGTTCAACGTTATTCCAAAATACAAGACATAAGATAATAATGTGACATTAGTGGAGAGAAAAGAGAGAGTTTTTTCTTCTCATCGTTTCCTGTACCAGCTCCTGAGCCCTGGCACGATTAGAGTCATCTCTTGCTGATTATCCATCTCAAGAAGTCTTCAAGTTACTCTTAGGTTTACATTTCTGTTTGAGTATTTGTTTAAGAATGTATCTTTTGAGAACCAAGTCTGTAGTTTGTACTCAGTTCATCATGAGCTAAACCTTTTGTATGTTAAGCAATGGGAAGTTAATGTTATGTTGTTTTTATGTTAAGTGATGTATTACCTAGTGCCTTATTTTATTATGTGTTAACTTGCTTATAAATATGATTCTTTGAGTGATCAACTTAGAAAAAGATAATAGCTTGTTGTTGTGAGAGATCCAACAACAAGCGGATTTCATAATAAAAATAGTTGAAAAATGTAGGATATAGATGTTCACTTGATTAGTTCACTTAGAGATAAGAAACTACAACTATAAGGGATGTCAGAATACAAATACACGTATTTTAGGGTTATAAATGTGACTTAGAGATTTGTTCTATTGCCCTAGTAATGCATGCTTTGATGTTGTAGAAATACACCCCTAAATCACTCCGACCATTCATGGCATGACACTACACATCGTGAACACATAATCACTTCATTAACATTAATGTACCTTGGCTCAACATGCACTCTTTTAATGTCATTTTCCTCTCACTTTGCACCGTTTAGATCTGTTCTAAAGAAGAAAAAATTGAACGTGTGACATTCATATATTATTTTTATCCTTGCTCATGCCTAAAGTCAAAAGATAGTTTCTTGCAAAATCAACCTAAGTAACATTCACTCCCTGTGGGTACGATATCCTTACTTTTTATGATTTACTACTTTTAAACATACATGTATACTTGCATGTGACACATTTACAAGCAACATGATACCACCACATCCCACCATAGCACCCAACCAATGTACACACAAACATCACACAACCAAAGCACCCAAACATCACACCGCCAAAGCACCCAACCAACACATGCCTTTCAAACACCATAAGAACCATTGCTTCATTTCCAAAATGAATCAATGTCTCATTTTAACCAGTCAGCCCGCCCATACGTAACTCAATCAACATGACCCAACTACGACAATATGGGCACCAAACTCGATTACGGAAACGCCAACGATCGAAAAATTGTTAGATAACACTAATATCCCAGGAACCTCGCATCAAACACCTTTAGCTCAAGTGAATACTAGGAGACCTCATACACCTCAGAGAAATCATTGGAGGCCTCGAAGGCAAGCAAATGTGTCGAGTGTGGAACCGGTGGGCGTTTCGATAGCGAGTCATTAAAATTCTCTCCAATAATTGTGTAACTCTATTTTATGGAATAATATTATAATTTAATTTTTTTATTTAACATTTGATCTAACCTATCGATCCGAGTAGGTGAATGGCTAGCAACACGTCCGCGGTCTTGAACTGTCGACAGAGAGGGGGTGTATCTACAGGTACTTCAATGCTTAAGTTAGTTTGGGTGAATAAGCGAATAAGAAATGGTAAGGAATAGAATACCTGACCCTCCAGCAGATGAGGGTTTTTATAGTGAGCCCTCAGCGTATGGCCAATGGTCTTCGTTGTGGGCTGAGTGTCCAGGCCCACAAAGGATGACTTCCACCTGAGAGTAGGGATGAGCAGCTCATGTTCATCGTCCTGGGTCAATGCTCCGCACTCCCCGGATAGTGGATGGACTTGCCTGTTACGAAGGGCAGAATGGTTCCACGAGGCGTGCGAGTCAATTGGTGATGTGTCCTCGAATGAGGGGCACGTGAGAAACGTGTTATCCACTGCCCTTAACAGATTAGGTCAACACTCTGGGTCGTCCTCGACGCAGGACTGGATTGGGTTGTGCTCGACGCCGGGTCAGCCACAGGCCCAGTCCAGAACATGATCCCCCTAAGTCGTTGCCCCCAGGCATGGGGTCAATGACTTAGAGTCAGTCTGTGTGTCGAGGAGGAGAAAGGGACTCTGCACGAGGACAAACTTCATTTGGGGTTTGTGATTGTCAGCTCGCACAGCCGTGGACGTTGTTCGCGAGTTCGCACCCACGGGGACAATGCTTTGCTTACGAATCGTTGAATTTCGCTTTCAAGGAAGATGTGTCACGCAGGGACTGTGGCCGGGAGCTTAACTTGTGCTCGCTTCGAGCATTTGGGTCTGCTCGCGAGTTGTCAAGCTACTCATAAATTTGCTTCAAATTTTTTGCAGGGGCCATGCTCGCGAGTGAATGCGAAAGTTCGCCACCTGTGTCCGACAAAGGGTGCTCGACATCTTGGAGTCTGGATGATTGATGGGACTTGAAGAGACAACGTTCTGTCTCCTCGAGCCACGTGTTAAAGTCATTTAATGCATAATTATGGCCTATGAGTAGGGGTACTCATGAGCTAGGCGGCGACATGTTTACCTATGCCCTAGATTTTACTTATAAATAGGAAGTAGTGGAGGGCCATTTTCACATTTCGCTCATTCTTCCCTCTACCTTCCTTTGAGCTTCAGAGCACTCTCTCTGTCGTCTTCCATCGTCGCCGCCACCGTCACCAACTTTCATCCAATCTTCAAATTAACTTTCATCTAATCTTCAAATTAAGTAAGTTTTCTTCATTTAATCTTCAGTTGCATGTCAGTTTTATAACGTAGATTAGTTTTAGAATGTAGTTTAACTTTCTCTGCATGTTTTGTTCCGGCGGATGTTGGTGTTTGGTGGTGGTTTGGCCATTTCCAAACACCGGCAGTTTGGAGGGAATTTACATTAGCCCTGCGATTTTGAGTAGGAAATATGTTATTTGAGTGGTATATCTCCTGAAAACCACTCTGGTGGAGCTTATGAGTTTTCTGATGAAGCTCTGTGTCGAGGAGGCTCTTCCTCGTGAAGCTCATGATTTTTTTGATGAACTTCATGTCGATGAGGCTCTTCCTCGTGGGGTTCATGAATTTGCGATGAAGATTCATGTATTTTCTATTGATGCTTCGCGTCGAGGAGGATTTTCCTCGCAATTTTGTTGATAAGTCGACTAAGACCTCCGTCGAGGAGAAGATCCTCGTGATTCCCTTTGGTTACTGTTGAATAAGGGCTTTGGTCGAGGGCAGCATCCTCTTGCCTCTGCTTGCCCTTTCACTTGATTTGTAGTGGAAGGGTGGATTTGATTTGATCGTCGAATTCACTGTTTTCCTATGCATTTTAGGTTTATATGGCTCGCAGCACTGAGGGTCTTCTCCTGGTCGACACAATCACCGATCCTGACTTGGCTTCGGTCGGGCCAGAACCCCGAGGGATAGCCTCGCGCTTCATAGATTCCCCAAAAATAGCATTTATAATTGTCGAGGAAGGTATCAGGTTTCTGGGGACTCCGGAGAACTGGGAAGTTTATAAGACTGACTGGGAGAAACATATCTGCTCGCCTTTCTCCGGGAATCATTTTGCCATGTACGAGTATGCCTTTAAAGAGTCAGGGTTTCATTTGCCGTTCAGCGGCCTTCAAGTGGGAATTTTTTATCGGCTGAAGCTAACACCCTCTCAACTGCACCCAAACTCGATCACATTTATTCAGGCCTTTGAGATTGTGTGCCAATATCTCGAGATCAGCGCCACCATTCCTCTATTATTTTGCTGTTTCCACCCTCAACGGAAGACTTCACATGGGAAGCACAGTTGGGTGTCCTTCAAGCAGCGGAAGAAATTGTTTAAGACGTTCACAGACTCCGTTCGTACCTTTAAGGATAGGTATTATACGGTCAAGCACGTGTCTCGAGCCGCCATCGACTCTGTGTTCGACCTCATACCTGTAACCGAGGAAGATGGAAGTGTGTGTCTTGACAAGGATGGGAATGAGGCAATGAGGTTGGTCTCGAAGTTCGCCCTTCAATGGAGCAATGCCCACTTTAAGGAGAGCACGAATTATTACATTACTGAGCCTAACGAGCTAGACCCCGAGGACCAGCGTGGCTTCGATAAACCTGTGAAGTTCGTTGACGACTTCGCTCCTGCTCAGTGGCAGACTAAGAACGAGGAGGCTGTCCTCGACGAGTAGGGCCAACCCATATACGAGGCTCGGTACATTAACACTAAGGATCTCCTCGAGTGTAATATCGCCGAGGAAGCTAGATTGCTTTTAGGTAGCTGTTTTTCCTTTAATTTGTTTGTGTGCTTATTCTTTCTTGATATATTAACTTGTGCCCATCATTTGTCGCAAATAAACTGGCAAACCATCAGGATCATGTGCTCAAGATGGCGTTGGCCAAAGGGAATACTTCCAAAGGCAGAAAGAGGGGCTCCAAGAATAGGCTTGTTTAAATCCTAAACCAATCAAATGTTGACTCCGGCCTCGGTTCTTCTTCTTCCCCAAGGGGCGACCAGTCTTCTCCCTAGCAGTACAAGGACACCCCGACCAAGAAACGACAATGTACGGATGATACCGTGGAGATAGACCTTACGAAGGAGACTGTTGGGGACAAATTCGCGCTGCCCCTTGCTATTCCAACAGGGGGTTCTTTGAGGGGGGCCCTTCTCTTGCCGTGCCTCGGGCGGATTCTTTGGCCATCCCGAGCCTCGACGCGGCAGGCAGCATAAAAGCATTGGCTCGGGATTTGGTCGCTCTAATGAGGGTCCTAGAGGTGGCCATGGTCCTTAATGACGAGGAGACCTGTTCTGTTGCCGAGCTGGAGAAGCAGCGGGCAGCAAATGCAAAGCTTGAAATGGATGCGATTAGGCTGGAGACCGCCTTTGATGACTACAAGGAGAAGTACAGATCCAAGGCGAGATTCTGACCGAGCTGCGCGAAAAGAAAGAAGAATTGTCCAAGTTAAACGTGGACATGGGTGCCTTGAGGCTCGAACACGCTGCTGAGAAGAAAAGTTTTGTGGATAGGTGTAGCACCCCAAAATTTGCCCTACCTTTTTCTGGCTTATGTTTCTTTCTCATTTGCATTTTCATTAGGTCATAACTCATAATCATATCATTGCATTGGTCTTCTAAGACATGGGATCAAAGGATTTTCTTGTTGGCCCTATTCAGAGGTGATTCAGTCGGTTTCTATTTCAGGTTAAGCTGGAGCAAGAGGTCGAATTCTGCTCGTTGTAATTTTTCTATTCAGAGGATCCATCAAAGGCCTTGTGTCAGGTGTTCATTGGTATGAATCAAGGGGTACGTCTCAAGGATGTTTAGGGTTCTTGTTCAAGGTTGAGCTTGTGGACTGTTTATCGGTTGAGATTCTTCAGTAGAGGTGTGGATTCACTTGACCAGAGATTCTGAGGATGTTTGATTCATATGTTTTGTTTCAATGGCAAGATTTTTCAGTGTTAGCTGTGACCATTCAATCAGATGCTTGTGGAAAAAGTTTGAGATTGGTTTTGGGACTCATTTGATTATCCATTTGCTAAACCATATTCCTTGTAAATCCATTTTTTTATCCACTTTCAAAGTCCATATCCTATTCATTTTTTAAACCATTCCAATTATCCATTTATATGTCCAATTCACATCCAAAATCCATAACTATGCCGGATATCGATTTTCTCGGTCCAAATACCCAAATCCAAATCCAAGTTGCATTACAAATATCCATTTCTAAATCCATGCCATTTTTATACCCATTCATGTCCACATAATTTTTGTTTAGGATTTGAATCCATCTCAATTATTTTCCTTTTTAAAAAATACCCATTTAATACTAAATTCATTTTTTCCCCAAGCAACCAAACTATCATTAACTCAAGTTCATTTGTCCTTACAAAACAAAGAAGAAATATCTATATGAATAGAAAAGGCGCAGTGACAGAAATTTGAAGGAAAGTGTACATAACAGAAACTCAATTCATTAGCAGTGATAATATACGCGTAGGAAAGAAAAATCATAGAAGCCAAGAGTTCAATACAAGCAGGTCACGTGCAATTCACTGAAGCAAATTCGTTTACGCACGGGAAGAGGAGATTAAAAACAAAACCATAACAGAGATTGATACACAAAGAGTTTCTTAACAGAAAAGAGAATAATAGAAAAAGAGATTTTAATTTCTAACAGAATTTCCTCTAGATCCTTTCAATCTTCTCTATAAAGCCACATTCTCTTCACTATCGCATGGTTGATTTTTTGTTTTCTCAGATTTCTTCATCTTCAAAACTCCTCTCTCTGAGATTCAATCACCAATTCTTCACTCTCTCTTGAATCTCCCTCCCATTTTTCAAGAGCACCTTCATCTTGACCTTGACACCATAACCAATTCTATGTATTGCATGATCTATAAGTCGTAAATCCAAACCACCATCATCAAGGTTCTGCAACAACTTTCTTCTTCAAGTTTCCTGCAGGAACCATACAACTCAGAGCATCAACAACAAATAACGGTAAACGCATCGCGAAGATAGAAGAAGAATTGAGCGAGAGAGAAGAACAGAAGTGATACGGAAAGGTGGAACCGAGCATACCTGAGCCTTGAAATCTTCGAAGCCCCATCGGAGCGACTCCGATAGGTACGTCAATCTCCTCTCAAACTTTTATGCTCGATAAGTTGTTCATGTTCGTGATTTGTAGTTTTTGTTTGATTGTTGCTGATTAGAGATAGGCTCGTTGTATTGTTTTTTATTAATTGAGTCGGAGCCTTGTTGGGGAAAACGTGAGTGAGAATGCTGCGAGGTCTATGAAGGAGAAAAAAGATATTAAAGAAGTTTCCATTGCGTTTGTTTCCGGCGAAGGCATTATGTGCGACGACCATTGTTGAGCGAACCAAGAGAGTTCGTCGCGGAAAGGTTTGATGGCGACATCGTGTGGTGGTGGAGATCTCCAAGTACGAGATGCGATCGGAAGAGATGAAGCCATGGCGACAGAGAGGTGAGAAGAGGGAGTCTAGCGCGGTGTAGTTTTGTTCCAGCATCGCTTCCATGTAAGACAGAATGAGGGAAGAGAGTTGAGAGAAGGCGATGGTGATGTTGGAGAGAATCACGGTTGACAAAGTTAAGCTTGATATGGAGACGTAGGTAGGGTGATGTATGGAGGTGCGCCGGTGCATTGAAGAAGAGGTTGGAACGAAGCCATTGACGACTCAGAAGCAGAATGAGGAAGATGTCTGAGAGAGAAGAAGGAAACGGCAAAGGAAGGCATCTGAGTTTTAGGTTTTAGCTTGTATCAACCTGGATTAGGCCTTGGCCCATTTGTTTTCATTCTTTTCACACCCCTCGATTTCACACGTACCCCCATGCGCCTGCTCATTTCCACACGCCCAGACAACTCTGTGAACCTCCATGTTCTTGGGCCTGACTGAACTTCAGGCAGATTGATTTTTGCACCATGTTGTTTCTCAATTCACCCTCTATTCATGCAAGGGTTATTGGGCCGGGTTTGCTGGTTGTGGATTGGACTGGGCTCCAATCAGCTTTACTAATTGCACTTCTATTTCTCTGCTGCACCTTTTGTTGATATTGTTTTGATTATTTGGTTTTAGATAATTGTTTTTGATTTAATTGGTTTTAATATTTGTTTTAGTTAATTGATTTAGGATAATTAGATAATAATTAGATTGATTTTAGAAATTAATTAGAATTAATCTTGTCCCTTTTTTTATTAGTTTTTAAATTCTAGGTTTAATTTTAGAATTAGTTTTTAATTTTAGATTAACTCTTGTTACTTAGAATTTAATCTTGGTTTTAATTAGCATTTTAATTTTAACTTGGATATTCTTGATTAATTGTCGTATTTCTCCTAACTTGGTTTCGTATTTAGCTTTTCTTTGTGATTGAGCTGTCCGGTGTTTACTTGTTGATTACTCTATATTCACATGCTCCCTTAAGGCTCCTAGTCCGACTTAATTTATGATTAAGCTCGGAGTAGGATATACATTAGGCTCTCAATCCAAGCATGACAACATTAGGTTAACTCCCTTCTAATCCTGACCTTAGGGCCATTTTGTATGATAACATGTAGGATTCAATTTCCCTTAGACCTTCCGTGTGTCTTCCCCTTTTCTCTCGCCTTAGAGTGATTGAGATCCCGTTTTCCCGTAGTTCCACGAACTATGAACGCTATGACTTCCTCTCTCTGGATAGATTGAGGATACGCAGGCACAAGACGGCGATGTCGTGGCAAACACTCTTCCCACCTTTCTCCCATAGTTCCACAAACTACGTCTGCTCTGATTCCTCTTTCTCGTCCGATTGAGGATACGTAGGCACGAGATACGACATCTCTGCGAGCACCCTTCAACCTTTCTTTCCGTAGTCCCACGAACTACGGACACTCTGATTTCCTCTCTCTGGATAGATTGAGGATACGTAGGCACGAGACGACGATGTCTCGACGAGCAACCTTCCCCCCATTCACCCGTAGTCCTCCGAACTACGTTGACTCTGACTTTCCCATTGCACAAGGGAATACGTAGGCCTAGGACGGCGATGTCCTACCGAGTCACTTTTTTTTTGTTTCCCCTGTTTCATTTCTGTTTAGCTGTAGGCTTTAGATAACTCACCCTTTGATTAGACAACAAGCGTGGATTCCATCGAGTAAGATGGACACGTGGGGGTGCTAATACCTTCCCCTCGCGTAACCGACTCCCTTACCCGTTTCTCTTGGTCGCGAGACCATGCTTTTTTCCTTCTCTTTTGGTTTACGCAGTGTCTCCTTTCCATCTCTTGGGATAAATACACATTGCTGGCGACTCTGTTTTCGCGCCACTTTCGCGTTTGTACTTGGATGAAAATCCCGGGAGCGAAAATAGGGTTTTTGCTTTAGAAGCTGCCATGACCCCCGCCGAGCACGAGGATGATGACTTGAAGGCCTTACAGACCCGTGCTGAGTTGGTTTCCCGGATCAGAAGTCTCGAGCAGGATTACATGGATACTGTCGAGATGAGCTTCGAGAATGTTGTGGCTCAGCTCCGAATCGTGAACTCCAAGGTCGAACTCGCCATTGAGGGGACTGGGTTCCTACATAGGGTGTTCAATGGCCAGATAGTCCCCCCTCCCAAGCTTCCCGCTGACGACAATAGGGAAGACGAAGAGCTCACAAATGAGGGGGAGCATCATGTTTGATTTGAATATTTTGTTTGTATTTGTTTCGGCCTGCGCGATGTGATTTGTAACATTTTGATTGTGGGTGTTGCCCTTTTTTATTGCAATATTATGACATCAACGACCTTCGTGGTCGTTATTCTAATCATATTTAACTTTTCTGATATGCTCATATATACCTTTGCTTGCTTGTAACAAGATGTTCGTTTGGAAATTATTTTTGCTAAGTATTTGGGGTCTTGCTCGACAACTTTATTGTTCGACAGTGAAGGGAACTCGTTGAGTGACCGGAGTTGGATACCGTACTGATAGCAGTGGAATGATCTTGGTCAGGATCTTAGCACCGCGACATGAACTTCCCATCGCGAGCTGGGTGTTCTACCTTACTGGTACGATGACGGTGGAGCTCGATTAAGGTTTCCTCATCGGGCCAAGAATCTGCTCGTCAAAGAGTGGAAACTTGCCTTTTTGTTTAAGTTTGGGACGCTGTGCTTGTACCCCAACACGCCTTTGTAGTCATGACGTACCTCGTTGTTGTCGACTGGGATACATTGACTATTAGGTTTAACTGGGATATTGTTTCAGTTTCTCGATGTTCCATGGTCAAGCAAGTTCTTCCTCGTGCGAGTTTTCTAGGTAGTAGGCCCCATTCTGCGTTTTTGCTCGGACATGGTAGGGACCTTCCCAATTCGCGATGCATTTGCCCTTGCGAGAATCTTTGTGATTTTTTCGCAGGACTAGGCTGCCGATTTCGAATTCTCGTTTAATGACTTTGGCGTCATTTCTTAAGGTTATCTTTTTCTTTAATGAGGCTTCGCGGAGGGCTGCCCCCGATCGAATCTCTTCGACCAGATCAATCTCCTCTCTTAGTGCCTCGTCATTCATCTCCTCGTCGTGGGGGAATTCAGTTCTCCTAGAAGGTTCTTTAATCTCCACTTGGATTATTGCCTCAGTCCCGTAGGCTAGTTGGAACGGATTTTCTCCCATGGTCGAGTATGGTGTCATTATGTAGGTCTAGAGTACGTTGTGTAGCTCTTCGACCCACTTCTTTTTTGCCTCGCCTAATCTTCATTTTAGTCCTCGTAAGATAACTCTGTTCGCGGACTCGGCCTGCCCGTTTGTTTGTGGGTGCTCGATAGATGTGAAATCTTATTTGGTGCCCAGTTTGGCGACGAAGTCCTAGAAATTTTTGTCGGTAAACTGCTTCCCGTTATCGGTGACGAGTGCTTGTGGTATGCCGAACCGGGCAAGTATGTTTCTCTTATAGAAACAGAGTATATTGTGTGCCATGATTTTGGCGAGGGCCCCCACCTCTATCCATTTTGTGAAATAATCAACGTCGACTATCGGGTACTTGTTCTGGTTTGACTCTGTGGTAAATGGTCTGAGGATGTCCATTCCCCACCAGGCGAAAGGCCACGGGGACGAGAGAGTTTTAAGCTCTTTGGACGATGCCAAATGCATGTCTCTATGGCGTTGACATTTATCACATTTCTTAACATGTTTGTTTGCGTCGTGCTATATGGTGGGCTAGTAGTATCCCGCTCACAGGGCCTTCTGGGCGAGGGGTATTCCTCCAAGGTGTTGGGCGATGATTCCTTTAAGAATTTCGTGTAGGATGTGGGCGACCTTGGACTCCTCGACACACTTGAGGAGAGGGATGAAGAATCCCTGTCTGTATAGCTTATCCTCGACCAAGACGTAGACGCAAGTGACATGCCCCAAATTTTGACCACCAAGATTTCCCATCATTGTGCAAATCATCACCACAATATGGATATACCTTCATACCTCCTCAATCTCCTCAAGGATTGTTGAGCATTCACTACAACCAAGAATTAGGGTTCTCAACCCTCTCAGAACACTTAGACAAAAGATCAATCAAGAAATGACATGACCTTCAACTTGTCTAACCTCTCAAACATCCATTAAGGATCAAGAGGTCTCCCATATCAAGAATCAAGCACAAGGTTGCAACATTCCAAGTGGATTGAGCTTCGAAACACCCGGTGTCACCAAATTAGGGTTTTGGTCGACTGAGACCTCCAGAGTGAAATTTTCATAGGGGAATGAGCAAAGGCTTCAAAATATGACTCAATGTGCTCAAAATAACCCTAGGATTCCATTTTCAAAGTTAACTTACCCTCAGAGAATGCATTCCTCAAAAGTCGGGAATTAGAGTTTTTCCGCAGCGAACCGCTCCGGAGCCAAAAGTCAAAACATGACTTTTTAGGCAAAACTGATCCTTATGACTCATTATCATAAAATATGATTTATAATGTCATTTGAACAAGAATTGATCAATAAATCATGATAACTTGTAAAAGGGGTAATCTTGAAAAATAGAAAAATTTTCTAAGTTACTAAATTTGAATGGTTTTTATACCAACTTCAAAGGACCATAACATTTGATCCAAGCAATCATTTTGAGTGACCCAAAGCCTGATTTGTAGATCTTCCTACACTCTACAAAAGCTTCAACTACCTCAAACCCTAATTCTTCATGGATGTTTAATTGGGAGTTGATCAAAGTGGTGAAAAAACGAAAATGTGTCAAAAACACTTAGTGAAAATTCTGCCTTGTTATTTCAGCATTTCCACCAACTTCCAAGGCATTTTTCACCTTGATGCAAGCTGAACCAGGTCCATTGGGGGACATCAAAGTTAGAGAGGGATATGCAAGCTTTCCAATGAGCCCAAAAGCATGAGAAAATTCCACTTGAACTAGAGGTTATGACAGTTGCAACATGCCTTGCTACAAACTGTTTTGCAAGACAGTTTTGTGCATTTCTTGTTGGCCACGATTCCTTTTGTCAAGGGTAATGATCAAAACCACTCACATGTAATGTATAATAGATGAATCACCACAAACCTGCAGAGCTGGACCAAGGAGTCAAGGAAAACTCAAATGACATGATTGGTTTTGTCACTTTGTGCCTTAAATTCAAAATGACATTTATGTGCAATAGTGCACATTCAACAAAAGGACTCTTGTTAGTCAAGATGCTCCTATAAACAATAATAAAATCATCTGCAGAATGTGAATTGAGTCAATACATAGCTGAGCTATTTGGAGCAACCATAAGTACCTTGTGTAAGAAGCAATTATGCTTAGCAAGACCATTGACTCCAATCTTATCCTTTGAGCTTTAAGTGAGAAGCTTCAACACAACTCTTCTCCTATAAATAGAGCTTCTTGTTGATTATTCAGAGTACACCAAAGCAACTTACAACATAACTTTCTCTCATTTCCTTCTTAAGCACAAAAACTCCATTTTCTTGAGAAAGCACTATCGGGGTTTGAGTTGGAAACCAATGCAACTCAAACCAATGGTTCACACACCTCATATACAACATATAGAAGTGATCCAAACACCTTAATCACTTCTGTAACACAAGAATCAGGATCTCACTAGTCAGCTTGATCCAAGTGCAACAGAATTCCAGCCAAGTGATCCAAGGAGTTCCAAATCATTTTAAAGGTTGCAACACAATCCTTGAGGCCTAAGGAAGTTATCCAGATCATTGTTTCACTTCTATAACATCTCTACAATAGAATTTGATTCCTTCTGGCAGAGGTAAGCCTGAACCTTTCAATCTCCATGATCCATGCATCATTTTTGAAATTTTAAAGCCCAAACATGTTTGTTATATTTCTGTGATCATTTTCCCTCAACCAATTGCTATTTATCTTGCGTGTATGAGATTTCATTTAGTTCTTGCATATTTTAGGGTTCATCTGGTTACAACATGATATCTTTTGGTACACTTAATTTAAATGAAATTGAAAAGAACCATCATGTTCCTTGTTTAAAAATGAATGAATTTTATTTTTACATCTTGTAAATTGGTTGAGAAACGAGAGAGATAGCTTGCTTCACGCAAGTCTGATGTTGGCCCAAGGAAGAAGATGACCATGGCGTCATTTTCAGGTTTTTAGAACCAAACATGGTATATGTTATTTTGTTGCCAATATATGTTTAAATTGGCATTGCGCCCTAGTGGAAACACTAGTATTTGTGTGTGTGTGTGTGTGTAGCGAGCGAGAGGTCTGGGGTTCGAATCCCCCTCGCCCCAGACCTTTTGGTTTTATTTTTGAACCATTTTCAAAGGTTGTTTTCACATATTATTTACTCTTTCCACTCTCTATCAGCCCACGCACATGGCTCAAATGGTAAAGTTTTAAACTCTCCACCCCAAGGGCGTAAGTTCAAACCTTGGGAGGACCATCCCATTTTTTTAACCACTTATTCTTTTCACATTTTTCACAATTTCTTAATAACTTTAAAAATTAATTTATCTTTCAATTTCAATCATTTTTGAATGATTCTTTTTTTCAAAATTCACAAATATGTTAAAGTATTTTATTTCACAAAAATCTCAAAAAGATATTATTTATTTAATATATTTTGAATTTTTGAAAAAAGTTCCTTTTTATTTTGTTTTTAAACATTTTAAAATAAATTCTTCTCTTGAGTTGTCAAATTCAAATGATTTTTAAATGGATAAAACATGATTTTTCAAACAGTTATCCAAGATTATAACTTGTTTTTACACATGTTTGATAATTTTGATAATTTTTAATGAATTTTGTTCAAATAAAAATGTATTTTTCAATCAAATTAGGGTTTTGGTTATTTTCACCCTCACAAACATTTTTCAAACACTTTTGGGCCTCTAATAGAGTGTAAGACTCATCCCTTGTTACACACAAACTTTTTTGGGCCTCAGTCATTGTTTAAGACCCGACATGATTTTCAAAAACGACGGTGCGATCACTGTCTTTCATTGGGCCTCTCCCTGAGTTATAAGTCCAATTATCTCTTCTTTTTAAAGTACTTTTGGGCCTCTTGATAGAGTGTAAGTCCCATCCCTTTGTAAATAAAACCATTTTGGGCTTCAGTAATTGTATAAGTCCCGATACGATTTTAAAAAATCTCGGTGCGATCGCCATTTTCAAAACAGATTATTTGGGCCTCTCCTTGAGTTGTAAGTCCCATTTTTCTTCTTTTCAAAATTTTGGGCCTCTAATAGAGTGTAAGACCCAACCCCCCCTTTGTACATAAAAATTTGGGCCTCAGATAATTTGTATAAGTCCCGGTACAAAATTTCAAAATAACGGTGTGATCATTGTTTTTCATCTGGGCATCTCTCTGAGCTGTAAGCCCAATTCCTTGTATAAAAATAAACTTTAGGCCTCTAATAGAGTGTAAGACCCACCTCTCTTGTAAATACAATAAATTTGGACCTCAGTCAATGTATAAGTCCCTCTGTGGTTTTCAAAACTACGACGCGATCGTCGCCTTTTCAAAAGAATTCATTTGGGCCTCTCCTCAAGTACAAGCCCCAAACTTCCTTTTACAACCACTTTCCTTTTGATTTAGATTCAAATTCATAGTTGTATGAAAACTTTCTTCAATTTCTTGAATAACTAACCATACAACTGTGGTTACTATGCTGGAGCTTGCACAACTGTAAGTTCTACCATTGTCTTCTACATACTTGTTTATATATTTCATCTGTATATATATGCTTGTATATGCTTGTTTAGAGTTTTCCCCATCAAATTAGGTCTAGGTCTAGATCAAGCTAGTGGTTACTCTTTCAACACAGTCAAAACTAGTTCCCCATAGGAAATTCCAGATACAGTCTTGCCTCCTCTTGGGCTTATACAATATGGAACAGAGAAAGGCATTATTCCCGATGAAACTTTTCTCAAGACTGTCACTACTTAGAAATTTGTACAAGAAATTCACTTCCCCAAAGAGGATTAATTCCCGGTGAAACCTCTTTTGAATTTCTTCAAACCCTATAATTGTTCACTAAAGAAAGGATTATTCCCAGTGAAACCTTTCTTGAATTTTTCTTAGGTTTGGACCCACAGGCTTCTTAAAAGCATCCCCAGCCTCCTCTTGGGCTTTGTAGAAGGACCCTCAGGCTTCTTAGAAGTTCCTAGCCTCCTATTGGGCTTAGTAAAAGGACCCAAAGACCTCCTACAGGTATAGGACAGAACTTAGTCATCTTTTGCTAGTTCAATCCTCCAGAGAGTCAGAATATCAAAACATTAGACCAGTTTAGGGTTGATTCTCATCCCTTAAAATATCAGCCTCCTCTTGGGCTTTATACAAAGATCATCTCCAGTTAAGAGTAAACCTCTTCATACCAGTAGACTTGGAAAGTCTCATCTTCTCTTGGACCTTAAAGAAACCCTCAAGTTTCCTGAAGGAACAGTAAAAACCCTGATCATTTCATCAACCTCCAACAGAGTTAAAACCTCCATAGGTTTTAATGCTCAATCTTTAAACTTTCACTCTAAATTCCCCAGCTAGGGTCAAATTACTATCAATAAACCCTCAATCAGAACCTCAAGGCACCTGATATTTCAACTCTCCCTCATTCCTCTGCAAGAGTTGATTCTCCAATTTGGACCTGTTTCTGGATCTCAAAAATCCTTGACAGAAGTCAGCCTCCTCTTAGGCTTTGTATAATGATTTTCCCCCAGCCAGCTTTAGCCTCAATCTTGGGTTTTGTACAAGACACATATAAAACCTCCCCAGTGGATTCAATTCCTATAGCCTCAATCTTGGGCTTTGTACAAGACAGACAAAATATTCTCCAGCGGAGTCAGTTAATTCCTTTAGCCTCAATCTTGGGCTTTGTACAAGACAGACTAAATTTCCCCAAAAGAGTCAATCTCTCTTTTAGCTTCAATCTTGGGCTTTGTATAAGACAGATATAAAACTCCCTAGTAGAGTCAACCTTTTAGCTTCAACCTTGGGCTTTGATCAAGGCACACAAAAATCAAAACCCCTCAGAGGAAATCAAGATTTCCCTGTAGGATGACATTTCTCTGTACATCACACATCAAAACAGACAATCAAAAGAACCCTAATTCCATATAACTGATGTAAGTGGCACACTTGTTGATTCAAAGATCCAAGTCGTAGTTCATCTTTTATCCCGGTAAATCCATTTTTTCATCTAATTGTTGTAAGTGATAAGCCTCTGGATTATTTACATCCAAGCCAATGTCCATCTCTTAGCATGGAAAACTCCTAAGGAAAAATGGCATTGCTCTACTCAGAGTTAAAGTTTTATCCTTCATGACAAATCCCTTATAAAGGAAATTATGGCATTGCTGGATTCCATACATTCCAGTTAAAGTAATTCTCCTTTAGAATCAGTTACCCAACAACTGTGATAAACAAATGAGATATCTCCCTTTAGAGATGACAAATTCTCTCTCAGTCAAACCTTTAGCTTCAATCTTGGGCTTTAAACAAGACACAAATACTCAGTTAGCTTCAATCTTGGGCTTTGAACAAGACACCAAACATCTTTTTCCTCCCATAGAATAGGAGGAACTACGACCGTTCTGATTTCCCTATTATCATTACGGGAATACGTAGGCATAAGATGCGAAATCTTAGCGAGCACACACACATATCAAAAACCTTAGGTCTAGTACCTTACCAAAAACATCGGAAATTCCGAAAATAACAAAAATACTTTCTCAACACTCCCAAAGGAGAAACTTTCCCAATTTATAAACAGATAAACACCAGTAAGTAGATGATAAAAGAATATGCCAAAGAATCTATGGATAACCATATATACACTGGGTAATTGACAACTCCCATTTGTATAATCTGACCTCGGACCCCCCAATCTCTTAGCATTTGTTAAAGAAAACATTTGCGTGCTAGGTTAGTTTTAGATAGCTCCCCTTTATTTTCCAGCTTCATAGGATAAATAAGAAATCAGAAAGTAGCACCCAATTCTAACCAATACGGTAAAGTGATCACGTCATCGACAAAAATCGCACGCTACAACAAGCTCTGGCCTGGTCACATTAGCCTCTTTCTGGTCGGGTGGTAGTTCTCCTGTTGCAAGGTAGTTGTATATCAGGGTCATCCAGCAGTCGCTGTCGCCGATGGAGTTTATGTCGAGGGTTGCATAGGGTTTTTCGATACTCAGGTGAGAGACTATCTCTTGGATGACAGACTTGTTTTCGCCTTTCTTCTTTGTGCTCGCGAGTTTTGACAGGATGTCTGCTCGTGTGTTATGCTCACGAGAAACGTGTTTTACTTCCGTAGAATTGAATTTTGTTATTCTTTCTCGAACCAAAGCTAAGTACTCAGAAATATTATCGTTCTTGGCTTGATATTCTTCTAGTACTTGAGAGGGGACGAGCTGGGAATCAGTGAAGATTTTTACCTCTTTTGCTCCCAAGTCTTCAGCCAAGTATAGACCTGCAAGGAAGGCTTTGTACTCTTCCTGGTTAATCGAGGTTGGGTAGGATAGGGCGAGGGAGAATTCGATCAAGATTCCCTCATCGTTTTCAAGGATGATGCCCACTTCGCTTCCCGTCGAGCTGGATTCTCTGTCTACGAAGATGGTCCACCTATGGGTTCCACTTGTCGGGGAGGCAGGCCCAACCATTTCTTCCACGAAGTCGGCTAGTACTTGAGCTTTAAGGGCCTTTCTGCTTTCGTACCGGATGTCGAATTTAGAGAGTTCCAGTGACCTTTTGAGTATTCTACCAGCCATGTCAGGACGGCTGGGCAACTGCTTTACGGGTTGGTCAGTTCACACCACGATTATGTGAGCTAAGAAGTAGTGTCTCAATCTTCTCGTCGCATTAATAAGGGCCAGTGCTACTTTTTTGATTTGTTGGTATTCGAGTTTTGGGCCTTATAGGGCCTTGCTAGTGAAGTATATGGGTTTCTTCCCCTCAGGGGTCTCGAGAATAAGAGTCGCGCTGATGGCCTCGACTGCGAAGGTGAGGCAAAGGTAGAAAGTCTCCCCGTTGTCTGGTCGCGAGAGGATCGGTGGTTGCAAAAGAGCTCGTTTGAGGTGGATAAGGGCTTAGTCGTACTCCTCGGTCCATTCAAATGTGTGCTGGGCAGACATTGCTACGAAGTGGGATAACGAGGTGAGCATCCCGTTTAGGGGTTGAATTAATTTCTTTAAGTTTGGTGTCAGGAATTCGGAGAAGGCCCAACATTTTTCGGGGTTCGCTTCGATTCCTCGTTTTGTCAGATAGAAGCCGAGGAACTTACCTACCCGAGCGCCGAAGGTGGACTTCTCCGAATTAAACCTCATATTGCATCTCCTCACCTGGTCGAAGACTCTTTTCAGGTGGAACGTATGGTCGGATTCCTCTTGGTATTTAACGATCATGTCGTCCATGTAAACTTCGAGCATGTCTCTAATCTCACCTCGTAAAACTTTAATCATCATCCACTGATAGGTAGCGCCAGTGTTCTTCAAGCCGAAAGGCATTACGTTGTAGTAGTAGTTGTCCGACTCGGACATGAAGGCCGTGTATTTTTTGTCACCCTTTTCCACGGGTGTAGCGAGCGATTTTGGACGTGGTTCTTAAGCGCTGGTCGCTCTCTGCGGTTTGAGCTTTGACTACAGGTCGATTCATTTTTTATCCTATTGTGAGCTGAATAAGGAAGGGAAATAGATGTCTCCAATTAACCCTGCTTTGCATACTGAGTTTAAACAACGGTCTGTTAGGTTACGAATGCTATCAATGTGGGGGGCCTTTGTACTGGTTATTTGTATTTTCGCCAATACTGTTTTCTTTCTTTTTTACCTGGGCAGAAGGTTTCTGGCGGGGAACAAGGATTGGGATGTTAGGACTGATGCTTTTGAATTACTGCTTTTGATTGGTGGAGATATGGGATTTGGGTTTTTTGTTGGTTGTGCTCGCTAAGATCTTTTCTTTCGATCTTATGCCTACGTATTCCCGTTTACCGAAACAGGGAAATCAGAGCGTTCGTAGTTCCTCCTATTCTATGGGAGGAAATTGGTTTTTGGTGTCTTGTTCAAAGCCCAAGATGTGAAGCGAAAAGTGGTTTATATCTTGTTCAAAGCCCAAGATGTAAAGCTGAAAGGTCTATTTATGTCTTGTTCAAAGCCGAAGACGTGAAGCTGAAAGACCTCGACTTTAGAGAGAATTTGTCATCTCTAAAGAGGGAGAAGGAGAATTACTTTAACTGGGATACGCGGATCCGAGCAATGCCATAATTTCCGAAGAAAAGGTTTTAACCTGAAGGAGAAGACTTTAACTCAATGTAGAGCAATGCCATCTTTCCTTAGGAATTTCTCATGCTAAAAGAGGGACATTGGCATGGATGTAGATGATCCAGAGGCTTGCCGCTTACAACGATTTAGATGAAAGGAGTTGTTGATGTTTGTGTACTGTGAACGAGGCACAACTTTGATGCTAAAAGGTCGATTGGATCAACCAGTGGTTTTCTTATACAAAAGCCTAAGAGGAGGCAAATTTCCACTAGGTAAATCATTATACAAAGCCTAAGAGGAGGCTAATTTGTGTCTCGTACAAAGCCCGAGAGAGAGGCTAAAAGTTTTTGACCCGATGATAGAGTCTTTGTGTCTCGTACGAAGCCCGAGATAGAGGCTATTGTTTGTTTGACTCAACGAGGGAGTTTTTGTGTGTCTCGTACAAAGCCCGAGAGAGAGGCAAAAAGGGTTGACTCAATAGGAGAATCTTTTATACTCAACAAGAGAGTGTTTTTGTATCTCGTACAAAGCCCGAGATGGAGGCTAAAGGTTTGTTTCAGTTGAGTGACAGATCCAATATACTGATTTTAAAAGAGAAAATCAGTTCTTATATGAGCAACACTGTACTCAGGGATTTGATTTGAGGATCAGGGATATTTCCTTCACTTTGAGGAAATGGGAAATCCAAAGGGTATTGAGACTGTCCGAGTCTGCGGGTTTCCTTCCTATTTAACGAAGGGGGTCACTTGAGAATGTCTTTGAGACTCAAGGAAGTTAGACTGTCCAAGTCTAGAGTTTTATCTTGTGTACTATGCTTTGAGAAACAGTAGTAGACTCTACGAAAGGACTGTTCTATGAGGATGACTAGGTTCTGTTCCTATACCTCTAGGAGGACGTCGGGATAATTTGTACGAAGCCCAAGAGGAGGCTGGAAACTTTTAAGAAGCCGACGAGTCCTTGTACTAAGCCCAAGAGGAGGCTATCATTCCCGGAGGAAGAGATCATTATACGAAGCCTAAGAGGAGGCTGTGAATACTTCTAAGAAGCCGTAGTGTCCTTGAATAATGCCCAAGAGGAGGCCGATGCTTTTAAGAAGCCCGTGGGTCTATCATCTCCTTTCCATTAGGAGAGATAACTCTTTTAAAGATAAAAACCACTGGTAAACGTGCGAGGTTTACTATCCAGCGACTTTTAGCTTTTAAAGAGGGTTCCTTAGTTAAGGTCCAAGATTATGACCGTAGTGGGTACCCAAACCCCGAGACATTCAAGGCAAGCTATCCACAAGGAATAGATCAAGTCAGGAAAGTTCGAGAATTTGGAAGAAACTCAAATATGCCATTCACGGAGAATACATTCATCTTGGGGAGTAGAGCTTCTTGACGATTCCTAAGGAGGACAGCCGAAGAGAAGACTGTATCTGGTGCTCCTATTGGGGATCTAGGCGTCTATTTCTACGAATAAATGAAACGGCGTACCTAGTTCTAGATGTAGTTGCCGGGGAAACTCGAAATATCTATACTATTATTACACAGAAGATATGAGTTTATGAAAGGAGACTTACAGTGAGTAGCCCCACAATACAGTTTATAATATGAAAGCAGTAAACGAAAGCGATAACCACTTACTCGGTTGGAGTGCTTCCATGCTGTTTGGTTAGTTGTTCAACAAAGAAAGATTGAAAACAACAGTATATTCAAAATCAAAGGAGAAAGTGCTTTGAAAAAGAAAGATTTGGGGCTTACAGCTCAAGGAGAGGCCCAGGGTTTTATCAGTGAGCGCACTATTTGACTTTGTACAGCGGGACTTATACAAGTGACTGAGGCCCAAAATGGTTTTCTGTACAAAGGGATGGGTCTTACACTCTCTCAAGAGGCCCAAAAAGGTTTAAAGAAAAGAGTGGGGCTTATAACACGAGGGTAGGCCCAAATGATTTTTCGTTTAAAAATGGCGATCGCACCGAGGTTTTCTTTTAATGCAGAGGGACTTATACAATAAGTGAGGCCCAAGATGTTTTGGTTAAAAGGGGGATTGGGTCTTACACTCTAATAGAGGCCCAAAGTGTTTTGAATGGGTCTTATAGCTCAAGGAGAGGCCCAGATGATTTTTATTTTTAAACGGGCGACGATCGCGCCGTTTACTTGTACAGAGGGACTTATACAATGAGTGAGGCCCAAAAAAGTTTTTGTACAAGGGGGGATGGGTCTTACACTCTCTCAAGAGGCCCAAGAGTTTTGAAAATGATTTATGAGGGTTGAATTAATCCAAAACCCTAATTTGTTTTCAAAATGTATTTAATTGAATAATAATTCAATTAAAATGATAAAAAATTGTTTAACACATGGAAAACAAATTGTGATCTTGGATTAATGCTTCAAAAATTAAGTATTGACCTACAAAATAATTAGAAAGCATTAAAAGTTGCAAAATCAATGTAGAAAAAATATTTAAAATGCCAAAAACAATCAAAATATTAATTCTTTACAAAAATATCAATTATATGAAATAAATAATATTTTTTGGGATTTTTTGGGAAAATAAAATATTTTAACATTTTTGTGAATTATTAAAAAAAGAATTAACTCAAAATCATTAAAACTCAGAGAGAAATTAATTTTTGAATCAATTAAACAAAATCACAAAATTCAAATATTTGAATTTCCAAAAATGGCGCCAAGAACAAGCTGAAGAACACGCGCGTGTTCTTGGTTTCTCAGATTTGCATTTTCTATCCAATCTCCATGAATACGTAATCATATCATGCAATCCACATATCATTATGCTCGTCTCAACCTCACGATCATGTCTATGTACTTTAATTTCATTTAAATTAAACATACAACAAGAAATCACGAAGAGACCTCAAGAACCCTAATTTCTGCATGAAGGCTAGGATTTTTGATACACGATTCAAACAATGCAATTAATTGAGGGAAAACATTCCATGCATGATTATGAACATATGGCCAAATTATTGTGCGAGGAAATATGCATAGATTGAGAGATGACCAAGTATGTGCTTACCTCCAAGTCGTGACAGCAAGTTCAAAGTGATTTTTGATTTGGAGGTGTTACAGATGAGCGGTGATGATCTGAACAGCTTCCCTACACCCTATGAATTGTGTTTGGATGGTTGGACTTGATTGAAATTGGCTGGATCATTTTGTGGCACCTCAGCTGCACTTTGGTTAAAACCTTGAGCAACCAGCTGGTGATTTTGTGAAATTGATGTTTTAGAAGTAATATAAGTGTTTAATCAGCTCATATGTGATGTATGTGAGGTGTGTAAGTGATTGGTTTGATTGGAATTGCTCTCAAACTCAAAACCCGATAGTGACTTGCCTTAGAAGGCAAAATTGGAGTGAAAGAAGAGATTTTGAGGAAAGCATCAGTTAGATGGCTTTGGTGTACTCAAACTGACCACAATTGAGCTCTATTTATAGTAGAGCAACTTTGTTTTGCAAGGAATAGTGCATGGCAGCTGGTAAGTAGGTTTGGCCAATGTTGGCAAATGAAAATCCAAGTCTCCTCTAGCCATTGACTAGAGGTTAGGGCACAGAGCTTTAGTTCCCTTGGTCTTGGATAAGTCTTGACTGATTTCAGATGAGAATGGCTCAGTCCATGCCACCTTGATGGTTCCATTGAATGCCTCATTCCAAATTTGAAGTCTTGTCCCTATTTTGGCCATTCTAGGTTCAACATGCTATTTCTTGTTCCATGGACTTTGGAGGCTTGGCTCAGTGATTGTCCCCTTTAGATTCAATCCTCTGAGGTGTCCAAGTGGATAGGAGCAATTGAATTTGGCTGATTTTGGCAAATCGACCAAAGTTACAAATTCTGCCTTGCCTTGACAGATTTCAGCAAGGCAACTTGGCAATGTTGTATCTCATGGTGTAGGTTGAATTTGGCAATGTTCTTGGCCATTTTGGAAAGCTCTTACATGATACAACAACTGTTTGAACAAGTTTGGTTTTGATCTCTTTTGATTCCAAGTGAAAAATCCCCCTACATTTGGCAAAAAGTGAGGCAGAATCTGACTTAGTGAAAATTTCACTAAGTGTTGGAAAAAATGACATTTTCACTTTTCAGCCACTTTGATCACTCCATAACTCAAAATCCTTAATGAATTGGAATGACTTGTAGTTGAAGTTTTTATAGGTGATAATGAGGGCTACAAATCCATCTTTGGATGAGAAAAAATGGCCTTGTGGTTTAGGAGTTATGGTCCTTCAAAGTTGGTACCCTTGCCACTTTATTTTTAACTTAGAAAAATTTCTAAGTTTTATGGTTACCCCTTTTACAAGTTATCTCACTTTTCTTGATTTTTCTTGATGAATGATGATTCAAATCATACATTAACATCATTTTAGGGTTAAAAATCCATTTTGGTGAAAAATCTCAAAAAGTCAAAGTTGACTTTTGTGCACGGTTGACTTTTTATCAGATGAATTCCAAACTGTGCAATTCTTCAGGAAATCATGTCCTTGACCTAAATCAAACTTGATGGACATGTTCCATGGGTGTTATAGGGTATATTCAATCATGTATTAGGGTTTAGGAGCATGTCCTGGTCAAAAGTCAAAGTTACAGTTGACTTTTCCCTTAAAACCCTAATTGTGGTGCAGATGGAATTGAGACTTGTTGCCCAAGCTTCTTGGATTAATCCATTGTTCCAAATGGATCAATATGGTATATTAGAGACCCTCAAATCATCTCTTGAGGTCTTGGCTCATGGTTTGTCCCAAAAGTCAACTTAGGGGTGAATTAGGTCAAGAAACCCTAATTCCTGATTTTTGATGAATGCATCTCCTGAGGAAAAATTGACTTGATACATGGGTTCATGAGGTTCCATGAAGTATATTAGGTCATGTTTTGGATCATTGCCTTGTGCCCAGATGAAAATTTCCATCTGGAGGCCCTGGTCGATCAAAATCCTAATTTGGTGACACTGTCGATCTTGAGACTTGATCCACCTAGAAGGGAGCAGCCTTGTGCTTAATCCTTGAAGTGGGAGTCCTTTTTGATCCATTGTGGATGTTTAAGAGATTAGACAAGTTTAAGATCATGTCATTTCTTGATTGATCCTTTGTCTAAGCACTCAGAGAGGGCTTGAAACCCTAATTTTGATTATATTGGATGCTCACCCATCTTTGGGGAGACTGATGAGGTACAAAGGTACATCCATATTGTGCTGATGATTTGCACAATGATGGGAAATCTAAGTGGTCAAAATTTGGGGTATTACAGATGCCCCTATTTAATCTTCATGGACCCGAAGGTGTGAATGACGAAGGGATTCGGGCATTCGGGGTGCAAGAGGATTAAATATCGGAATACCCAAAATTTTGATGGTGATTATGAATGGTAGCTTACGCATTCATCTTCTTTAGCTAAGCAATGATGCTTAGAAAAGGTAAACTTCCCCTCGATCCTGGTTTCCTACCAAGGAACTGGTCTTAGTTTCTGATTTAAACTTCCCCTCGATCCTGGTTTCCTACCAAGGAACTGGTCTTAGTTTCTTTTGTCAATAAACTTTATTGACAAGGGACGCTATGTGTAGCGGTTTTCCCTCAAACTTCTCGCCGAATTTTCCTGGGGAGATGCCATTTGAGTGGAAAAGATTTGATGTTAGACTTGCTGGGGAACCCATTCGTCTGAATTGTAGAGGTACACAAACTTCTCTATTTTGGAGACGCCATTTATAGACTCTACTGGGGAAAGCGAGTCTCTTGAGAGACTGTTTTCGTTTGGGGTTACATCATACTTTTCTCGGGATCTTCCCGGAGAAATGCCATATGATGGGATCCAATTTTCTGGTGCCAATGACCTTTTCGGAGCAAAACTGGCGTGCTGCCGAATCTCTGATCACGAGGCTCTCTCTGTGGATTTTCCTTAATCCGGGAAAGCAAGGATATCATCTTCGATGGCGAAGAGTGACATCTGTTGAAGGTTCTCTGATCTTTCAGAGGTTCAAATTATCAAAGTGGCCAAGTGCCGACTCTGATCTAAAGATACACTGGTGGCGAGATTGTGCAGACGCAACACTTCCTGACGAGGAAAGAACTGACAAACTCGATTGAGAAAACTGTTTGTCACTAGGGGACAAGACCGACTAGAGTGATAGTGATGCAATATGAAATGTGAATGCAAATAAAAAATGCATGAAGTACGTATGTATATGCTGACAAAACAAACGCGACATACAGACTAATGGATGAACACAATTGGATACTCGACCATCGTGGGGCGAAGAAGTACCATTGATTTAAAATAGCAATTCCACCTTGCTTAGGAGAGATAGTCCCGTTGGGAGCTATGTTGATCGGGCTTAGGAGATGAGAACTCGGCCGAGGATGTCAGACGAAACAAGGTCTCTGACACAGTTGATCCCTTCATTCAGGCGAACTGGTTTAGAAGGAGTACTTTGATTCTGCACTTTGAAGTTCGCTTACTTCGGGAGAAGCGATCGATGTTCTTCTGATGTTCAACAGTCAAAAGAAATGCCATCTTTAATTTAAAAGCAGAAAAAGTTTAACAAGTAAATTTATTTTTGTTTTATTTCAAGAATCGCTGATTAAGTTTAAACAACGTCGTTCTGTAAAGCTAAAACAAGTAAAGAGTTACAAACAAAAGCACAAGGGCTCAAATTTTATTGATAAGATGAAGATCAGCCAAACGCGTGATTCCAAAGAGTATATACAAAGTTAGAAAATGGTAATTTACAGGGAAAAGGGCTACGTTGAAACATAACGACCACTATCCTTCTACCAACTTTGAATTCGGGATATCCTGAGCTTCCGTCGAAGATGACCTTGACTGGAGTTTTCCTCCGATGGATGATGTAACTGCTGCTGAGGGACTTGCCTCTGTTGAACATAGTTACTTGCCATTATCCCTAACTTTTGCCTGGATTGTACTATGAGATTTCCAATCCATCGGGATGATTTTTTTCATGTCTCTAACTTTTGCCTGGACCGCCCTTTCGGGTTTTCAATCCACCGAGACGTTTTTTTTTTTTAGTTTTAGGCGAAGTATTTCTTGACTACATCAACATTCGTGGGGTAGGCAAATTCCTCTCCGTCCATGGTTGCAAGTCTCAAGGCGCCGCCTGAGAAAGCTTTCGTGACCACATAGGGGCCATCATAATTTTGGGTCCATTTGCCCCGAGAGTCAGTGAGAAATGATTGTATCTTCTTGAGCACGAGGTCTCCTTTTCTGAAAATACGAGGTCGGACCTTTTTGTCGAACGCCCTTTTCATTCTCTGTTGATACAACTGACCGTGGCATAGTGCCGTGATTCGCTTCTCTTCGATCAGGTTCAGTTTGTCGTGTCGACTTTGACACCATTCAGCTTCGGTGAGCTGAGCTTCCATCAATACCCGGGTTGATGGGATCTCTACTTCTATGGGGAGAACTGCCTCCATGCCATATACTAGAGAGAAAGGGGTTGCCCCTATTGAAGTGCGGACAGATGTTCGATAACCGTGAAGAGTAAAGGGTAGCATTTCGTGCCAATCTTTATAGGTTACAACCATCTTTTGAACGATCTTCTTGATGTTCTTGTTAGCCGCCTCTACCGCTCCGTTCATCTTGGGTCGGTAGGGAGATGAGTTATGGTGTTCGATCTTGAACTCTGTACATAACTCTTTCATCATCTTATTGTTCAAGTTAGATCCATTATCAGTAATGATCTCGCTTGGAACACCATAACGGCAGATGATATTGTTTTTGATAAATCGGACCACCACTTGTCGGGTTACATTGGCGAATGACGCTGCTTCGACCCACATGGTGAAATAGTCAATGGCTACCAGGATGAACCGATGTCCATTTGAAGCCTTGGGCTCAATCATACCAATCATATCGATTCCCCATATGGAAAAAGGCCACGGGGAAGAAAGAACTTTGAGATGTGATGGCGGTACATGAATTTTGTCAGAGTATATCTGACACTTGTGACACCTCCTCATGTACTTGTAGCAGTCGGATTCCATGGTCAACCAGTAGTACCCTGCTCTTAGAATTTTTCTCGCCATTGTGTGTCCGTTGCCATGAGTGCCAAAGGATCCTTCATGAATTTCTTTCACGAGCATGTCTGCTTCTGGTCTGTCGACGCATCGGAGTAAGACCATGTCAAAATTTCTCTTATAAAGAGTGTCACCGCTCAGGAAGAAGTTTCCAGCCAATCTTCTGAGGGTTTTCCTGTCTTTTCTGAGTGCCCCAGATGGGTACTCTTTTTTCTGAAGGAAGGATTTGATATCGTGATACCAAGGTCTGTCGTCTATGACTGCTTCAATCGCGAAGATGTAAGCGGGCCGTTCAAGGCGCATGATGTCGATCTTAGGTATGTCATTCCATCGACCTACACTAATCATGGAAGAGAGATTGGCTAATGCATCAGCCATGTGATTCTCATCACGAGGGATGTGATGAAAGTCGAATCTGTTGAAGAAAGGTAACAACCTTCTTGCATAGTCTTTGTAAGGAATCAATCCTGATTGGTATGTGTTCCAATCTCCTTTTATCTGGTTAATAACCAAGGCTGAATCGCCGTATACGTCCAAGTTTTTGATCCTTAAATCAATCGCTTCTTCGAGACCCATAATACAAGCTTCGTAGTCGGCCTCGTTGTTCGTACATTTGAACGTAAGTCTGGCAGTGAAAGGAATGTGGGAACCCTGAGGGGTAACAATGATTGCCCCAATTCCGTTTCCATAATGATTGACTGCTCCGTCAAAGATAAGTCCCCACTGGGAACCTGGTTCTAGCCCTTCACTGGGTAGCGGTTCATCGCAATCTTTCATCTTTAGATACATGACATCTTCTTCTGGGAAGTCAAACCCGATTGATTCTTGATCGTCAATCGGTTGATGAGCCAAATGATCAGCTAAAATACTTCCTTTAACGGCTTTCTGAGCATGGCACTCTATGTCATATTCTGATAGTAACATCTGCCAACGGGTAATCCTTCCCGTGAGAGCAGGTTTTTCGAAGACGTACTTGATTGGATCCATTTCGGAGACCAACCAAGTAGTATGACGAATCATGTACTGGCGAAGACGTTTGGCTGCCCAAGCCAAAGCGCAACAAGTTTTCTCAAGCATTGTGTACCGAGTCTCGCAGTCGGTGAATTTCTTGCTTAGATAGTAAATGGCAGGCTCTTTCCGTTTAGTTTCGTCTCGTTGGCCAAGCACACATTCCATTGAGTCCTCTAGGACTATGAGGTAAATGATCAGTGGTCTTCCTTCCACTGGAGGTGATAGAATCGGAGGATTCAACAGATATTCTTTGATACTGTCGAAGGCGGTTTGGCAATCTTCTGACCAAACGCAATCCTGGTTCTTTTTGAGTAATCTGAAAATCGGCGCACACGTCGCGGTCATAAGGAATATGAATCTGGAGATGTAGTTCAAACGTCCCAGGAATCCTCTGACTTGTTTTTTAGTTTTCGAAGAAGGCATTTCTTGAATGGCCTTGACCTTGTCAGGATCAACTTCAATTCCTTTCTGGCTGACGATGAACCCTAGTAGTTTCCCTGAATGGACACCGAAGGTGCACTTGTTAGGATTCAAGCGGAGCTTGAATTTTCTTAGACGTTCGAACAATTTTGACAGATGTTCAACGTGCTCATCCTCTATTTTTGATTTTGCAATCATATCATCAACATACACTTCGATTTCCTTGTGTATCATGTCATGAAATAGAGTAGTCATGTCCCTTTGATAAGTTGCCCCGGCATTCTTCAAACTGAACGGCATTACCTTGTAACAAAAGGTACCCCATGGGGTAATGAACGAAGTTTTCTCCATGTCTTTCGGCGCCATTTTGATCTGGTTATAGCCCGAGAATCCATCCATGAAGGAGAATACTTTGAACTTTGCTGTGCTGTCAACCAGCATGTCAATGTGTGGTAAAGGAAAGTCGTCCTTTGGACTTGCCTTGTTTAGATCTCTGTAATCAACACACATTTTGACCTTTCCG
This sequence comes from Lathyrus tuberosus, assembly GCA_022829125.1. NCBI lineage: Eukaryota > Viridiplantae > Streptophyta > Magnoliopsida > Fabales > Fabaceae > Lathyrus > Lathyrus tuberosus. The sequence continues at coordinate 1,871,764 of JALAZF010000744.1, read as the reverse complement.
TCCTTTTTGGGAACGGGTACGATGTTGGCTAACCATTGAGGATATTCAGATGTAGCGAGGAAACCCGCGTCGATCTGTTTCTGTACCTCCTCTTTGATTTTGATGGCCATGTCCGGGTGAGTCCGTCTCAACCTTTGCTTTACTGGAGGACATTCCGATCTCAACGGTAAGTGATGTTCCACGATGCTGGTATCCAACCCTGGCATATCCTGATAGGACCAAGCGAATACATCAGGGAATTCTTTGAGAAGCTTTATTAGATCCTCTCTGGCAGTTGGACTGAGCAGTGCTCCGATCCTGATTTCTTTTCTCTCTTTTTCTGAACCCAAGTTTACCATTTCCAACGGCTCTTTGTGAGGTTCAATGGACCTTTCCTCTTGTCTGAGTAGTTGGGAGATCTCTTCTGGAATTTCGTTTTCAACTTCTTCTTCAGCCTCGAATACCGGGAACTCAAAGTTGGGAGAAAGCATTGGATCGTATGTTTCAACGGGGTATAAAACAAGCAATCTGCATGACGTGATGATTCGTGTTTAGAAGAGATAGAGAAAATGCAAGTGTGTGCAGTGTTTTGATTTTACTGCTTGTTTTTATTATTGAATGTTTTTTTTTAGGATTACCATTTTCTGAAAAAGCAAAAAGAGAAAACAACAATTAATGCGGAAATTACAGAACGACGTTATTTTATTAATGAACAAGTCGAATCTTGAAACTACAGCCCTATAAAACAAAACTCACTCGCTCTGGGCAAAGCGAAGAGGGAAATTTACAAAAAGCGAGCCCTATCAAAACATCCGTTTCACCTTGGCAGGGTGAAAGGTTTAAGATGGCAATTACTTTGACTGGCGAACGACCTTCGGAACCTCGACAGCAACCCATTGGCGGCGAACTCCTCGGTGAATCACAAAGTCTGGCACCTTCCCTGATTTGTCTTCAGAAATGACGCTGATTTCTGGTGGAGCAGGATCATTGGAATCTGTCTCCCAAGCAGAATTGTTGTAGGAGGATTCCTCTATTGCATTTTGCATAGCATTGGTGCTCTCAGCTGTATCTCCCCATCCAGTTGACTGGATATCTTTGAACCTGATACGAGAGCTTTCGGGAGCAGTGTACTTGACCATAAAGTCGTATTTTCCACTTGGTTGTCCCAGAGTGTCCCAAACTTCTTTGGAACTGGAGAAGTTATCCCTCTCGATGACGTTGACCTCAGGAAAAGCATAGTTGATGAAATCTAGTCCTGCAAACGTTGCGAATTCATCTTCATGTTGAGTAGTTTCTGAATGACCTAAGTGTTGATCCCATGACATAGCGGGGACACAGGTATTCTGTTCAATGACGGTCAGCTGATTTTCGTTACTCGGCTGACTTTCTTGCCCCAAGTTTCCTGGGTAAGGCTGCCACATTGGCAGACCATCCATCGGGCCATAGTAATTGTGATCAAAGTTGTCTTTCATCAGAGTGTCTTCCTCTAATGAATTTGGCGGAGCACGACATCCTTCCGGATCACAATCTCCGTAGATCATTTCGACATCTGATCTTGGTATAAATCTCGAACTTTCTGTAGGAAAGCAAAAAGGCATAGGCACCTCTTCCTGAGACATATAACCGTCTTTGTTAAGATAGGACTTCCATTCTTCACCTGTGTCAGAGGGATCTTCCTCATTGATAGCATGTACTGCTTGAGACACTGGGTGGAGAAAACCTCCACTGTGGAAGAAGTTTGGAAGGGGATGAAGACTTTCATCATTGGCAACTGTCTGGGTACAGGTTGCAGAAAAACTAAGACCCTTCTTTGTTTTATTGTCAATAGGAATGACAAGCCGTCCCCATCCTGTTGTATCAGTACTCTCGACCGCTTTGATAGCATCTTTGTATGAAGAAATTGAAGTTCCTTCTTTGAACTAATTGTCCTTGCTCACCGATAGTGCTTGGAACTGAGTTCCAATAACCTCCTCGGGTTCCACACAAGTAGATGATGATAGGCTACTCACAAGCAAGGCTTGTTCCCCACAAACCGTGACAAGTTGATCGTTCTTGACGAACTTTAGCTTTTGGTGGAGGGTCGAAGTAGCCGCTCCAGCCTGATGTATCCAAGGTCTTCCTAATAAACAACTGTATGTTGCCCGGATGTCCATGACCTGGAAAGTGATTTGGAAAGTGTGAGGACCAATAGTTATGGGAAGATCAACTTCGCCGATAACTGTTTTTCTGGATCCGTCGAATGCTTTGACGACGACCTCGCTGACTCTCATCGGAGGGCCCTTGAATGATAATTGCATCAAAGTGGACTTCGGCATAACATTCAGGGCTGACCCTGTGTCTACCAGTACGTTGGCTAAAGCATCGTCCTGGCAGTTAACTGTAATATTGAGTGCCATGTTATGACGACGACCCTCTTCAGGTAATTCCTCATCACTAAATCCCAAATTATTGCAGGAAGTGATGTTAGAGACAATGCTATCGAATTGTCTGATTGTTACATCCTGTTCCACAAAGGCTTGCTCCAAGACTTTCTGTAGAGCCTCCCAGTGGGCTTCTGAATTGAGTAACAGTGATAATACTGAGATCTTTGAAGGAGTCTGTAACAGTTGATCAACAATGTTATATTCACTCCTTTGGATGAGCTTTAGCATCTCATCTTTGTCTTTTGAAAAGTCGGGATTACTAGATTGACCGACTGGTGGATCAGGAATTTCTGCCTGAAGTTCCTTTTCTTTGTTGGATTCTCCAACCCTCGGTTGAAGATTCGACCGCTCCGTGTTACACGACTGATGTCTGCAATATTCACGACGGAGGGTAATGGAATTTCCTTTCCATTCTCAATTATTGTTGCACCGTATTTGTAAGGGACTTCCTTAGCTGATTCATACGGTAGTGGCCCCGGTAGATGGATGACTATGGGAACCTTCTGATTTTTCTGACCATCATAGGTAACCTTGATCCGTTCCCGGTTGGGAACTCTAGATTCGTCAAGTAGAGGGATGATGGCAAAAACATCCCTGGTCCTGTGATGACCAGAGATCGTGACAACATCCTCAACTTGCTCGGCAAGGTAGTTCGGCGACCAAATGATGGGTCCTGAACCTGGATATGGACGAATTTCTCCATGATCGACCTGCCCCTGAAGAGCTGCTCTCACAAGGTAACACCCTTGGTTACTTTCTGCACAGACGCTACAACGGTCATAATTGTGTGGTGGCACCTGGCCACGCCCACTTTGAATACAATGTAACCTCACTAGGTTATCTTCCATTGATCGGACATCCTGACTTTGACGACGAGTAGGATTCCTGTTATTGATACTAATCTGCTGAGTATCTTCGTCCATATAGATTGGCATCCACCAGTGATTTAACAAGTGCTGAAGTGCCTCCTGGACAAGGGTACAACCTTGATCGTTTTTGCAACCTGCTTTACAGTTTTGATAATCATGTGATATTAAGAATCCGAGTCGGACCTGCTCAGCATGTAACTCTACCAAGTTGGTATTCATCACGCGAATGTCAAAGATCTGAACCATGTTGATTTGATAGGAGTTCCTATCATGGTAGTCTTGGATCCATCAAAGATCCATATGACGCTGGAGGGCCTCTTGTATGAAAGAGCATCCCTGTTTGTTTACCGAGCAAATCAGACAGGAACTGTAATCGTGCCGCGACAGATTATGATACTGGCTTTGCCTTGAGTGCATCGCCACCAAGTTGGCATTCATCGCACGGATGTCGTGGTTTTGAATGACGTTGGAATTCGTGTAAACCATGTTAACTCCACGAACTCGGTGCTCTTGGATCCATCCAAGATCCATTTGTTCCTGTAGAGCTGCTTGCACTACAGAACATCCCTGGTTGTCTTTAGAGCAGATATCACACTGGTGATAATTATGAGGTGGCACATGGCCATATCCACTCTGTCTACAATGCATCCTGACCAGATTGGTCCCTAATAAGAGTACATCGTGAATTTGATAGACATTGTTAGTCTCTTTCTCAATCAGATTGACTGCAGCTTTCTCGTGTTGAGGCAGCGAGTTCGTAAGAACATTAGGATTCGTATCTTTGAAAGATAAGAGCCCGCTCCTAACAAGCTTTTGTACGTCGGATTTGAAATTGAGACAAGTCTCAATGTTATGCCCTGAACCTCCTTGATGATAAGGGCATGTTTGATCCACTTTAAACCAAAAAGGCGGATTTTCCAGAACTGAAATGGGAGACTTAGTCTGAATGTGCCCCTTAGCCAGCAGTAACGGAAACAGCTCTGCGTACGTTACGGGTATAGGATCAAATCCTGGTGGCCGTGTTGTACGGTTGTTGTTATATGGAGGACGAGCCTGTTGAAGAGGCTGTTGTGTCCTTTGTTGATCAAGTTGGCTCTGTGCAACCTGAGGTTGATACACAGGAACAGGCGCGGGGCCGATAGCAGGAGTTACCGCTGCTACTGGTTGATAACGTCGCCTTTGCTTTCCGAGAGAGATATTCCCAATATCTTGCTCTTTTTTCTTAGGGAGAGCACTACCATATTTTTTAGTACCGCTCGTTGATCCAGTGTCTTTTACCAAACATCCTTCTCGGATGGCTTCCTCAAGACGTACGCCCATGCCGACCATCTCGGTGAAATCACTGGGTGCATTGGCAACCATTCGGTCATAGTAAAATGAGCTTAAGGTCTTTAAGAAGATCTTTGTCATCTCTTTTTCCTCAAGAGGTGGACAAATTTGAGCGGTAATTTCACGCCACCTTTGAGCATACTCCTTAAAGGTTTCCTTTTCCTTTTGCGACATCGATCTGAGTTGATCTCTGTCGGGTGCCATGTCCAAATTGTACTTGTATTGTTGGACGAAGGCAGTACCAAGATCTCTGAATGTACTGATCGTAGTACGGTTTAAACCCATGTACCATTTGAGTGCGGCACCAGTTAAACTATCCTGGAAGTAGTGAATTAGCAGGTCCTGATTCTCTGTCTGAGCTGACATCCGCCGAGCGTACATCACCAGATGGCTCTGAGGGCAAGAGTTACCCTTGTATTTTTCAAAGTCGGGCACTTGGAACTTGTGCGGGACTTTCATATTTTGGACCAAGCAGAGGTCTGCGGCGTCCTTTCCAAATAGATCCTGACCGCGAATGGCTTGCAGCTCTTTCTGCATTTCCAAGAACTGCTCCTGGAATTCATCCATTCTGTCAAACATAATTTCCTTCTTACCAGAAGGTGTCTGTGGAATCTGTCCTTCCGGGACAGTGTGCACCACAGGGGGTGGTACCGTGACTACGACCGTAAGTCTTGGCGCCTCCCGAAGTTTGTAACCTTCAGGAGTCTTGAGTATGCCCCTGGCATCTTCGCTTTCCCAAAGTTTGTAACCTTCAGGCCCAGCGGCTTCTGTTGCGATTCCCTGATCTTCAGTGATCGGCGGAACATATCCTTCTGGGATATAGTTAACAGGCATGCCCCAAGGACGATCTTTCGGCATCTGATACCTAGGATCATACTTTTCTATGATGGGCGTTGAGGTGATCTCTGAGATCACAGTTCTTTGTAGCTGAGCTTCTGCCATGGCTTGCATGTCGTTACGAAGCTTTCTCATATCCTCTCTCAGAGCATCGATCTCTTCTTTCAACTCTCTATTTTCTTCCTCAAGATCATCCATCCTTTTCTGACGATTGGCCCGAGTATTATACGAATGAGACAGTTTGACTCTAGAATCGAGACACAAACGTGAGATTCGTAGGGAAGAAGAATACGCGATGTGAGAATGATGAATGCAATGATTATATTAATTGTTCTTTGGTTTAATCAAAATAAACTTCGACAATTAGATTGCAAATATCAAACAGTGGGGAAACCCCTTTTTATTGAAATTCAAAGGATTACAGAAATGGAAGTACAGTAGATGACAAAGTGCAGAAACCTAAACTAATGGGTCCCGAGTCCTCTCTGAGGAGAAACTGGGTGCTGATTCTGGTATCTTCCTTTTCTTTGACCGGGGCTCCTGGGCCGTTGTCGGGTTGTCATTCCTTTGCCAAGTGAAAGGAGTGAGCAAATTCCTTTGGTCATCTTGATTCTCTACAGCATGCTGCTCCAAAATTTCAATTAGAGCATCTTTCTCTTTTAGTAGTTGCTGTATTTGGATACACTCTACGTCGAGGGTGCGGTACTTGTTCTTCCAAGATCTTCTTTCCTTTTGAACTTTGTTGAGAGTAACTTGAAGCTTTTCAGTTTCCGTCATGAAGTACATGACAGTTTCCCTCGGTGGAAGAATTCTGTAACGAGGATAAAGCATCTTTAGCTTGAGAGCTCTGGTTTGTACCCAATGGAGATAAGGCTCCACCGAGATACAGTCCGGTTTTCCCAGAGACTCTCGTCCTTTCTTATGAACATGTTTCCAAGCTTGCACTATTTCCATCTTTAGTGCTCTGTCATTTTCTCCTTCTTTGAAGAAAAGACCTTCCAGATGAACACCCAGCGGGACGTGTCTCATCGGGTATCCAAATTGACGAAGAACTAATATCAGATGATAGTTGATTCCTCCTTTAGTTCCTATGAGGGGTACGCTGGGGAAATTTCCACAACGGTCAATGATTCTGACTCCCTCATAAATCCTATTACACCAATCTACATTGGTGAGAGACATGATCTTCTGCGACCAACGTAAGACACTCTTGCAATCCCAAAAAGCAGCAGCCTTGGGCAAGTGAGAGATATACCATTTGTAGAGCAAAGGTACACAGCATGTGATCTCCCCTCCGCTGTACAAATTTCCCAAGTGTACAGAATGATACGCATCTGCGAGCAAAGTCGGCACAGGGTTTCCAATGAGAAAAACCTTAATGGCATTGATATCGACGAAGTTATTGATGTTGGGAAAAAAAAATAACCCGTAGGTGAGCAAGACAAAGATGCTTTCAAAAGCAGTCCCGTTCCCTATACTAGCGAAGTATAGAGCCTTTTTTGTCAAGAACTGGGCTGGCAAACCTTGGATGCCACCCTTAGTGGTCATGTGAGTCCTGACCTCAGACTCGTCCAAATGAATTGCTATTGCCATAGTCTGATTCTTTGGAATTTCTTCCAGTCCAGAAAACGGAGCTCGATCAGTGATATGTAAAACAGTCAGATGAGAATACTCCTCCAGCGTTGGTGATAGCTGGTAATCCGGGAATGTGAATCAGTGATAAACCGGATCGTCGAACTGAATGAGTGCATCCATGATCCCCTTAATCACATGGACTCTTAACAGTGGTAGCAAACCACCGTGCTTGGCTCTGAAAGCCTCTGGGTTAACGATCATCCTCGCTAACTTTCTCAAATCCTCTAGCTTTGGAACCTTAAAGGTATACTAGCGAGTTCTCCTTCTACCGAAATCCATTAATGCAATCTTTTTCTCTGATATTTGCAATCACAATCTTAGTTTAATTTGAAAAACAGAGAGACTAGAAGAGAAGTTTTTTGAATGTTTTAATGTTTTATTAAATGGATGCATGAATGCAGCACACAAAAACATAGAAAAAACATAGGGTCAAAGGGTCGTTGTCATGAAGTCAAGGCTCTACCCATCCCCAAAGGTTTATACTAGGGTGATTTTTGTACCTGTACTCATTATCATCAGCTCCTCCCAGGAAAGCAAGACAACAAGCGAATCGCCAGGGAGTTGTAAAGCAATCTTAGAGTAAGTGCCATTCATCGAGAATAGATCACCAGCCTCAAATGAGGGTAGTATCGCATAACAACTATTTCCGATAGTTTCCGCACTACGAAAGGGTTTGGCTCCTCAGCTTCTCAGACTTAACAACCAGCCCGTTGGCTAGAAAAGTGAATGGGTTGCGTTGGTCAGCCTCCACTGAGGTTGATGGTCGACCCCGTCGCCATCACTTATCTTAAGTGTATACTCATTTTCACCACATGCGGCATCACACGCATTCCCAGTAACAGAAAAATAAACACGTATAGCAATTAGGAAAAGCAGTATATATATTTGTCCTAATCATCCTAGACTTATAAAGCTATGATTCCTAAGTTCCTGACAGAAAATGGGTTCCCCGGCGGAAGCCCTAATCTGTGGTATTCACACAAGTGAAGAGAAAAAAGGTTTGTCCAAGGTTTCCACCTTAAACGTTTAAGAAAGAAGATTTGGCCCCACGGTGGGCGCCACTTTTCTGTAGCGAGCGATTTTGGACGCGGTTCTTAAGCGCTGGTCGCTCTCTGCAGTTTGAGCTTTGACTACAGGTCGATTCATTTTTTATCCTATTGTGAGCTGAATAAGGAAGGGAAATAGATGTCTCCAATTAACCCTGCTTTGCATACTGAGTTTAAACAGCGGTCTGTTAGGTTACAAATGCTATCAATGTGGGGGGCCTTTGTACTAGTTATTTGTATTTTCGCCAATACTGTTTTCTTTCTTTTTTACCTGAGCAGAAGGTTTCTGGCGGGGAACAAGGATTAGGATGTTAGGACTGATACTTTTGAATTACTGCTTTTGATTGATGGAGATATGGGATTTGGGTTTTTTGTTGGTTGTGCTCGCTAAGATCTTTTCTTTCGATCTTATGCCTACGTATTCCCGTTTACCGAAACAGGGAAATCAGAGCGTTCGTAGTTCCTCCTATTCTATGGGAGGAAATTGGTTTTTGGTGTCTTGTTCAAAGCCCAAGACGTGAAGCGAAAGGTGGTTTGTATCTTGTTCAAAGCCCAAGATGTGAAGCTGAAAGGTCTATTTGTGTCTTGTTCAAAGCCCAAGACGTGAAGCTGAAAGACCTCGACTTTAGAGAGAATTTGTCATCTCTAAAGAGGGAGAAAGAGAATTACTTTAACTGGGATACGCGGATCCGAGCAATGCCATAATTTCTGAAGAAAAGGTTTTAACCTGAAGGAGAAGACTTTAACTCAGTGTAGAGCAATGCCATCTTTCCTTAGGAATTTCTCATGCTAAAAGAGGGACATTGGCATGGATATAGATGATCCAAAGGCTTGCCGCTTACAGCGATTAGATGAAGGGAAAGGAGTTGTTGATGTTTGTGTACTGTGAACGAGGCACAGTTTTGATGCTAAAAGGTTGATTGGATCAACCAGTGGTTTTCTTATACAAAAGCCTAAGAGGAGGCTAATTTCCGCTAGGAAAATCATTATACAAAGCCTAAGAGGAGGCTAATTTGTGTCTCGTACAAAGCCCGATAGAGAGGCTAAAAGTTTTTGACCCGATGATAGAGTCTTTGTGTCTCGTACGAAGCCCGAGATAGAGGCTATTGTTTGTTTGACTCAACGAGGGAGTCTTTGTGTGTCTCGTACAAAACCCGAGAGAGAGGCAAAAAGGGTTGACTCAACAGGAGAATCTTTTATACTCAACAAGAGAGTGTTTTTGTATCTCGTACGAAGCCCGAGATGGAGGCTAAAGGTTTGTTTCAGTTGAGTGACAAATCCAATATACTGATTTTAAAAGAGAAATTCAGTTCTTATATGAGCAACACTGTACTCAGGGATTTGATTTGAGGATCAGGGATATTTCCTTCACTTTGAGGAAATGGGAAATCTAAAGGGTATTGAGACTGTCCGAGTCTGCGGGTTTCCTTCCTATTTAACGAAGGGGGTCACTTAAGAATGTCTTTGAGACTCAAGGAAGTTAGACTGTCCAAGTCTAGAGTTTTATCTTTTGTACTATGCTTTGAGAAACAGTAGTAGACTCTACGAAAGGACTGTTCTATGAGGATGACTAGGTTCTGTTCCTATACCTCTAGGAGGACGTCGGGACAATTTGTACGAAGCCCAAGAGGAGGCTGGAAACTTTTAAGAAGCCGACGGGTCCTTGTACTAAGCCCAAGAGGAGGCTATCATTCCCGGAGGAAGAGATCATTATACGAAGCCTAAGAGGAGGCTGTGAATACTTCTAAGAAGCCGTAGTGTCCTTGAATAATGCCCAAGAGGAGGCCGATGCTTTTAAGAAGCCCGTGGGTCTATCATCTCCTTTCCATTAGGAGAGATAACTCTTTTAAAGATAAAAACCACTGGTAAACGTGCGAGGTTTACTATCCAGCGACTTTTAGCTTTTAAAGAGGGTTCCTTAGTTAAGGTCCAAGATTATGACCGTAGTGGGTACCCAAACCCCGAGACATTCAAGGCAAGCTATCCACAAGGAATAGATCAAGTCAGGAAAGTTCAAGAATTTGGAAGAAACTCAAATATGCCATTCACGGAGAATACATTCATCTTGGGGAGTAGAGCTTCTTGACGATTCCTAAGGAGGACAGCCGAAGAGAAGACTGTATCTGGTGCTCCTATTCGGGATCTAGGCGTCTATTTCTACGAATAAATGAAACGGCGTACCTAGTTCTAGACGTAGTTGCCGGGGAAACTCGAAATATCTATACTATTATTACACAGAAGATATGAGTTTATGAAAGGAGACTTACAGTGAGCAGCCCCACAATACAGTTTATAATATGAAAGCAATAAACGAAAGCGATAACCACTTACTCGGTTGGAGTGCTTCCATGCTGTTTGGTTAGTTGTTCAACAAAGAAAGATTGAAAACAACAGTATATTCAAAATCAAAGGAGAAAGTGCTTTGAAAAAGAAAGATTTAGGGCTTACAGCTCAAGGAGAGGCCCAGGGTTTTATCAGTGAGCGCACTATTTGACTTTGTACAGCGGGACTTATACAAGTGACTGAGGCCCAAAATGGTTTTCTGTACAAAGGGATGGGTCTTACACTCTCTCAAGAGGCCCAAAAAGGTTTAAAGAAAAGAGTGGGGCTTATAACACGAGGGTAGGCCCAAATGATTTTTCGTTTAAAAATGACGATCGCGCCGAGGTTTTCTTTTAACGCAGAGGGACTTATACAATAAGTGAGGCCCAAGATGTTTTGGTTAAAAGGGGGATTGGGTCTTACACTCTAATAGAGGCCCAAAGTGTTTTGAATGGGTCTTATAGCTCAAGGAGAGGCCCAGATGATTTTTATTTTTAAACGGGCGACGATCGCGCCGTTTACTTGTACAGAGGGACTTATACAATGAGTGAGGCCCAAAAAAGTTTTTGTACAAGGGGGGATGGGTCTTACACTCTCTCAAGAGGCCCAAGAGTTTTGAAAATGATTTATGAGGGTTGAATTATTCCAAAACCCTAATTTGTTTTCAAAATGTATTTAATTGAATAAAAATTCAATTAAAATGATAAAAAATTGTTTAACACATGGAAAACAAATTGTGATCTTGGATTAATGCTTCAAAAATTAAGTATTGACCTACAAAATAATTAGAAAGCATTAAAAGTTGCAAAATCAATGTAGAAAAAATATTTAAAATGCCAAAAACAATCAAAATATTAATTCTTTACAAAAATATCAATTATATGAAATAAATAATATTTTTTGGGATTTTTTGGGAAAATAAAATATTTTAACATTTTTGTGAATTATTAAAAAAAGAATTAACTCAAAATCATTAAAACTCAGAGAGAAATTAATTTTTGAATCAATTAAACAAAATCACAAAATTCAAATATTTGAATTTCCAAAAATGGCGCCAAGAACAAGCTGAAGAACACGCGCGTGTTCTTGGTTTCTCAGATTTGCATTTTCTATCCAATCTCCATGAATACGTAATCATATCATGCAATCCACATATCATTATGCTCGTCTCAACCTCACGATCATGTCTATGTACTTTAATTTCATTTAAATTAAACATACAACAAGAAATCACGAAGAGACCTCAAGAACCCTAATTTCTGCATGAAGGCTAGGATTTTTGATACACGATTCAAACAATGCAATTAATTGAGGGAAAACATTCCATGCATGATTATGAACATATGGCCAAATTATTGTGCGAGGAAATATGCATAGATTGAGAGATGACCAAGTATGTGCTTACCTCCAAGTCATGACAGCAAGTTCAAAGTGATTTTTGATTTGGAGGTGTTACAGATGAGTGATGATGATCTGAACAGCTTCCCTACACCCTATGAATTGTGTTTGGATGGTTGGACTTGATTGAAATTGGCTGGATCATTTTGTGGCACCTCAGCTGCACTTTGGTTAAAACCTTGAGCAACCAGCTGGTGATTTTGTGAAATTGATGTTTCAGAAGTAATCTAAGTGTTTAATCAGCTCATATGTGATGTGTGTGAGGTGTGTGAGTGATTGGTTTGATTGGAATTGCTCTCAAACTCAAAATCCGATAGTGACTTGCCTTAGAAGGCAAAATTGGAGTGAAAGAAGAGATTTTGAGGAAAGCATCTGTTAGATGGCTTTGGTGTACTCAAACTGACCACAATTGAGCTCTATTTATAGTAGAGCAAGTTTGTTTTGCAAGGAATAGTGCATGGCAGCTGGTAAGTAGGTTTGGCCAATGTTGGCAAATGAAAATCCAAGTCTCCTCTAGCCATTAACTAGAGGTTAGGGCACAGAGCTTTGGTTCCCTTGGTCTTGGATAAGTCTTGACTGATTTCAGATGAGAATGGCTCAATCCATGCCACCTTGATGGTTCCATTGAATGCCTCATTCCAAATTTGAAGTCTTGTCCCTATTTTGGCCATTCTAGGTTCAACATGCTATTTCTTGTTCCATGGACTTTGGAGGCTTGGCTCAGTGATTGTCCCCTTTAGATTCAATCCTCTGAGGTGTCCAAGTGGATAGGAGCAATTGAATTTGGCTGATTTTGGCAAATCGACCAAAGTTGCAAATTCTGCCTTGCCTTGACAGATTTCAGCAAGGCAATTTGGCAATGTTGTATCTCATGGTGTAGGTTGAATTTGGCAATGTTCTTGGCCATTTTGGAAAGCTCTTACATGATACAACAACTGTTTGAACAAGTTTGGTTTTGATCTCTTTTGATTCCAAGTTAAAAATCCCCCTACATTTGGCAAAAAGTGAGGCAGAATCTGACTTAGTGAAAATTTCACTAAGTGTTGGAAAAAATGACATTTTCACTTTTCAGCCACTTTGATCACTCCATAACTCAAAATCCTTAATGAATTGGAATGACTTGTAGTTGAATTTTTTGTAGGTGATAATGAGGGCTACAAATCCATCTTTGGATGAGAAAAAACGGCCTTGTGGTTTAGGAGTTATGGTCCTTCAAAATTGGTACCCTTGCCACTTTATTTTTAACTTAGAAAAATTTCTAAGTTTTATGGTTACCCCTTTTACAATTTATCTCACTTTTCTTGATTTTTCTTGATGAATGATGATTCAAATCATACATTAACATCATTTTAGGGTTAAAAATCCATTTTGGTGAAAAATCTCAAAAAGTCAAAGTTGACTTTTGTGCACGGTTGACTTTTTATCAAATGAATTCCAAACTGTGCAATTCTTCAGGAAATCATGTCCTTGACCTAAATCAAACTTGATGGACATGTTCCATGGGTGTTATAGGGTATATTCAATCATGTATTAGGGTTTGGGAGCATGTCCTGGTCAAAAGTCAAAGTTACAGTTGACTTTTCCCTTAAAACCCTAATTGTGGTGCAGATGGAATTGAGACTTGTTGCCCAAGCTTCTTGGATTAATCCATTGTTCCAAATGGATCAATATGGTATATTAGAGACCCTCAAATCATCTCTTGAGGTCTTGGCTCATGGTTTGTCCCAAAAGTCAACTTAGGGGTGAATTAGGTCAAGAAACCCTAATTCCTGATTTTTGATGAATGCATCCCCTGAGGCAAAATTGACTTGATGCATGGGTTCATGAGGCTCCATGAAGTATATTAGGTCATGTTTTGGATCATTGCCTTGTGCCCAGATGAAAATTTCCATCTGGAGGCCCTGGTAGATCAAAACCCTAATTTGGTGACACTGTCGATCTTGAGACTTGATCCACCTAAAAGGGAGCAGCCTTGTGCTTAATCCTTGAAGTGGGAGTCCTTTTTGATCCATTGTGGATGTTTAAGAGATTAGACAAGTTGAAGATCATGTCATTTCTTGATTGATCCTTTGTCTAAGCACTCAGAGAGGGCTTGAAACCCTAATTTTGATTGTATTGGATGCTCACCCATCTTTGGGGAGACTGATGAGGTACAAAGGTACATCCATATTGTGCTGATGATTTGCACAATGATGGGAAATCTAAGTGGTCAAAATTTGGGGTATTACAATGGGGATCTGGTTGTACCCCAAATACATGTCTGTCGCGGTGAGAATTGGATATCAAGCTATTGAATTAACTTGAATCACAAATCATAATTCACCATCGATCTTTAATTTATCCAAGGGAAGGGAAAAAGAACGAATAACCCGTAAACATGCAATGCAAAAAAACAAAGCTAAAGAGAATCTAAGGTTCGGGGGTTGGTTATACTAAGGGAAGATGCTAGCATCCTAAGTATCTATAGTACTCTACAGGAACCTCTTGTCTTAATGTGTTATTTTTTATTTGTTTGCTAAGGTGAAATAAAAGGAAGACCTAAGGTGTTATTCCTAAGTATGCTCGCCAAGACATCGCATCTCATGCCTACATATCTTGACTAAAAGAATTAGAGAATTCGTAGTTCCCCTCACTAAGGGTAAACAATGTTTGTTGGTTGGTTTTAGAAGTAGAGACAAGTTGTCATCTTAAGAAGAAAACTCAACTTAAACCACCACAAACATGTGGAAGATGGATCTTTGCTTCACATTAAGAGAACGGCTCCAAATCAGATATGGAATAGACGAGTATGCCACATACCTCTCTCAAGTGGAAAAGAATCTACATCTTTCTCAACTATGTCAGGGGGTAGGAGAATTACATCTCAACTAAGGATGACCCATGTCTAATTCTCTCATGGGAGAAAAGGGAACCTAATTGTAGGTTGTCTAGTTAACATCCTAAGGGAAATCTACATAAGGGAAAACAAACTAAATACTATCTGAGGTAATCAACCTAAAAGGGGAATAGAAATCCCAAAGGGGTAGAAGAGCAATGCAGATGAACAAAATGTAATGCACATGACTATAAAGTCAACCATAACCCCTTTTCCCTTGGATTCAAGACATAGGCACCCATATTATCAGAGGAGTACAGGTGAAAGTATAAAGTGCCAAAGCTAAAATCTTGGATGAATATCAACATGTATGAAGCAAGTGATATAGCCACTAATCAACTTATGAAGGACAACAACATATCATGGATCAAGCATACATCATGTCAAGGATAAAATGATCAAGCAAGAATCATAATATAATCAAAGTAAACATACATTTAAAAATAAGTCAAAACCAAGTTAAAACAAGGATGTACAAGTTCACAACATTACATAAGGTTTACACAAAGTGTAAGAGGTTCATACAAGTCCATGTGCACAAAAAAAAACAAGGGATCAACCAAAAGAATCAAGAGGAACCTTAAGAAAACCCTAAAAAGTCATCCACTTTAAACGCACATAAGTGCAAGAAAAATAATTATTTTTGGAAATTTCTCTCTACAAGCAGAAATTGGACATTAACATGAGAATTTAGCAAAAAGAACGGGTAAAAAAGCCCTAGGGATGAAGAAGTTATGAGATTTTCAAGTTATGGAGACGCTCAAAGATTTCGATTTCACACTACAATACCACCCTGGAAAAGCGAATGTTATGGCAGATGCGTTAAGCAGGAAGAGTGTTTCCGCATTGTCGACCATCATGGCTAATCAACAAAGGTTGTTAGAAGTATTTCGAGACCTACGTCTTAACGTGGAATTTGTACCAGGAGCTTTGAAATTGGGTATGATTAAAGTATCAAATGGATTGTTGGAAGACATTGCGAGTTGTCAGGATGACGACTTGATTGTAGAAAAAAGGAATCTGATTATTCGAGGAACCGCCACGGAATTCAAGGTAGGAGGAGACAATATCTTGAGATGTAATGGTAGAGTGCGTGTGCCCGATGCAAAAGAACTGAGAAAGACGATCCTTGAGGAGGCTCATAAGAGCAAATTGAGTATTCACCCAGGGGAAACTAAGATGTATCAGGATCTAAGGTAGGATTTTTGGTGGCCAGGTATGAAGAGGCATATAGCTGAGATAGTAAGGCTTCACGGAGTACCCGCAAGCATTGTGTCAGACCGGGATCCAAAATTTACCTCTCATTTTTGGGGAGCACTACATGTCGCATTGGGTACTAAGTTAAGGTTAAGTTCGGCATATCATCCGCAAACGGATGGCCAGACGGAAAGAACTAACCAGTCCTTAGAGGATCTATTAAGAACTTGTGTGTTAGATGACAGAGGAAGTTGGGATGATGTTTTGCCATTGATAGAATTCACCTACAACAACAGTTTCCATACAAGTATTGGAATGGCCCCATATGAGGCTCTCTATGGAAGGCGGCATCAGACACCGTTATGTTGGTATCAAGATGGGGAGCATATGATAGTGGGACCAGAGATGGTGCAACAGACTACGGATAAGGTCAGGACGATTAGACAAAGGATAAAGGCTTCACAAGATCGTCAAAAGAGTTATGCAGATAAGCGCCGTAGGCCGTTAGAGTTTAAAGGAGGGGAGCATGTATTCCTTCGAGTTACACCAACCACTGGTGTGGGAATGGCCCTAAAGGCAAGGAAGTTGACCCCTAAATTCATTGGACCATATCAAATCACCGAGAGAATTGGGAAGGTTGCTTATCGAATATCACTACCACCAGAATTATCCCGAATTCATGACGTGTTCCATGTGTCTCAACTAAGGAAGTATGTTCCGGATCCTTCACATGTGATCACGCCCGATGATATTCAGTTAAAGGAAGACTTGTCGTTTGAAGTACCACCAATAAGGATTGGAGATAAGAAAATGAAGAGCCTTAGGAACAAAGAAATACCACTGGTTAAGTAATATGGAACGAAGCTACAGGAGATGCAACTTGGGAACTAGAGAGCAAGATGAAGGAGCACTATCCTGAGTTTTTCAAGGTCGTCTAAGTTTCGAGGACGGAACTTCTTTTAGGGGGGAGTAATGTAAGACCCATAGCTTTTGAATAATAGTATTAGGTTGTATAATTATTAAGAGAGTTAGGGGTTGCCGACCGTGAGTCTGAGTTTTGTTGATAAATAATACTGTATTACCAGGGCCAGGTCAGGAGTGTTACCAGAAACTCTGCTGTGAGTGGTGTTGTTCTCTTGTTTTAATTATCTATACTAATTATCTGTTTTATTTCGGAAATAATTGGATATAAATTTACCGGCTGACCGGTCGAAATAATTATATTTACGAGTTTTATCATTTCCAGTCTGTTTTCTATAATTTCGTCACCTATAATTTATTTTAATATGTTCAAATATTATTTTTGATAAAAACACGAATTCAACTGTTTTTCGTTCGGGTCTTTTTCGACACTTGTAGGTTGGTTGGAAAATTTATTATTTTGTTTAGGAAAAATAAAATTAAATAAAATAGTGCTTGGGTTATTATTTTGGTTGTGTACTGTAACGGAAAGTTAAAATACATATAAGTATATGTATTAACTAATTTCACAAAACCAAATATCATGATATTTTGGAAAAAATGATGATTGGTTCCACGTGAGATTTTGTAGGGCGGTTACTATTTCTTCTGAGACAAAATATTATTAGTGTTAAGCTGGTGGTTATTTCATTTTTTACAAGTCTGTTATCTCTCTCCAAGAAAAGAAATAGTTCTGTGCTCATCAACTCCATATTCTCCATTTTCAAAAGCTTGCTTTGGTAATATATTTTTCGTACCTTAAGTATATTATTTCTTTAAGCCAGTGCATGCATGAATACTATTGGTATGGTTTTCTTTTTATTAGAGTTAACGTGAATATGTTTTGGTTTAACTTATATAGCATGATTTTTATATTTTTTAAGGATTGTTTTAGGAGTGTAAATTATCATGTTATTTAATAAGCTTAAGTGAGTTTATTGGTACTGGTAGTAGTGTTAAGAGAGTAGAAATAATTTAGGTATTATATTTGGTTTAGGAAAAAATATTGCATGACGAAGAAAAAAAAGAAGAGAGAAACAGGTGTCGGCGACCTATTACGACCGTCACGCGCATTTTTACTAGGCCACGACCGTAACACCTGTGTTACGACCGTAACAGGCAATGACGACTGTAACAGGAGGTGACAACCGTCACTCTCCCCACTTGCCTTCTTTTCTTTACTTTTTATTAGGTTTGTTTATTATGATATTTTTTATATACTAGTTAGTTTTACTGTAGGTTTATTTTCTTTCTTTTTCTGTTGCTTTTACATTTTATTTTATTTTAGTAGTAGGATTTTATTATTAGTTTTAGTTTCTAGTTTTCTACTTAATTGGTTTACTAGTGTATATGATTATGAAAAGAAAATATTTTGGATTAAGAAAAAATGTTGGACAAAAAAGAAAGAGAGAAAGTATAAGAAAAAGGAAAAAAAAAAAGAAACAGGGCCGGCGTGCGTCACTGGAGTGACGACCGTCACTCTTCCAACCAACTTGTTTTCTTGTCTTTTTTTATAATGTTTAGTTTCTATTTTTTTTGTTCTTCTTTTCTTTTGGGTTTTTGTTTTGTTTTATTCTAGTAGATTAGGAGTTATTTTTTTGTGGTTAGTTTTAGGTTTTTGTACTAGATTGGTTTTAGTTACTGATGGTTGATTATGTGGAAGATGTTATGGTATTAAATACTAGTAAAAGGTGTCACATGATTTGTATATAATAAATTAATTAATATTTTTTTTATCTCATTTAAAATGTTTAACTAATTTAATTTTATTTGGGTAATATTGGTGTTAAATATTTTAATATAATCGGCAATTACGAGGAGAACCGAGATGTTGAGTTTTGGGTTTTTTAGAAAACGGTAAATAAATTAGTATTTATCGGGAATGGTTATATTTATGAGTTAGAACTGAGAGGGAATAAAATACCTTATTTAACAGTAAATATTACGTGGTTTAGGACGTGATAGTACCGGTACATGGGAAGAAGGAAATTATCAGGAAGCGTGCGAAGGTAAGGGCACCTTCTAACGATATTATATAGTACTGAATGCGGATGTATTTGTATGAATAATTGTGTGCCCACTTGGGGTCCTTGTGAAAATGATGTGCTGATTGAGTTTGTTAATGATAAATGTGTGAAATGCTTTCATATGATTTGTGCGAAATATATGAATTGGCATGAGGTTATGATTGCCTGAGACGAGATTATATAAATTGTTGCATTTGCATTTGTGTGTGCATGCATACCATAGTTGCGTGTAGGTAGTTGGTGCCGAATGGGCCAGGGTGATGTGACTGAGCCGTCACCTAATCTCGAAGGGATTCTACTGCACCAGGTGATGTGACTGAGCCGTCATCGATCCTTTGAGATTAAATTGAGTTAGGTGTCTGCGAGGAGGCAACACCGGGTGTCTGGAAGGGCAGCACTTTTTGTGTCTGCAAGGCAGCACGGTTAGTGAGGACCCATGGGGGGTATCACGACTCTCTGCAGAGAGGTAAAATTCCGGGATTCATGCATGGTGAGGGTACCCGACGAATTGGGACCACCAATCCATATAGAGTCTGCATTTAGGATATATGTGCATTTACTTTGTGGTGTTAAATTGTGTTTCAATTATATCATGTTATACCTGTATATGTGTATTCTTTTCTATATGCTATTTTTAGAAAGTGACCCTCTACTATTATTACGATGTGGTTAACGACCACCCAGACTATGGGAGAGCCACAGGTTCCGCCGATCGTGTTGGGGACTGTGACCACCTGGGATTTCATTGACCAGGATCGGCCCAGTGCTTGGAGGATTGACCCGGCTTCAAGTACGGCTTACTACTACGGGCAGATAGTGATCACGACTAGACATGACACCCTGCAGATACACCAGAGCGTGATTTGGCAGACGACCCCGTTTCCAGTTCCCATGCAGGGTGCAGGGGGAGTTCCAGGAGTAGCACCTATGGATCCTCAGCCGAGGGCGCAGAGGAGTTCAGAGGGAGAGACTGTACCTCGTGGTGGATTGGGAGCCACTACTTGTGGAGGATTTGAGGTGGGAGGACCTTCTGTACCTGCGAAGGTGCAGGAGGGGGATGTGTCTGGAGCAGCGACTGCTGTTAGACCTGGACCTTCAGGGGATCCCGCGGTATCTCGCCCGGGTTATTCCCCTAGAGTTTCTATGGAGGGGGATAGTTGCTTTGAGATTCCAGCCCCTTCAGTAACCCCGACCATGTGGGTTGACTTGATCACCAGGGAGTCCGGGGAGGTGTATAGCGCTGAGATGTATGATGTGACGTCACGAGCCAGAGCCCCTACCGAGAGTTCTTGCTTGGTCTGTGGCGAACACCCTTGCATTTGCCCGCCTTAGTTCTTTAGTTTGTGGTTGTATAGTCCTATCTTGTGCTGGTCGCGTTTTCGTAGATGTGGGCCCGTCATAGTTTAATTTTGGATATCTTTTTGGATGACTGTACCGTATACTATGATACTTCTAGGAGCAGTTATTGTTATATTTTGGTTACGGTATGCCCTATGTTCATGGTACCCTTATGTTTTTAGGTCATGAACTAGGTGCTGTCTTTTGGGTTATTGTATTGTACAGGTACTTACACTTTGCTCCTTCGAGGAGTTACTAGTGATGCATATATTATTATTTCAGTTTCAAAATAGTTGTTTCCATTTTGAAAAATATGCATTGTAGTTTCTTCGGATATGTAGAGCCGGCTGTGCATTTGAAAGTAACATACTCCGTCATTTTGGAATTCGTTAAACAATTAACTCTGATG
The DNA here is from genome assembly GCA_022829125.1 of Lathyrus tuberosus. Taxonomy (NCBI): domain Eukaryota; kingdom Viridiplantae; phylum Streptophyta; class Magnoliopsida; order Fabales; family Fabaceae; genus Lathyrus; species Lathyrus tuberosus. The sequence continues at coordinate 1,851,120 of JALAZF010000744.1, read as the reverse complement.
TTTTAAAAAAAGAAAAAAAAACGGGGTGTTACATTTTTGGTATCAGAGCACGACTTTAGATCTTCAAAGGGAAAGTGTTTTAGGAAGTCATCCGTCTAGAGTCTTCTGTTTAGTTGTCCAGTCAGTTCTAGAGCTTGAGTGATTAAGTTTACGTTAGTAAGTTGTTGACATGAGATAGTGTTGGAAAGCTCAGGAGAAGGTTCTAATCTAAATGTTGGGTTTTGCAGGGAGACAATGCCTCCCCGACGTGTGCCTCCACCCCCTGAGACAAATGATCTCACCATTGGTCAAATGGCTCATGCGATAAATGCTATGGCAGCTGCTGTGACTGCGCAAACCAATGCTAAGATACAAAGAGATGCAGAGAAGAGAGATTGAGAGATTCATACTGCTGGGACTCGTACTCTCACTCAATTCCGTCGCCAAGACCCACCTCAGTTCCATGGGGAAGGAGGTCCTGATGCGGCTGATTTATGGCTTCAGGAATTGGAGAAGATATTCGGAGCAATCCATTGCCCTGAGATAGAAAGGGTGACTCTGGCGACCTATCAACTACTAGGAGATGCTGAGTACTGGTGGAAGAACACTAGGCTGATTATGGAAGGTGCACACGAGGAGATAAACTGGGAAACCTTTAAACATAAATTTCTGGCCAAGTACTTTCCAGAGACAGCTAGGGAAAGGTACGGTGAGGAATTCCTGAAACTACGCCAATGAGGTATGACCATTGAGGCTTATGCGACCAAGTTTGAATCCCTATCAAGGTTTTTCCGTTTCTTCAGAGATGGTGTCGATGAAGCTTACATGTGTCGTCGATTCCAAGAAGGGTTGAGATATGAGATGCAGGATGCAGTCATACCTTTGGGTATCAGACAATTTCAAACACTGGTTGAGAAATGTCAAGAGATCGAGGATATGAAAAATAATAGGGTAAACCGTGGAGGAAACTATACTGCTGGGGGACCAAGTCGTCCAAATAATCCTAATCGTGGTAGACAGGGAATGAAGCCTTATCAACCTTCCCAGAAGTATCGTGGACCAACTCGTTCTACAAATGTCACACAAGGGAATCAGATGAGGGGGAAACTGGTGTGTTACAACTGTGGACGGGAAGGACATTTTGCGAAGGATTGCAAAACAAATACACTTACTTGCTACAACTGTAAGAAACCAGGTCATCTATCCCGAGATTGCAAGGTTCCAAAGGTGGAGTCAACATTAAATGCGACACAGGGAGCCCGACCTACTGCAAAGGGACGTGTCTACACTATGGGTGCTGAGGAGAGTGTCCAAGCCAGCAATGCAATACATGAGAATTGTCAAGTTGCAGGTAATTATTTAACTGCATTGATTGATACTGGTGCAACCCATTCATTCATTTCCTTAGACTGTGCAAATCGGTTGAACATAAAGATATCTCCACTGCTTTTTGATTTACAAGTCTCTACCCCTGCCAAGAATTTAGTTGTGAGCTCGGCATGCTTACACTGTTTAGTAGTTATCCAGAATAGAGAGTTTTTGGTCAATCTAATTTGTTTACCCCTACCGTCACTCGAGATCATACTCGGGATGGACTGGTTATCCTATCACTATGTCATCTTGGACTGTGCTCGCAAGATGGTATTTTTCCCTGAACCCGGAGTTGTTAAATACTTGTCCGCAAACCAACTTAGAGTGACCTTGAGGGATGGCGCTCTAGAGTTTTTGTCACTACATAGTGTGGAAGTAGCCTCAGACATTCAAATTGAAAATATACGTGTGGTTCAGCAATTCCAAGATGTGTTTCCGTTGGAGATTCCAGGATTTCCCCCGATACGCGAAGTAGAGTTCTTTATAGATTTACATCCTGGAACATGACCAGTTTCAGATCCTCCTTATCGGATGGCGCCGGTAGAATTAACTGAGCTAAAGAGTCAGGTCGAGGATCTACTCACGAAAGGTTTCATCAGGCCAAGTGTATCCCCTTGGGGAGCGCCAGTTCTTTTGGTAAAGAAGAAAGATGGGCGTTCACGCTTATGTGTGGATTATCGGAAACTCAATAAGGTAACTATTAAGAACCGGTACCCCTTGCCACGAATTGATGATCTGATGGATCAATTGAATGGAGCTGCCGTTTTCTCAAAGATTGACTTGAAGACAGGCTACCACCAGATCAGAGTAAGGGAGGAAGATATTTCAAAGACGACATTTCGTACGCGTTATAGGCATTATGAATACCTTGTGATGCCGTTTGGAGTGACGAATGCACCTGCCATTTTTATGGACTACATGAATAGGATTTTCCATCCATTCTTAGACCGATTTGTGGTAGTTTTCATCGATGATATACTCATTTATTCAAAAAATGAAGAGGAACATGAAGAGCATCTTCGTTTGGTCTTACAAGTTTTGCGTGATAAGAAGTTGTATGCTAATCCCTCTAAGTGTGAGTTTTGGCTAAACAAAGTGAATTTTCTAGGTCATGTCATATCAAGAAGAGGGATAGCAGTGGATCCTAAGAAAATTGAGACGGTACTGGCATGGGATCAGTCGAAGACGGTTACAGATATACGAAGTTTTATCGGTTTAGCTGGTTATTACCGCAGATTTATTGAAGGATTTGCAAGGATTGCGGCACCAATGACGCAACTTACAAGGAAGGATCAACCCTTCGCTTGGACCGAGAAGTGTGAAACCAGTTTCAAATTACTGAAAGAGCGATTGACAACTTCACCGGTGTTAGTTTTACCGCAACCAGAGGAACCTTATGAAGTATTTTGTGATGCTTCTCATCAAGGACTCGGATGTGTGCTGATGCAGCATAAGAAAGCAGTGGCGTATGCATCACGGCAGTTAAGAACTCATGAAAAGAACTATCCCACACACGATTTAGAGCTTTCAGCGGTGGTTTTTGCCCTAAAAATCTGGAGACATTACCTGTATGGGTGCACTTTTGTTGTTTTCAGCGACCATAAAAGTTTGAGATACCTTTTTGACCAGAAGGAACTGAATATGAGACAGAGAAGGTGGATGGAGACGCTCAAAGATTTCGATTTCACACTACAATACCACCCTGGAAAAGCGAATGTTGTGGCAGATGCGTTAAGCAGGAAGAGTGTTTCCGCATTGTCGACCATCATGGCTAATCAACAAAGGTTGTTAGAAGTATTTCGAGACCTACGTCTTAACGTGGAATTTGTACCAGGAGCTTTGAAATTGGGTATGATTAAAGTATCAAATGGATTGTTGGAAGACATTGCGAGTTGTCAGGATGACGACTTGATTGTAGAAAAAAGGAATCTGATTATTCGAGGAACCGCCACGGAATTCAAGGTAGGAGGAGACAATATCTTGAGATGTAATGGTAGAGTGTGTGTGCCCGATGCAAAAGAACTGAGAAAGACGATCCTTGAGGAGGCTCATAAGAGCAAATTGAGTATTCACCCAGGGACAACTAAGATGTATCAGGATCTAAGGCAGGATTTTTGGTGGCCAGGTATGAAGAGGCATATAGCTGAGATAGTAAGGCTTCACGGAGTACCCGCAAGCATTGTGTCAGACCGGGATCCAAAATTTACCTCTCATTTTTGGGGAGCACTACATGTCGCATTGGGTACTAAGTTAAGGTTAAGTTCGGCATATCATCCGCAAATGGATGGCCAGACGGAAAGAACTAACCAGTCCTTAGAGGATCTATTAAGAACTTGTGTGTTAGATGACAGAGGAAGTTGGGATGATGTTTTGCCATTGATAGAATTCACCTACAACAACAGTTTCCATACAAGTATTGGAACGGCCCCATATGAGGCTCTCTATGGAAGGCGGTGTCAGACACCGTTATGTTGGTATCAAGATGGGGAGCATATGATAGTGGGACCAGAGATGGTGCAACAGACTACGAATAAGGTCAGGACGATTAGACAAAGGTTGAAGGCTTCACAAGATCGTCAAAAGAGTTATGCAGATAAGCGCCGTAGGCCGTTAGAGTTTAAAGGGGGGGGGGGGGAGCATGTATTCCTTCGAGTTACACCAACCACTGGTGTGGGAAGGGCCCTAAAGGCAAGGAAGTTGACCCCTAAATTCATTGGACCGTATCAAATCACCGAGAGAATTGGGAAGGTTGCTTATCGAATAGCACTACCACCAGAATTATCCCGAATTCATGACGTGTTCCATGTGTCTCAACTAAGGAAGTATGTTCCGGATCCTTCACATGTGATCACGCCCGATGATATTCAGTTAAAGGAAGACTTGTCGTTTGAAGTACCACCAATAAGGATTGGAGATAAGAAAATGAAGAGCCTTAGGAACAAAGAAATACCACTGGTTAAAGTAATATGGAACGAAGCTACAGGAGATGCAACTTGGGAACTAGAGAGCAAGATGAAGGAGCACTATCCTGAGTTTTTCAAGGTCGTCTAAGTTTCGAGGACGAAACTTCTTTTAGGGGGGGGGGGGGAGTAATGTAAGACCCATAGCTTTTGAATAATTTTTAAGTATTAGGTTGTATAATTATTAAGAGAGTTAGGGGTTGCCGATCGTGAGTCCGAGTTTTGTTGATAAATAATACTGTATTACCAGGGTCAGGTCAGGAGTGTTACCAGAAACTCTGCTGTGAGTGGTGTTGTTCTCTTGTTTTAATTATCTATACTAATTATCTTTTTTATTTCGGAAATAATTGGATATAAATTTACCGGCTGACCGGTCGAAATAATTATATTTACGAGTTTTATCATTTCCAGTCTGTTTTCTATAATTTCGTCACCTATAATTTATTTTAATATGTTCAAATATTATTTTTGATAAAAACACGAATTCAACTATTTTTCGTTCGGGTCTTTTTCGACACTTGTAGGTTGGTTGGAAAATTTATTATTTTGTTTAGGAAAAATAAAATTAAATAAAATAGTGCTTGGGTTATTATTTTGGTTGTGTACTGTAACGGAAAGTTAAAATACATATAAGTATATGTATTAACTAATTTCACAAAACCAAATATCATGATATTTTGGAAAAAATGATGATTGGTTCCACGTGAGATTTTGTAGGGCGGTTACTATTTCTTCTGAGACAAAATATTATTAGTGTTAAGCTGGTGGTTATTTCATTTTTTACAAGTCTGTTATCTCTCTCCAAGAAAAGAAATAGTTCTGTGCTCATCAACTCCATATTCTCCATTTTCAAAAGCTTGCTTTGGTATTTTTCGTACCTTAAGTATATTTTTTCTTTAAGCCAGTGCATGCATGAATACTATTGGTATGGTTTTCTTTTTATTAGAGTTAACGTGAATATGTTTTGGTTTAACTTATATAGCATGATTTTTATATTTTTTAAGGATTGTTTTAGGAGTGTAAATTATCATGTTATTTAATAAGCTTAAGTGAGTTTATTGGTACTGGTAGTAGTGTTAAGAGAGTAGAAATAATTTAGGTATTATATTTGGTTTAGGAAAAAATATTGCATGACGAAGAAAAAAAAGAAGAGAAAAACAGGTGCCGGCGACCTATTACGACCGTCACGCGCATTTTTACCAGGCCACGACCGTAACACCTGTGTTACGACCGTAACAGGCAATGACGACCGTAACAGGAGGTGACGACCGTCACTCTCCCCATTTGCCTTCTTTTCTTTACTTTTTATTGGTTTGTTTATTATGATATTTTTTATATACTAGTTAGTTTTACTGTAGGTTTATTTTCTTTCTTTTTCTGTTGCTTTTACGTTTTATTTTATTTTAGTAGTAGGATTTTATTATTAGTTTTAGTTTCTAGTTTTCTACTTAATTGGTTTACTAGTGTATATGATTATGATAAGAAAATATTTTGGATTAAGAAAAAATGTTGGACAAAAAAAAAGAGAGAAAGTATAAGAAAAAGGAAAAAAAAAAAAGAAACAGGGCCGGCGTGCGTCACTGGAGTGACGACCGTCACTCTTCCAACCAACTTGTTTTCTTGTCTTTTTTTATAATGTTTAGTTTCTATTTTTTTTGTTCTTCTTTTCTTTTGGGTTTTTGTTTTGTTTTATTCTAGTAGATTAGGAGTTATTTTTTTGTGATTAGTTTTAGGTTTTTGTACTAGATTGGTTTTAGTTACTGATGGTTGATTATGTGGAAGATGTTATGGTATTAAATACTAGTAAAAGGTGTCACATGATTTGTATATAATAAATTAATTAATATTTTTTTTATCTCATTTAAAATGTTTAACTAATTTAATTTTATTTGGGTAATATTGGTGTTAAATATTTTAATATAATCGGCAATTACGAGGAGAACCGAGATGTTGAGTTTTGGGTTTTTTAGAAAACGGTAAATAAATTAGTATTTATCGGGAATGGTTATATTTATGAGTTAGAACTGAGAGGGAATAAAATACCTTATTTAACGGTAAATATTACGTGGTTTAGGACGTGATAGTACCGGTACGTGGGAAGAAAGAAATTATCAGGAAGCGTGCGAAGGTAAGGGCACCTTCTAACGATATTATATAGTACTGAATGCGGATGTATTTGTATGAATGATTGTGTGCCCACTTGGGGTCCTTGTGAAAATGATGTGCTGATTGAGTTTGTTAATGATAAATGTGTGAAATGCTTTCATATGATTTGTGCGAAATATATGAATTGGCATGAGGTTATGATTGCCTGAGACGAGATTATATAAATTGTTGCATTTGCATTTGTGTGTGCATGCATACCATAGTTGCGTGTAGGTAGTTGGTGCCGAATGGGCCAGGGTGATGTGACTGAGCCGTCACCTAATCTCGAAGGGATTCTACTGCACCAGGTGATGTGACTGAGCCGTCATCGATCCTTTGAGATCAAATTGAGTTAGGTGTCTGTGAGGAGGCAACACCGGGTGTCTGCAAGGGCATCACTTTTTGTGTCTGCAAGACAGCACGGTTAGTGAGGACCCATGGGGGGGTATCACGACTCTCTGCAGAGAGGTAAAATTCCGGGATTCATGCATGGTGAGGGTACCCGACGAATTGGGACCACCAATCCATATAGAGTCTGCATTTAGGATATATGTGCATTTACTTTGTGGTGTTAAATTGTGTTTCAATTATATCATGTTATACCTGTATATGTGTATTCTTTTCTATATGCTATTTTTAGAAAGTGACCCTCTACTATTATTACGATGTGGTTAACGACCACCCAGACTATGGGAGAGCCATAGGTTCCGCCGATCGTGTTGGGGACTATGACCACCTGGGATTTCATTGACCTGGATCGGCCCAGTGCTTGGAGGATTGACCCGACTTCAAGTACGGCTTACTACTACGGGCAGATAGTGATCACGACTAGACATGATACCCTGCAGATACACCAGAGTGTGATTTGGCAGACGACCCCGTTTCCAGTTCCCATGCAGGGTGCAGGGGGAGTTCCAGGAGTATCACCTATGGATCCTCAGCCGAGGGCGCAGAGGAGTTCAGAGGGAGAGACTGTACCTCGTGGTGGATTGGGAGCCACTACTTGTGGAGAATTTGAGGTGGGAGAACCTTCTGTACCTGCGAAGGTGCAGGAGGGGGATGTGTCTGGAGTAGCGACTGCTGTTAGACCTGGACCTTCAGGGGATCCCGCGGTATCTCGCCCGGGTTATTCCCCTAGAGTTTCTATGGAGGGGGATAGTTACTTTGAGATTCCAGCCCCTTCAGTAACCCCGACCATGTGGGTTAACTTGATCACCAGGGAGTCTGGGGAGGTGTATAGCGCTGAGATGTATGATGTGACGTCACGAGCTAGAGCCCCTACCGAGAGTTCTTGCTTGGTCTGTGGCGAGCACCCTTGCATTTGCCCGCCTTAGTTCTTTAGTTTGTGGTTGTATAATCCTATCCTGTGCTGGTCGCGTTTTCGTAGATATGGGCCCGTCATAGTTTAGTTTTGGATATCTTTTTGGATGACTGAACCGTATACTATGATACTTCTAGGAGCAGTTATTGTTATATTTTGGTTACGGTATGCCCTATGTTCATGGTACCCTTATGTTTTTAGGTCATGAACTAGGTGCTGTCTTTTGGGTTATTGTATTGTACAGGTACTTACACTTTGCTCCTTCGAGGAGTTACTAGTGATGCATATATTATTATTTCAGTTTCAAAATAGTTGTTTCCATTTCGAAAAATATGCGTTGTAGTTTCTTCGGATATGTAGAGCCGGCTGTGCATTTGAAAGTAACATACTCCGTCGTTTTGGAATTCGTTAAACAATTAACTCTGATGTTTTTAAAAAAAAAAAAGGGGTGTTACAGTCGACGCATGGGTGGACGCTAGCAAGGTAGAATGCAAATTCTTCATTTTTTTGAACCTTATAACTTTCTCATAACTCAACGAAACGCAAAGATGTAAAAAATGAATCTTGCTTGAAATTTCGCAAGGAATCCAATGGTACTATTTTCATAACCTAAAAAAAATTGTATAACACACAATAAGGGTAAAAACATAAAGAAAACCTGAGGTTTCAAACATTGCAAACTTCAAACGTAAACATGATATATTACCAACAATGGGAGGAACACATTAAACACAATCATGTCTACATTTTGATTCAATAAATAGTCACAAATGATGTATGATTCAAGAGTTTTAAAGTGTAAGAACACTTACCTATTGGAGCAAGGTCCAATGCCTCTTCTTAGTGACTCTTTGCAAAGTATGAAGGTGAATATGGTGTATGATGGTGTGGATGGTACATAAATAATTTGAGTGTTTGGATGGATTATATGTGATGTATATGAGTTGTTTTGGTGGTTAAATTAAGTGGAAAACTTCTGGTTTGAGTAAGCACAATTTTCACTTCAATGGAGGTTGAAAAGTGAGCGAAAAGGTGATTTTGGTGCAGAGGAGTTTGCAAGGCTTTGAGGTGTATTCCTTAGTTTTTTTGTTATTTACTTGGTTTAGAAGTGGTCTCTATTTATAGGAGAGGTTGAGGGATTAAGGGTTGATCAGAAGGTAATGGTTTGGAGTTTTAGTTTGGTTGAGATCAAATGATGGTTTCATGAAAATGTGAAGTTTCAAGGCAAAGTACCCAAGCTATCTAGAGTGGTTGGAAGCTTTTTTGATCTTGCTTCTGCAAATGAGACAATCACAAAGCTCCATACAAGTTGACTTTGGGATTAAAGCTTCTTTTCAAGAATGGCAATGTGACCTTTTGGCAAAGTGCTCCATAAATGGAATGAAACTTTGGATAAAAGCTCAATTCTTTGCGTAATACCTCAAAACCTTGTACAAACTTCGGATTATGGGTAAATTTAAAAGTAATAGGGTCTGTAATCAATGGATATGCAGATTGGAATTGGTTTTGCTCAACTTCTTGACATGAAAATGACTTAAAAACTCAAGTTGGAAAGCCAACCTCTTCTGTTCGAATCTCTCAGCTCAAGAATGGTATCATTGATTTCTTGTACTTTTTGGAAAGCCCCAAACATGCTCTACAACTTACATGTTTTAAGTATTTGCTGAATCAAAATGGATCATGATGAAAAGTGACCTTAAAGTGAGTAACTTTTACAAGGCAGATTTGCATCAGATTTTTTTTCTAAGTGTTGGAATTCACATTTGAAAGAAACACCAACTCTATGGCCTTATAACTTGAAATTTAAGCACTTTTTGGGAAATCCTCCTCGTTGACAAAGTTGTAGTAGGGAATGAGCTCTTCAAATTGGTCTTTGGATCACTGAAAATGGATATCTAGATTGGAAGTTTTGGCCTTGGCAAGTTGGCTAAAAATCGTAGTCATCCATAACTTAGAAAAATTTTCAATTTCTCCATGGTTGCCCTTTTTGCAAGAAACTTCCAATTTCTTGATTTTTCATTGATTGATCATGATCCAAACCACATGTTATCATCATCCTTGACTTGAGGAAGCCATGGTTGACCAAAATTCCCAAAAGGCAAACCTTGATTTGGAGGAACAATTGACTTTTTATCGGATGAATCTTCACTTCTTGATCTTCAATGAAATCAATCTCTTGGGCTATTTTAACACCAATATGGACTCCAAGGGTGTATTTTAATGTCTTGAATAATGTCCCAAGGCTTGAGATCATGTTTTGATCAAAAGTCAAAGATGCAGTTGAGTTTGATTGAGAAAACCCTAATTCTTGGTAAGATGAAATTGAATCTTGAAGAATTTGTAATGAAGCCACATTGCACTTGATTATTGATGGAGGGAGGTCTCTTGAGTGTATGAGAGCTTGCTTGATTGATGATCCTGTAGCACAATTTTTTTGGTTTCGAATCACTATCGCTTTGGTACTACAGTTCGATTCATTTTTTATCCTATTGAGCTGATTAAGGAAGGGAAATAGATGTCTCTAATTAACCCTGCTTGCAAACTGAGGTTAAACAGTCAAAACTGTTGGTTTATAGATGCTATCAAAATAGGGGGTTCTCCCTTAGGGTTATTTTCTAAAAACAGTGTCTAGGCTATTGGTAAGATGTAAGGACTGATGCTTTTCGATTGATGTATGAAGGTACGGGATTTTGGGTTTATAATTAGTATGCTTGCTAAGATTTTTCCAATCTTATGCCTACGTATTCCCGTTTAACGAAACAGGGAAATCAGAGTGATCGTAGTTCCTCCTATTTTATGGGAGGAAAAAAAAGGTTGTTTTGGTGTCTTGTTCAAAGCCCAAGACGTGAAGCTAAATGTGGTTTGTATCTTGTTCAAAGCCCAAGATGTGAAGTTGAAGGGTCTATTTGTATCTTGTTCGAAGCCCAAGATGTGAAGCTGAAGGGTCTATTTGTATCTTGTTCGAAGCCCAAGATGTGAAGCTAAAGGGGTTTGTTTGTATCTTGTTCGAAGCCCAAGATGTGAAGCTAAAGGGGTTTGACTTTAGAGAGAATTTGTCATCTCTAAAAGGGGATATTTGGTCTATTTGTCATAACTGTTGGGTGACTGGTTATAAAGGAGAATTACTTTAACTGGGATATGTGAATCCAACAATGCCATAATTTCCTTTATAGGGGATTTTTAACCTGAAGGAGAAGACTTTAACTCAGTTTAGAGCAATGCCATCTTTCCTTAGGAATTTCTCATGCTAAAAGAGGGACAGTGGCGTGGATGTAAATAATCCAGAGGCTTGCCGCTTACAGCAATTTAGATGAAGGAAAAGGAGTTGTTGATGTTTTTATACTGTGAGCAAAGCACAAATTTTGATGCTAAAAGGTTGATTGACTCAACCGTGGTTTTCTTATACAAAGCCTAAGAGGAGGCTATTGACCCAACAAGAGGGTGCTTTTAGGTGTCTCGTACGAAGCCCGAGAGAGAGGCTAAAAGGGGTTGACTCAACAAGAGAGTGCTAACAAGTGACTGACTCAACAAGAGAGTGCTTTTATATGTGTCTTGTACGAAGCCCAAGACGGAGGCTAAAAGGTTTTGACTCCACATGAGGCTCTTTTATACTCAACTAGAGAGTGATTTTGTATCTCGTACGAAGCCCGAGATGGAGGCTGAAAGGTTAGTGACTCAACAAGAGAGTCTTTTATACTCAACAAGAGAGTGATTTGGTATCTCGTACGGAGCCCGAGGTGGAGGCTAAAATTAGGTTGACTTAACAAGAGAGTCTTTTATACTCAACAAGAGAGTGATTTTTATCTCGTTCGAAGCCCGAGGTGGAGGCTAAAAGTGCTGGTGACTGTTTCAGTTTATTGACAGGTCCAGTATATTGGATAAAAGAGAAAATCAGTTCTTATAAAGGGAACGATTAAAGGTATTGTTGTGCTTTGGCACTGATCAGAGGATCAGGGTTATTTCCTGTTCTTTAAGGAAACGGGGAATCCAAAGGGTATTGAGACTGTCCAAGTCTACTGGTGTTTTGGAGAAATCGATTCTCGGATAGTGAATGATCTATGTATAATGCCCAAGAGAAGGCTGGTATGTTAAGGGATGAAGGTCAACCCATTAACAGGTCTGACACTTGACTCAGAAAGACAGCTCTAGAAAATTGATGATTAGGTTCTATTCCTATACCTGTAGAGGTCTCCGGGTCCTTGTACTAAGCCCAAGAGAAGGCATGAAAGCTTTTAAGAAGCCGAAGGGTCCTTGTATAACGCCCAAGAGGAGGCGGGGATCCTTTTAAGAAGCATGTGGGTCCCCAAACCCCGAGAAGTTCAAGACATGCCATTCACCGAGAATAGATCAAGCCAGGAAAGTCCGAGAATTTGGAAGAAACTCAAGAGATGCCATTCAAGGAGAAAAGATCATCTCTGGGGAGTTGGAGTTTCTTTAACAATGTCTAAAAGTGATCGTCTGAGAAAGGGTTCACTGAGAATGCTGCCTTTCACGTCTCCATATTGTTTAACCCCAAGAGGAGGGAAGACTGTGTCTGGTAATCCTATGGGGTATAGTTTTGTTTATATTTAAGAGTGACCAACATGGCATTACCTAGTGCTAGACGTAGTTTCCGGGGAAAACTCTAAATAACTATACTAGTATTACATAGTTGATATTTGACAAGTATATAAAAGTTTGTGAAAGAAGACTTACAGTGAGCAGCCCCACAATACAATTATATATATGAAAGCGGATAAAGAAAGCGGGTAAACACTTACTCAGTTGTAGAGCTTCCATGTTATTTGGTTAGTTTGTTCAACAAAGAAAGCTTTGATGATAATATTATATTCAAAATCAAAGGAGAAAGTGCTTTGAAAATGTTGTTGGGGCTTACAGCTTAAGGAGAGGCCCAAGGATTTATCAGTGATTGCACTGTTGTTTTGTACAGGGACTTATACAAGTGACTGAGGCCCAAAAAGGTTTTCTGTACAAAGGGATGGGTATTACACTCTCTCAAGAGGCCCAAAGGTGTTTAAAGAAAAGGAATGGAGCTTATAACACGAGGGTAGGCCCAGATGATTTGTTTTTTTGAATTGGCAATCGCGCCGAGATTTCTTTAACATACTGGGTCTTATACAATGCATTGAGGCCCAAAAAGTTTTGGTTAAAAAAAAAGGGTTGGGTCTTACACTCTATTAGAGGCCTAATGATTTATTTTGTACAAGTGGTGGGGCTTACAGCTCAAGGAGAGGCCCAAGGATTTATCTAAAAAAGGGCGACGATCGTGCCATTGTTTTTGAAAATACAGTGGGACTTATACAATGGCTGAGGCCCAAAAAGTGGTGTATTTACAAAGGGGATGGGTATTACACTCTAATAGAGGCCCAAAGTATTCTAAAGAAAGGAAATGGGACTTATAACACGAGGGTAGGCCCAGATGATTTTCATTTTGAAATGGCAATCGTGCCGAGATTTTTGAAAATGCAGTGGGTCTTATACAATGACTGAGGCCCAAAAAGGTTTTCGTTTTCAAAGGGGTTGGGTCTTACACTCTATTAGAGGCCCAAAGTGTTTGAAAAAGTTTGATGAGGGTTGAATTAATCAAAAACCCTAATTTGTTTTCAAAATGTATTTTAATTGAATAAAAATTCAATCAAAATGATCAAAATTGTTAAACATGTGTGGAAACAAATTGTGATCTTGGATTAATGTTTCAAAAATTATGTTTTTATCCACAAAATGATTGGAAGTCACTAAAATTTGAAGAATCAAGAGGGAGAAAATATTTTAAATGTCAAAAAACAATTAAAATATTAATTCTTTACAAAAATATCAAGTATATGAAATAAATAATATTTTTGGGATTTTTTTGGGAAAATAAAATATTTTAACATTTTTGTGAATTATTAAAAAAAGAATCAACTCAAAATCATTAAAATTCAGAGAGAAATTAATTTTTGAATCAATTAAATAAAATCACAAAATTCAAATATTTGAATTTTCAAAAAGGGCGCCAAGAACATGGCAAGAACATGCACTACCCTCTGTTTCTGTAGATTTGCGTTTTCTATCCAATCTCACTGAATACTTGATGATAACATGCAATCTACATATCAATCTACTCGTTTTCACCTCACGATCATGTCTATGATCTTTAATTTCATTTATTTTAAGCATGGGACAAGAAATCAAAGAGAAACCTCAAGAACCCTAAAACTTGCATGAAGGCTCAGAAATTCCATACACGATTCAAACAAAACAATTGATTGAGGGTAAACACTCTATGCATGATTATGAACATATGGCCAAATTATTGTGCAGCAAAAAATGCATGGATCAAAGAGTTAGAAGAGCTCATGCTTACCTCTTGCAGCTGGTGATCGTGTTTTGTGTTAGAGGTGTTACAGCTTGGTTCCAAGGATATGGACAGCTTCCCTAGGTGCTATGGAGTGTGTCTGGATGCTTGGAGTAGATTGAATTGAGCTGGAACTTGATTTGGCACCTTAACTGCAAATTTGTCAAAGGCTTGTGCAGATGAATGGTGATTTTGAGAATCCGGTGTTCCAGATGTTATGTGAGTGTTTGTATCACCTATATATGATTTTTATGAGGTGTGTGTTTGATTGGTTTGGTTGGAATAGCTCTCAAACTCAAAACCCGATAGTGACTTGCTTTGGAAGGCAATTTTGGAGTGAAGAAGGAGATTTTGAGGAAAGCATCTGTTTGATGGCTTTGGTGTACTCAAACTGATCACAATTGAGCTCTATTTATAGTAGAGCAAGTTTTTTTGCAAGGAATAGTGAATGGCAACTGCTACATAGGTTTGGCCAATGTTGATAAATGAGAATCCAAGTCTTCTCTATAGCCATTGACAAGAGGTTAGGGCACAAGCTGCTGGTTCCCTTGGTCTTGGATAAGTCTTGACTGAATTCAGTTAGAAATGGCTCAGTCCATGCCACCTTGGCACATCCATTGAATGCTCAAAAACAAAATTGGAGTCTTGTCCCCTCTTTAGGGATTTCTAGGTTTGACATGCTATTTTTAGTTCCAAGGACTTGGGAGGCTTGGGATCAGAGTTGGTTCCTCCTTGGTCTCCCCTTGAGGTGTTCAGATGGATAAGTGTGTTTATCATTTGTACAAATTTGGCAAATCGAGCAAAATGCACAAATCTGCCTTGCTTTGATAGTTTTCAGCAAGGCATATTTCCATTGTCATATCTCATGGCTCAAGTTGAGTTTGGTGAAGTTCTTGGTCATTTTGGAAAACCCTCATATGATACAACAACTGTTTGATCATAATTGGTTTTGATACTTTTTGGATCCAAGTGAAAAATGCCCTTACATTTTGAAAAAAGTAAGACAGATTCTGACTTAGTGAAAATTTCACTAAGTGTTGGAAAAAAGTGACATTTTCACTTTTTGTGATTTTGATGATTCCATAACTTAAAATCCTTGAGGAATTGGAATGAGTTGTAGTTGAAGCTTTGGTAGAGGGCCATGAGAGCTACAAATCCAGCTTTGAATGGGGGAAAAATGGCCTTGTGGTTTAGGAGTCATGATCCTCCAAAGTTGGCACCCTAGCCACTTTGACCATAACTTAGAAAATTTCTAAGTTTTTATGGTTACCCCTTTTACAAGTTATCCCAATTTTCTTGATTTTTCTTGATGAATGATGATTCCAATCACACATTAACATCATTTTAGGGTTAAGGAACCATAATTGTGAAAAATCTCAACAAGTCAAAGTTTGACTTTTGTGCACAGTTGACTTTTTATCAGATGAATTCCAAACTGTGCGATCCTATATGAAATCAAGTCCTTGACCTAAATCAAACTTGATGATTGATTTCATAGGTGTTATAGGGTGTATTAAATCATGTTCCAAGGTTTGGGAGCATGTCTTGGTCAAAAGTCAAAGGCACAGTTGACTTTTCTCGCGAAACCCTAATTGTGGTTCTGATGAATTTGAAACTTGTTGCTCAAGCTTCTTGGCTCAATCCATTGTTGCAAATGGATCAATGTAGTTTATTAGAGACCCTCAAATCCTTCTTTGAGGCCTTGGCTCATGTTTTGTCCCAAAAGTCAACTTAGGGGTGAATTAGGTCAAGAAACCCTAATTCCTGATTTTTGGTGAATGCATCCCCTGAGGCTAAATTGACTTGATGATTGGGTCCATGAGGTTCCATGGGGTAATTAGGTTATGATTTGAAGCATTGGCTCATGCCCAGAGGAAAATTCCCATCTGGAGGCCCTGGTCTATCAAAACCCTAATTTGGTGACATTGGCGATCTTGAGGCTTGATCGACTGGGACTGTTGCAGCCTTGTGCTTAATCCTTGAGGTGGGAGTCATCTTGATCCATTGGGGATGTTTGAGAGGTTTAGACAAGTTGAAGATCATGTCATTCCTTGATTGATCCTTTGTCTAAAGCTCAGAGAGGGCTTGAAACCCTAATTCTGATTGTAGTGAAGGCTCACCCATCTTTGGGGAGACTAATGGTTCATCCATATTGTGATGATGATTTGCACAATGATGAGAAATCTTAGTGGTCAAAATTTGGGGTATGAAATATCCACCCAAAACTTTGATTAATCAAGCTTTTTGAGCCTCTTAGGGCAAACTCTAGTTCACAGATGAAACAAAACAAAACAAAAACTTGAAGATTGGTTAGTTATGCATGATGGATTGACCTATAATGTTAGTAAAATGATGCAAATGAGATGGGATCTTAGGGTTAAAAATTAGGGTGTGAAAGATGCCCTTATTTAAGTTTCTTCTATCCGGAGATATGAGGATTGAAATCTTTGTCTCGATGAGATATGAGAGACTTAAATACAAACATGCACAATTTTTGGCCCTAAGATGCTGCCAAATGCATATGATATGACATGAAATGAATGCAAGACGAGAAATCTGTGGTGGAAAAGATGCCACAGGAGAAAAGTGTATACTGGGAAAAGATCACAAATTCACTCGGGAACATTGACAACTTCAAAGTGGAAAAGACTACTAACTACCATTGGGGGTAGCTTTAAACACATGGTATCTCCAAATAAAACAAAAGTGTGTATTGCCTACTACCAAGGATATGGTAGCCTAAACAAAAGGCAAGAAACTTGAAAGGAAGGATAACCTGCTACCAACAGATGGTAGCTTAAGCAAAGGTATCTAGTTAAAATTAAAGCACGTATATTACCTATTATCAAACATATGATAACCTAAGCAAAAGGTAATAAACTTGGGTAGAGAGTACCTACTACCAGACAAATGACAGCTTAAACCAAAGGTACTTGACCGAAAAACGAGATGTATTACTTACTATCAAACATATGATAGCCTAAGCAAAAGTAATCACTCATAAGGAAAAATGACCTACTACCGAACAAATGGTAGCCTAAGCAAAGTTATCTGACCAAAATAGGACAGACATATTACCTATTATCTAACATATGATAGCCTAAGAATAGGTAATAGTCTTGAAAGGAAGGATCACCTACTACCAACCTGTGGCAGCCTAAGCAAAGGTGTCAAAATCTGAAGGAAAGATTACCTACTACCAATATATGGTAGCCTAAACAAGAGGCATCTGACCCAAAAGATACAACATAATACCTACTATCAAGCATGATATCCTAAGCAAAGGTAATAGACATGAAAGGAAAGGGTACCTACTACCAGACAAATGGTAGCTTAAACTAAAGGTACTTGACCAAAAGACGAGATACATTACCTACTATCAAACGTATGATAGCCTAAGCAAAGGTAATCACTCAAAATAGAGGCATATTACCTACTATCAAACATATGATAGCCTAAGCAAAGGTAATAGACCTGAAAGGAGAGATCACCTACCACCAAACACGGTAGCCTAAGCAAAGGTGTCTAACTCAGAAAGAAAGGTGTTTTACCTACTATCAAAATATATGATAGCCTAAGCAAAGGTAAACACAAAAGGAAAGATGACCTACTACCAAACATGGTAGCCTAAGCAAAGGTATCTGACTAAAAAGATAGACATATTACCTACTATTAAACAAATGATATCCTAAGCAAAGGTAATAGACTTGAAAGGAAGGATCACCTACTACCAACCTATGGCAGCCTAAGCGAAGGTGTCCAAAACTGAAGGAAATATTACCTATTACCAAGTATATGATAGCCTAAACAAGAGGCATCTGACCCAAAAAATACAACGTATTACCACTATCAAGCATGATAGCCTAAGCAAAGGTAATAGACTTGGAAAAGGGAGATCACCTACTACCAAACATGGTAGCCAAAACAAAGGTGTCTGAACCTGCAGGAAAGATTGCCTACAACCAAGTATATGGTAGCCTAAGCAGAGGCATCTGACCAAAATAAGCTTCCATGATCAAAATATGATTCAGCTTCTTCTTTAACTAAACGATCCATTTAGAAAGGGTAAATGAACTTCCCCACGTTTCGGGTTACAAGCCACGAACGGGTCTCAGTTTCTTCCTGGAAAGATGAATACTTATCGGAGAATATCTTCACAGGGGATTGGAGCTTCACTGGAGATCTAAGATTTCAGTGGGGATCCATAACTCTACTGGAGATTAGGAAATTTCATCGGGGATCTTCAAAAGAGATGCAGTCCGATTGATTTGTAAGCATATCTTCTCAAATAAAGAGAAAGATCATCTGAATCTTCACCAAACTTCTCAAAAAGATGCCATTTGATAGAAGAAAATTGAATAGTGAACCCACTGGGGAGGACTTCACTAAGGAGTAATATTTCTATAGTTTGAAATTGCATTGAAGCAAATAAAATCTTTGTAACAGGAATTCTCAAATAAAGAGAAACACTTGTAAAGTCTTCAACAAACTTCTTTGATGAATTTCTGGAGAGATGCCATTTGAGGGAAGAAAAGTTGATAATATTGATAATTTTCAGGGGATAGACAAATTGTCTTGAAAAGAGACTACCATTTTCCATCCAAATAGAAAACCTAAGAACAAAACAAGTTGCTCAAATAAAGAGGCTGCCACTTGTTGTCTGGGTATAAATTATGAGAAAATGTTGTAGCAACACTGCTGGAGAAAAGATTTGTCTACAATGGTGACCTTTAAATAGATTATTCCTGGGGAGACAAAGTGCAAAATAAATGCACACTCGATCTAGGTTCAACAACCTGGAGAGACTCAAAATCATGATTGTCAAGGACCAAAGTTCAATTCAGGAAATAAGTGAAAAGAAACGGTCAACCAAGACTCTACCCATTGAGGAATGAACTCAACTGGGGTTTATCTTTATCCAAGAATGGAAAAGAAAACTAAAGCAACCATCTTCCACGAGGGCCAAACTCAGTGGGGAATAAGAAAGGATGTGCACTTTCTACTTAGGGCGGACGACTCTAATAGAGAGAGAGGACAGACCCAATCACTTGGGAATAAACACAACCAAAGTGAATAAATCAAACACTCATCACAAAAATGCAAAGTGTGCACATGCCATGAATATCTGTATGAATGAATGTATGTCATGTTATGCTTATGTTGACAAAAAAACGAAAAGAAGTAAACTGGAGATGAAATAAACATCTCGACAAGTATACTTGGCCAATCTTCATGAGATAGAAACTTCACTGGGGATGAGTAAGAAGCCACATATGGAACCACAATCCTGCTTTAAGGCTTCAAACTTCTCTGGGGGGAAAAGTGAGTACTCCACTTGGGAATATAACATCACGACTTCACTGAGGGGATTGTCAAGATGAATCTAGCTACTCTGTTGGGGATGAAAAGGATCCACTGGGAATGGTATCAATCTCATGATTAGAGAGACTTCATGGGGGATAAAATAAATATCAACTTCAAACTGAAGTAATCTGAATGAAAGTTATAATCGGAGATACCAGAGCTGAGGCCACACAGGGGATAAAATAAATGTCCACTTCATTGGGGAAGCTCAGATCAAAGTTGCAGTTGCAGATGTCAGAGTTGAGACTCCATGGGGATAAAATAAACATCCACTTTGCTGGGGAAGATTGAATTGTAAGAGCCTCACTGAGGAGTGAAATATACATTCACTTCACTGGGGAAAGTTGAAGCCAAGGAAACTCACTAAGGATTCTTAGGTCACAAACTGGGGAATTCTTGCATCAAACCCGCCATAACTGCTTGAAGTAGAGACTCACCAGGGAGTTGTCATAACCACCTAAAGTAGGAACTACCGGGGACATGGGTGAAGAATACTGTAAGAAAATGACACACTTGTTTAGGAGAACACTTAACTCTGCACTGATGAACTGCAGGGTGGTCATGAACAACAATTGTTATGAATGGATCAAAATAGACTTCGATTCTCCAATACCCCGGATTCATGGTTTATGAGAAAAAGTCATCTCAAGAGGATTTTACAGAAAACTTGGCATTCAAAATGCCATAGTGTCTTCAAACTCTTGGAGAGATTTACTAAATCTCGATGTAACTGCCCTAGATTGAATGTATTTGGCACAATTGAGTCTTCAAACTTACCCTTTAAGGATTGTCAGACTGTGAAAGCAACCGTTTGAGAATGTCTTGCCCCTGTTTAGCAGAGTCTTCGGGCAACATGCCCCTGGATATGATCATCTTTTTGAAATGAATTGCCATTTACTCATCAGAATTTTGAGTCTCGGAATATTTAAGCTCATCACTGATGCTCGTATGCAAGCGTCAATGATGTCAAGCAATGTTTGCAAGCAGAAAAGTGTTAATTCTGAGACTGCTAATGCAACTCACATGTTTGTCTTGAAGTGTTTATTACAAGGATATCGCAATAACTTGTGACCGAATCACTAGTTAGGATATGACATTAATTTTCTTTTACAAAGCCAACACAAATTTTGAGCATAGCTCATAGGAGTCAGGAAACATTATCTCATTGAGTATGCTTTTGAAATAAACACTGCTTCAATTAGGTATTTCGAGGGTTGTAACGCGGCTTGGTTCACGGTTTAGAAACAAAGGATATAAGGCTCAAAGTTTATTTGTACCCACCCAATCTTCGTGATGAACTTCCAATCCTATGTTCAGTTAACTCAAACTAAGTGCTCAGGTTCCCAAGGATTAGGAATTTGTACTGATAATGATGGTTCAAAAGTCTAAGGGACCATTAAGATGGAAGTCACTGCTTCCTTACAACATTTGGCCTTTTTTTTCATTGAGGACTTTCATGGTGAATGTCGCAACTGCGAAAAATAACCGGCGAAAAAATAGAGTCGCCACCGAATGTAATTTATCCCAATGAGGGAAAGGAAACGATCAAAGAAACCTTAAAAGGGAGAAGACATGGTCATCGCAACCAAATCTTGGGTTCGGGAGTCGATTACGCGAGAGGAAGGTATTAGCACCCCTCGCGTCTGTTGTTCTCAACAGGATCCACACTTGTTGTCTAATCAAAGGGTGTGTTATCTAAAGCCTATTGCTAAAGGGAAAGAGAAAAACAAAAGGAGACTCGATAGGACATCGTCGTCTAGGCCTACGTATTCCCTCGTGAAATGGTAAAGTCAGAGTCAACTTAGTTCGGAGGACTACTGGTGATGGGGGAATGTTGCTTGCCAAGACGTCGTCGTCTTGTGCCTACGTATCCTCATTCTCGTCCGAATGAGGAAATCAGAGCGTTTGTAGCTCGTGGTTACGACCACAAATTGGTTGAATTTTTTTTATGAGCGACGTTAAGTTCGCGTTCCAGCAGTTAGGGTCGATGCCTGTTTGCGGTAGAACAAAAATAACGTACTCTTTCTGAAAATGATTTGACACCAATCCTGAAGGATAAAAAAGATTTGCATTTTGTTTGTAATTTTTAGACAGAAGTGAATTAAGTTAGTTTTAAATTTGTATTGCGCTAAAGTCTATGACATATGAGCGAATGCGTCGCAAGATCGCCCCCAAACGGGACGTATGCTAAACACTCTAGACAAGTAAGGAGAGACTCCCCACTCATCATTTCCCATATACTTAAGGCTCGTGGCGCACAATACTCATTGTATTTATTAAGTGTTTTGATTTTGTTTTGAGATGAGAAGAGAGAGGACTCAAAGGTTGAAAAGAAAACAACTAAGGGAGACTGATTTTCATGCACAATAGTCCTAAAGTTGGGATAGAAAGGGAACTCTACCTAATTTTATCATACAAAGAGATAGACCTAAGGTTAAGGTTTAAAAGGGGCTATCATAATTGTTATCATGCAAAGGATTGAAAGCCTAATGTCTCTCCTACCTCTAACTTAATCAGAAATTAAGTTGAGCTAGGAATCTTAAGGGATCATGTAAACAAACACAAGTAAACATTATACTAATCAATCACAAACAAAAGCAAACTCAAGACTTAAAAGAAAAGAAGGAAGGATGATAGATGGAGGAGAAGATGCAACATCAAGTAATTACATAAAGAAGTTCAAACAATCTAACATAAGCACCAAACAATGCAAGTATTATGTTCAATCACACAAGATAACTATCAATACCATGTCAATATTACAAGGATGTGCACATACTTCAAACCAAGTTCAAAGATTGGAAGTCAAAACAATTAGGCAAAATAATGCACCAATGCAAACACAAATGACTTAGGCTATACCAAGAAGCATTATCAATCAACAAGCAAAGTGAAATGAAGTCAAATGATATGAGAACTAAGATGGGCAGCAACATAACCATGAACATCAACTTAAACACCAACTCATGAATTCACAAGAGAAACAACAATGATTGAATCCAAAACAAGCATCAAGGTTATGCAAACATACATCATGACTATCCTTAAGAAGTGTTCAAGCAAAGCACAAAGCATACATGACCAAGTAAGTCATACCATGGCATCAAGGTTAGAATCATACTCAAATGTGTCATGTCATATCCACTTCAAAAATATCAACCCAAATCAAGAAAGATCATGTTCAAACCATGCACAATAAACCAATCAAATCACCCATACAAAGAAACAAGAAAACATGTGATGAAAGAGGTGAGAAATGATCATACAATGGATATAATATCAAGAGGATCAAAACCTTAAGCAAGTCAATTGAATCACACAAGAATCATGAACCACAAGAAAAATTCATTCAAGAAGCAAGTCCTAAAACTAGGTCAAGAATTAGGCAAGTTCATGTTCAAACAACATCACATTGAAAAATCAATTTAAGGCACTTAAATGCTCCTATAAAAATGAAACCAAAGCTCAAACTCATGCTAAAACAATCAAGAATAAGCATGGAAAAGATCTCAACAAGAATTGTATGAATGCACCATCAGAAGAAACTCACAAGTTCAAACATGTCATTAATCGAGCATGAGTCGAGGCTTAATAAAACCAATTGGAAAATGATAAAAAATGCAACCTCAACACACCACAACATCACTCAAATATTAGGCATTCATAAGTCAAAACATGGTAAAAAAGTTGGCTCAAGAAGTGGTTCACAAGGCACCAAACACAAACCCTAATCACAAGGACAAACATGGAAAACACCCATCAAAATTAATTCAAATAAAATATAAAAATAATTGGAAAAAAAAATAAAAACCACCAAAAATATCTCAAAACATCAAGGAATCAGACACATATTTTTAACAATTTTTATCATGAGTGGAATATCAAAAATAAAATCAAAATGGAAATAGGATGGAAATAAAAATAAAATAAACAAAACACAAGGAGGGGGTGAGGGAGCAATTTCAGAATGAACATAGATTCAGTTCACGGCGCTTGGGCCTAAAATATGTGGGGTGTGGAAAACAAATGTGGAATAGGCCTAAACCAAAATGGATCAACATTCAAACAAAAAGACACGCGTGGCATGCCCAGTCAACCTCATTAATTGAGGTGGCATCCACTCATCAACATGAACGCTCAAGATCTATCCAACTCAATATATTTGAATTCAAAAAAGCGCGCCAGATGCCACATCATCACCTGAGAACAACAGAGATGCCAGAGCCCTAGCTCCGGTCATTTTCTCCGGTGAGCAGGTCACCGAAGCTCATCCCAACTGCCCAGAAATGGAAAAAAACACTTCCACTCCACTCAGAATTCAACGTAGAATCCAAATCCAGCATTTATTTCCAAAAATAAACATTGTAAAGCACTGAATCATAGAAAAATTTAAAACCCTAACAAAACTGAAAAGCTCCATTACAAGCACATATAGCATAGTTTCACATATCTTCAACAAGCAAACATAATATACAACAAAATGAATCCAAAAAATGATAAAAACATGCTTATACAGACAGATCTAAGTAACTGATAATGTTATCTAACAGAGAACAGCCCGTTGATTCTTCAACAAGCTTAAAAGCTTCATAAACAATGCTGCAAACTTGCTTGAGCTTTGAGAAATCTAGATCAAGGTCCTATTGGCTCAGATTCTTCTTCAAATTCTCAAAACAAACTTGGACAAATGATGAAGATGATGAAGCTGGAACCCTCAACGTGATGCTCCCATATGTGTTTTCTTGCGTACAAAAGGTAGCAAACACTTGATTGAAGATGAATCAACCAAGAGATGAGAGAAAAACTAGGGAGAAAATGAAATTTGAAGATGAGCAGTTTTGGAGAAAAATGAGTTTAGATATGAAATTGGTGCCCTTCCTCAGGTTTGGAGTTATTGTACTTAAATATGAGGTGTTTAGGGTTGGTAAATGGCTTGGACACGAAGCAAATGGCTGGAGATTTCTATTTGTGGTTTGGAATTTGTTGCACTTTAAAAATCCACTTAAAATGGTGCAGGCCCGAGTTCAATGCAGTAGGCTTGGTTTTGCTTTGACTTAAGGCTTGGAGAGAGATATTATTCATGTGGTGGTGGGCTGACGACATGTACAAACTTGTGAAACAATTCTGACCCAACTTATACTTTCCAATCTTGGCAAATTTGGCCAATTCTGTCTCTCATAGCAGGTTGTGTGTTGGTCCTTTTTTGGCATGATGTGTGGTCCATGATGTGAAGGAGGCATGCTGGATGACCAATTCAGAGTGTGCCAAGAACAAATATGACATGATGATGCATAGCTACCATATCTACATGGCCCTCTTTGAATGATCATAACTTGACAAAGGATCGTTTAAATTGTGAGATCTTGGATCCAAGAGAAAGCTTGGGAATCCCTCTTCAACTTTCATATGGGAAGTAACTTGACACAAGTATTGAATCTATGTGAAATAAGGTCATGAAGTTGTGTCCACAAAATGCCCTAAAACTTGGTAAAATTTCACTAAGTTACTTAAATGAAATCCAATGAAATGTCATAACTTGAGGACACCATAACTTGTGATGTTCAAACCCAATGGAGGAGTTCTTTATATGCATGGAAAGCTTGAAGGAAGCTATACAACTTTGATGTTTGATGGAAGATGAGATGGGCCTAAGATCTTGATGGAAAATTCCTTGGAAGATTGGTTCATGAAGTTGACAACCACTTGCTAAATTTGGCATGATGAAAAACCCTAACTTTGTGACCTCATAACTTGAGTTCCACACATCCAATGGAAGAGTTCTAGTACTCAAAAGAAAATTTAAATAATGCTCTAAAACTTTCATGTTTGTAGGAAAGTGAGATAATACCTTGATCATGGAGAAAAATGGCCTTGAAAAACCATGGTTGAACTTGACAATTAACACTTAGAAAAAATTCTAAGTACTAAAGTTCATTTTTCACTTTTTCTCGAATTCATGACTTCATAACTTCTTATCCTTTGATCTTTTGAACATCATTCCTTCTTAAAACTTGTAATTCATGATGTCCTATTTAATTTGATAACAAGTTTTCCCCATTTGGATCAAGGATGATAAAGTTATGGATGTTGTAAGATGGCTAAAAATTGAGATTTCCACACTTAGAAATTTTTCATTAAAACCCCAATTCACCAAATCTCCTGATTTTATGTTTCTCTTTGGTTCTTCTTGCTACAAACACATGAAAAGACTTGAGATGACATAGCATGCCCATGGTTGACTTTGAAATTCAAGATTTTGACTTTGTGAAGCCATAATTGACTTTTCTTGACCAGATGAAA
Source organism: Lathyrus tuberosus (assembly GCA_022829125.1). Taxonomy (NCBI): domain Eukaryota; kingdom Viridiplantae; phylum Streptophyta; class Magnoliopsida; order Fabales; family Fabaceae; genus Lathyrus; species Lathyrus tuberosus. The sequence goes on along the minus strand of JALAZF010000744.1, from coordinate 1,825,343 downwards.
CCCTAGCCTTCTTTCCACTGACTAAGGCTCATGCCATGACTTGTGATGATACATAATACATGTAGGGAACCCTTAAGATGTGTGTTGAGCCATAGAATAATGCCTTGCCCAAGAAGCTAGCCACAGATGCCCTCTAACCAAAACCCTAATCCAGATGATCAAAAGATATGAGGATATGCCCAAAGCTTGTAATCTTGATCCAGATGATTGTATAAGATGATTGAGGATGCCTTAGTGATAAAAGGACTTTGAAACTTGGAAATGCCATGAGACTGAGTACAACCCCTTGCTTGAACCATTGAGGAACATACCCTCTTCTTGAGAGCTAACCAAGATACCTTGATCCCATGCTTAGAATCAATGATATGCATAAATGAAGATGCAAATGACATGAAACATAAGCCAAGAGATAAAGAAAAGATGAGGCAAATTTTGGGGTGCTACAGTGAGGATTTAAGTTCAACCTCTTTTTGGTTGCAATACAAACCTTTTTGTGTAAGGCAAGGTCATGAGCTTCCCATCTTTCTAAGCTTTTGCCTTGAAAGGGACTCGACTCATTCTTTGAGTAAGGATTTCTTAACGATCTTTCTTTATTTATCACTTTGGGAACAAACTTGCACAACATTTGTTCACCTGAAAAAGAGTTGAAATATATCTTGCATGAAGCTCTTGTATTCGAATGTATAACCAAGTTAAACTGAGAATTACCCTGCGCCAGGTTTAAGATTTAAGGGTTTTTTAATTCCGAAAGAAAACAACTACTTCTAGGCTCAAAGTGGTTAACTAGGTATTAACTCCTTATTTCTCCAGTGTTTGGGGTTATGAAATAATGCCTTACATCATCAGCAGGGCATTATTCAAAAACATACAACCAGAGATCTTGCATTTTCATTTTCGTCATCCTCCTTCCAATTCTCTGCTTAGCAAGAGATGGGATAGTATTGGCATTATAAAGCAAATAAGCATTTAAATGAGTGACAACGAATGGACTTCTTCAAGAAAAACATAATCATTGCATTAATCATTCAAAATAACAAGTTCTTACTTGCCAAAATGAATGTGCTAACAAACACAGAAAATTAAATACAAAAAATCAGTAAATGAGCTAAACATCTGACAAGACATAGCCAAAAGAACAGTCTTCTACATCAGTCCACCATGTGCAAGGAAGAGCTTGCACCATGCTCTAGTAAAAGGGTGATTTGAACCTGGGACTTGCACATTTTGAAAGATAAAATCTCCTTTCGAACCATCTCTTTCACCTTCTCCTTGAGGACATAACATTCCTCAATGTCATGGCCGAGTGCACCTTGATGGAAAACACAGAAGGCGTCAATCTTGAAGTAGCTCCTATGGATCATCGGAATAGCCAGTGGAGTTTCTTTCTTGATCAAACCCTTTTGTAAGAGGACAGGGAACAACTTGGCATAGTGCATAGGGATGCCCCTAGACTCACTACTTTGCTCAGTCGGCTGATTAGTGGAGGAAGAAGAACCATCCTGACATTGGGAGATGACCAATTCTTTGACTAGAGTAATCAGGCGCTTTTTAGCAATTTCCATGTTTGCAACCTGATCTCGGAGATCTTGATTTTCTCTTTCTTGGTTGTTCACCAAAGCCTTCATTGTAGTAGAAAATATTCCCATGTGGGCCCTCAAGGTGGCAATCTCCCCGTGGAGTGCTTGGTTTTCTTGTTCCAAATGATTCATCTTCACTTGCAATTGGCTCGAGTACTGAGGTGATGCATTTAGCAAACTCTTGGAGATGATAAGACGGTATGAGTTTCTATTTATGGAAAAACATGTATGTAAGAGATGAATGCAATGCTAATGATGCATGACATGCAAATGCAAATGAATTTCAAGGAACTCAAAAGTTATGTTATAAACACCATAAAATGGATAACACTTGAATGATTGAAAAAGTCTCATTTCATTAAAAATTGGAAGGATTACAAAATAGAGTACAACTTCCAAAGTCCATGGTAAAACCTATGATGTTTGCAAGATAACTCTAAGTTCCTTGAAAGAGTTTAGAAAGATGGTGCATGGATGTATGGATGGATAAATGAATGTATGCACAAACACAGGTATACACATATTCACATATATACATGCAAACAAATAAGGGCCTAGGTTTGAAGATCATGTTCATGGATCTATGGTCTACCCATCCCAAATGGTGTGTATTAAGGGTTTATTTGTACCTGTACAATGGGCTATACAAAGTTCCCAGAGTCATTGATAAATCTTTATGATATTATCAGCTTGCACGACTACTCATGCGGGCTAATAATATTCTCAAGATAAACTCGTCTGAGTGTAGTATCGCATGACAACCATCACAGGTCTACACCTGGATAATCACTGCACTACGCCCTAAAAGGTTAAGAGGGGTAAAGGGATACTAAGGTCCTCAGCTTCACGGAGTCCCAGGTCGAAAAATGTAACGCCAACACGACTACTCGTACGACATCAGTAATCCCAAAGGGGCCTCCACTAAGTGTGGTTACATCATATGTTAAACATGTTAGGACTACTCCCAACAGTTAACTATTGATCCTACCACAATCCTATCTTATTTGCACTCAAGTTCGGGTTATGACTTATCTCACGACACAATGTAGCAACCCTGCCAAACAGAAAAATCCAAGCAGACAGATATATATACAAATATACAAGTATACAGATATACAACAAATAACACATATAAACGAGTTAGGTGAAACCCTCAAAAGTCAAGTTTTCCCCAGTGAAGTCGTCATTTTTGTCGCGGTGAGAATTGGATATCAAGCTATTGAATTAACTTGAATCAAAATCATAATTCACCACCGATCTTTAATTTATCCAAGGGAAGGGAAAAAGAACTAATAACCCATAAACATGCAATGCAAAAAAACAAAGAAAAAGAGAATCTAAGGTTTAGGGGTTGGTTGTACTAAGGGAAGGTGCTAGCATCCTAAGTATCTGTAGTACTCTACAGGAACCTCTTGTCTTAATATGTTATTTTTTATTTGTTTGCTAAGGTGAAAGAAAAGGAAGACCTAAGGTGTTATTCCTAAGTATGCTCGCCAAGACATCGCATCTTGTGCCTACATATCTTGACTAAAAGAATCAGAGCATTCGTAGTTCCCCTCACTAAGGGTAAACAATGTTTGTTGGTTAGTTTTAGGAGAAGAAACAAGTTGTCATCTTAAGGAGAAAACTAAACTTAAACCACCACAAGCATGTGGAAGATGGATCTTTGCTTCACATTAAGAGAAGAGCTCCAACTCGGATATGGAATCGACGAGTATGCCACATACCTCTCCCAAGTGAAAAAGAATCTACATCTTTCTCAACTATGTCATGGGGTAGGAGAATTACATCCCAACTAAGGATGACCCATATCTAATCTCTCATAGGAGAAAAGGGAACCTAATTGTAGGTTGTCTAGTTAACATCCTAAGGGAAATCTACCTAAGGGAAAACGAACTAAATACTATCTGAGGCAATCAACCTAAAAGGGGAATAAAAATCCCAAAGTGGTAGAAGAGAAATGCAGATTAATAAAATGTAATGCACATGACTATAAAGTCAACCATAACCCCTTTTCCCTTGGATTCAAGACATAGGCACCCATATTATCAGATGAGTACAGGTGAAAGTATCAAGTTCCAAAGCTAAAATCTTGGATGAATATCAACATGTATGAAGCAAGTGATATAGCCATTAATCAACTTATGAAGCACAACAACATATCATGGATCAAGCATACATCATGTCAAGGATAAAATGATCAAGCAAGACTCATAATACAATCAAAGTAAACATACACTTAAAAATGTGTCAAAACCAAGTTAAAACAAGGATGTATAAGTTCAAAACATTACATAAGGTTTACACAAAGTGTAAGAGGTTCATACAAGTCCATGTGCACAAAAAAAAACCAAGGGATCAACCAAAAGAATCAAGAGGAACCTTAAGAAAACCCTAAAAAGTCGTCCACTTTAAACACACATAAGTGGAAGAAAAATAATTATTTTTGGAAATTTATTTCTAAAAATAAAAACTAGACATTAATATGAGCATTTTGTCATACCACAAATTTTGACCACTAAGATTTCCCATCATTGTGCAAATGATCATCACAATATGGATGAACCATCAGTCTCCCCAAAGATGGGTGAGCATTCACTACTATCAGGCTTAGGGTTTCAAGCCCTCTCAGAGCTCTTAGACAAAGGATCAATCATGAAATGGCATGATCTTCAACTTGTCTAGCCTCTCAAACATCCACAAAGGATCAAGAGGACTCCCACTTCAAGGATTAAGCACAAGGCTTTTCCCTTCTAGGTGGATCAAGCCTTAAGATCACAAGTGTCACCAAATTAGGGTTTGGTCGACCAGGGCCTCCAGATGGAAATTTTCCTCTGGGCATGAGCCAATGCTTCAAAGCATAACCTATGATGCTCCAAGGGATCTCATGAACCCAATCATCAAGTTAATTTAGCCTCAGGGGATGCATTCATCAAAAAATCAGGAATTAGGGTTTCTTGACCTAATTCACCCTAAGTTGACTTTTGGGACAAAACATGAGCCAAGACCTCAAGACATGATTTGAGGATCTCTAACAATCCATATTGATCCATTTGCAACAATGGATTGATCCAAGAAGCTTGAGCAACAAGTTTCAATTTCATTAGAACCAAAATTAGGGTTTCGCGAGAAAAGTCAACTGTGCCTTTGACTTTTGACCAGGACATGCTCCCAAACCCTAAGACATGATTTAATACACCCTATAACACCTATGAAATCAATCCATCAAGTTTTATTTAGGTCAAGGACTTGATTTCATAGAGGATCGCACAGTTTGGAATTCATTTGACAAAAAGTCAACTGTGCACAAAAGTCAACTTTGACTTTTTGAGATTTCTCACAATTATGGTTTTTTAACCCTAAAATGATGTTAATGTGTGATTGGAATCATCATTCATCAAGAAAAATCAAGAAAAGTGGGATAACTTGTAAAAGGGGTAACCATAAAAAACTTAGAAATTTTCTAAGTTATGAATCAAAGTGGCTAGGGTACCAACTTTGGAGGATCATAACTCCTAAACCACAAGGCCATTTTTTCCCATCCAAAGCTGGATTTGAAGCCCTCATGGCCCTCTACAAAAGCTTCAACTACACCTCATTCCAATTCATTATGGATTTTGAGTTATGGAATGATCAAAGTGGTTGAAAACATGAAATGCCACTTTTTCCAACACTTAGTGAAATATTCACTAAGTCAGAATCTGCCTTCACTTTTTTCCAAATGCAGGGGCATTTTTCACTTGGATCTAAAAAGTATCAAAACCAATTATGATCAAACAGTTATTGTATCATATGAGGGCTTTCCAAAATGGCAAAGAACTCCATCAAATTCCACTTGAGCTATGAGATATGACAAGGGCAACATGCCTTGCTGAAAACTGTCAAGGCAAGGTAGATTTTGGAGTTTTGCTCGATTTGCCAAATTTGTGCAATTCCAAGCAACTCTATCCATCTGAACACCTCAAGGGGGGACCAAGGAGGAACAACCTCTGATCCCAAGCCTCCCAAGTCTTTGGAACCAAAAATAGCATGCCAAACCTAGAATTGCCTAAAAGAGGGACAAAACTCCAATTTTGGATTGGAGCATTCAATGCATACACCAAGGTGGCATGGACTAAGCCATTGCCAACTGAATTCAGTCAAGACTTATCCAAGACCCAGGGAACCAGCAGCCTGTGCCCTAACCTCTAGTTAATGGCTAGAGGAGACTTGGATTCTCATTGCTCAACATTGGCCAAACCTATGCAGCAGTTTCCATTCACTATTCCTTGTAAAACAAACTTGGTCTACTATAAATAGAGCTCACTTGTGATCAGTTTGCGTACACCAAAGCCATCAAATAGATGTTTTCCTCAAAATCACCTTCTCACTTCCAATTTTGCCTTCTAAGGCAAGTCACCATCGGGTTTTGAGTTTGAGAGAAATTCCAATCAAACCAATCACACACACACCTCATAAACATCATATAGAAGTGATACAAACACTCACATAACATCTGGAATACCAAAATCACAAAATCACTAGCCAATTGCTCAAGCCTTTGACAGATTTGCAGTTGGGGTACTATCTCAAGTTCCAGATCATTTCAATCCATTCCAAGCATCCAGACACACTCCATGGCACCTAGGGAAGCTATCCAGATCATTGGAACCTAGTTGTAACACCCCTAACCCAAAACACGATCACCAGCTGCAAGAGGTGAGCATGAGCTCTTCTAACTCTATGATCCATGCAATTTTTGCTGCACAATAATTTGGCCATATGTTCATAATCATGCATAGAGTGTTTACCCTCAATCAATTGCTTTGTATGAACCGTGTATGGAATTTCTGAACCTTCAGGCAGAATTTAGGGCTCTTGAGGTTTCTCTTTGATTTCTTATTCCATGCTTAAAATAAATGAAATTAAAGACCATAGACATGATCGTGAGGTTGAAACGAGTAGATTGATATGTAGATTGCATGATATAATCAAGTATTCAGTGAGATTGGATAGAAAACGCAAATCTGCCAAAACAGAGGGTGGCGCGTGTTCTTGCCCTTGTTCTTGGCGCCCTTTTTGAAAATTCAAATATTTGAATTTTGTGATTTTATTTAATTGATTCAAAAATTAATTTCTCTCTGAGTTTTAATGATTTTGAGTTAATTCTTTTTTTAATAATTCACAAAAATGTTAAAATATTTTATTTTACCAAAAAATCCCAAAAATATTATTTATTTCATATAATTGGTATTTTTGCAAATAATTAATATTTTAATTGTTTTTTGACATTTAAAATATTATTTCCTTCATGATTTTGCAAATTTTAATGATTTCTAATCATTTTGTAGGTCAAAACTTGATTTTTGAAACATTAATCGAAGATCACAATTTGTTTTCCACATGTTTAACAATTTTGATCATTTTAATTGAATTTTTATTCAATTAAAATACATTTTGCAAACAAATTAGGGTTTTCGATTAATTCAACCCTCATCAAACTTTTTCGAACCTTTTGGGCCTCTAATAGAGTGTAAGACCCAATCCTTTGTAAATACAAACCTACTTCGGGCCTCAAATGTTGTATAAGTCCCGTTGTATTTCAAAAGTTCGGCGCGATCATCGCCCGTTTAAAACAAACCATCTGGGCCTCTCCTCGAGCTATAAGACCCATTCAAAATCATTTTGGGCCTCTAATATAGTGTAAGACCCAATCCCCTTTTAACCAAAATAATTTTGGGCCTCAGACATTGTATAAGTCCCCCTGCGTTAAAAGAAAAATCTCGGCGTGGTCACCAATTCAAAAACAAATCATCTGGGCTTCTCCTTGAGCTGTAAGCCCCACCACTTGTATAAAAATACACCTTTGGGCCTCTTGAGAGAGTGTAAGACCCATCTCCTTTGTACAGAAAACCTTTCTTAGGCCTCAGTCACTTGTATAAGTCCCTGTACAAAATGACAGTGCGATCACTGATAAAACCCTGGGCCTCTCCTTGAGCTGTAAGCCCCAACAATCTTTTCAAAGCACTTTCTCCTTTGATTTTGAATATAATATTGTTATCAAAGCTTTATTTGTTGAAAAAACTAACCAAACAATATGGAAGCTCTACAACCGAGTAAGTGTTTACCCGCTTTCATTTACCGCTTTCATATGTATATAACTGTACTGTGGGACTGTTTCACTGTAAGTCTTCTTTCATAAACTCATATCGACTGTGTAATACTAGTGTAGATATTTAGAGTTTCCCCGACAACTACGTCTAGAACTAGGCAAAACCTCGTCTCCTTACACCCGACGTTCTCCCAGATATTTCAAACATAACCTAAACCATGAGAATTTTCTTTTACAACAATTTTAGATAACTAGATCTAAGAAATCTCCCCCCTTGAACAGTTCATATACAGAAGGCCAATGTTCCAAGTTAAACCCCTTATGGAACTGTTCATCAGCCTCCTCTTGGGCTTAGTGCAAGGACCCACAGGCTTCCTAAAAGCATCCCTGCCTCCTCTTGTGCATTGTACAAGGACCCGTCGGCTTCTTAGAAGTTTTCACAGCCTCCTCTTAGGCTTCGTATAATGATTCTTCCTCCGGGAAGATAGCCTCCTCTTGGGCTTCGTACAAATTGTCCCTTGGCTTCTTAAAAGTTTTTCTCGCCTCCTCTTGGGCTTCGTACAAATTGTCCCAACGACCTCTTAAAGGTATAGGAACAGAAATTAGTCATCTTAATAGAACAGTCTTTCAAATAGTCTAGATCTTTCTACCGCGAACATACTGTTTCTTGATCTCTCTTAAGCATAGTACAAAAGATAAAACTCTATACTTGGACAGTCTAATCTCCTTGAGTCTCGAAGACATTCTCAAGTTCCTTTCAAAAATAGGGAAAAACACCCGTAGACTTGGGCAGTCTCAATACCCTTCGGATTCCCCGTTTCCTTAAAGAACAGGAAATAATCCCGATCCTCAGATCAAATCCATGAGTACAACAGTACCCATATAAGAACTGATTTTCTCTTTTAACCAAACATACTGGACCTGTCACTCAACTGAAACAGTAACCCTAGCCTCCTCTTGGGCTTTGTACAATGATTCTCCCCAGCAGAGTTAACCTTTCAGACTCTTTTATTGAGTAAAACATTTTTTAGCCTCTATCTCGGGCTTCGTACGAGATACAAAAACACTCTCTTGTTTAGTATAAAAGACTTTCTTGTTGAGTCAAACATTTTCAGCCTCTATCTCGGGCTTCGTACGAGATACAAAATCACTCTCTTGTTGAGTATAAAAAGACTCTCTTGTTGAGTCGGTCACCTTTAGCCTCCATCTCGGGCTTCGTACGAGATACAAATCACTCTCTTAGTGAGTATAAAAGACTCTCTTGTTGAGTCAAACCCTTTTAACCTCCGTCTTGGGCTTCATACAAGACACATATAGAACACTCTCTTGTTGAGTATAAAAGACTCTCTTGTTGAGTCAATCACTTTTAGCCACTGTCTTGGGCTTCGTACAAGACACATATAAAAACACTCTCTTATTGAGTCAACCCTTTTAGCCTCTATCTCGGGCTTCATACGAGACACAAAAGCATCCTCTCGTCAGGTCAATAGCCTCCTCTTAGGCTTTGTATAAAGAAATCCCTGTTTGATTCAATCAACCTTTTAGCATCAAATCATGCTTTGGTCACAGTATACAAATATAAAACAACTCCTTTTCCCCCCATCTAATTGTTGTAAGCGGCAAGCCTCTGGATTATTTACATCCATGCCACTGTCCCTCTTTTAGCATGAAAAATTCCTAAGGAAAGATGGCATTGCTCTAAACTGAATTAAAGTCTTCTCCTTCAGGTTGAAAATGCTCTATAAAGGAAATTATGGCATTGCTGGATTCGCATATCCCAGTTAAAGTAATTCTCCTTTATAACCAGTCACGCAACAATTAGGACACACAGACCCCCTTTAGAGATGACAAATTCTCTCTAAAGCCAAACACCCTTTTAGCTTCACATCTTGGGCTTCGAACAAGATACAAATAGACCCTTCAGCTTCACATCTTGGGCTTTGAACAATATATTAACCACCTTTAGCTTCATGTCTTGGGCTTTGAACAAGACACCAAAACACCATTTCCTCCCATAGAATAGGAGGAACTACGATCGCTCTGATTTCCCTATTCCGGGAATACGTAGGCATAAGATTGAAAAAGAATCTTAGCGAGCACACTAATCAAAAAAACCCAAAGTCCCCTACCTCTAGCCAATCTAGCACAGTATCCCAACAAATTCCCCATGAACAGTCCCGGTATTTCGTTCTGAACAAAATAAGCAGAGAGAGACCCACGAACTAAAGCCGCATCTGTAAACCAACAGTTTTGACTGTTTAACCTCAATTTGCAAGCAGGGTTAATTGGAGACATATATTTCCCTTCCTTCATCAGCTTCAATAGGATAAAAAACGAATCAAACTGTAGTACCAAAGCGATAGTGATTCGAAACCACAAAAACCGCGCTACAGAAAAATGGGGCCCACTGTGGGGCCAAATAAAGGAATCTCGTCTCTCTTATCTCTCTGGTTGAAACCTTCTCTTTGGACGAGTCCTTGGGTTCACAAGGTATCACCGAATGACGGTTCCATCGGGGAATGTCATTTTTGCTAGGATCGGCCCTCACTAGGATCTTAGGTCAAAAACCTTTAAGTTGGGAAGGTACCATAGAATGGCGACTCCGCCGGGGAGCCATTTTCTGTTAAGATCATAGGATTCGTAGCTCTTAAAAAGTCTAGGACATTAGGACAAATATATATACTGCTTTTCCTAATTGATATCTGTGTTTATTTTTCTGCTAATGGGAATGCGTGCGATGCCGCATGTGGAAAGATTGAGTATACACCTAGGAAAACCTCTTTCAGTAGTGCGGAAGCTATCGGAAATAGTTGTCACGCGATACTACCCTCTTCTGAGATTCTTCGAAATACATCACCTAACACGGTTCCCGTCCCGCTGATGTTATCTCGACAAGAATTAATGATTTTGAGAGACGGGTACAAAAATTACTAGTATAAACCTTTGGGGATGGGTAGAGCCTTGACTTCATGACACCGACCCTTTGACCCCATGTTTTTTCTATGTTTTTGTGTGCTGCATTCATGCATTCATTAAAAAAACATTAAGCAAAGCAAATTTTTCTCTCATAGTCTCTCTTTTTCAAATTAAACTAAAACAATGATTGCAAATGTCAGAGAGAAAAGGATTGCACAGATTTCGGTAGAAGAAAAACTCACAAGTATACCTTCAAGGTTCCAAAACTAGAGGATTTGAGAGGATTAGCAAGGATGATCACTAACCCTGACGCTTTCAGAGCCAAGTACGGAGGTCTGCTACCTCTGTTAAGGGTCTATGTAATTGAAGGAATCCTGGAGGCACTCATTCAGTTTTACGATCCGGTCTATCACTGTTTCACATTCCTAGATTACCAGCTCGCACCAACGCTGGAGGAGTATTCTCATCTGATTGACCTACCCATTACTGATCAACCTCCCTTTTTTGGACTGGAAGAAATTCCAAAGGATCAGACCATTGCAAGAGCAATCTATTTGGATGAGTCAGAAGTCAAGACTCACATGACCACCAAGGGAGGAATCCCAGGTTTACCAGCCAAGTTTTTGGTAAAGAAAGCTCTATACTTTGCTAGTATAGGGAACGTGACTGCTTTTGAAAGCATTTTTGTGTTGCTCACCTACGGGTTATTTCTGTTTCCTAACATTGATAACTTCGTCGATATCAACGCCATTAAGGTTTTTCTTATTGGAAACGCCGTACCAACCTTACTCGCAGATACGTATCATTATGTACACTTAAGGAATTTATACAGTGGAGGAATGATCACGTGCTGTGTACCCCTGTTATATAAATGGTTTATCTCCCATTTGCCTAAGTCTTCTGCTTTTTGGGACCATAAGAGTGCCTTACATTGGTCATAGAAAATCATGTCTCTTACCAACTCAGACATAGATTGGTACAATAGGATTTATGACGGGATCAAGATCATTGACCGTTGCGGAAACTTCCCCAACATACCCCTCATAGGAACTAAGGGAGGAATCAATTACCATCCAGTTTTAGTTCGTCGTCAATTTGGATACTCGATGAGGCATGTCCCCCGTAATGCTCATTTGGAAGGTCTTTTCTTCAAGGAAGGAGAAAATGACAGGGCACTAAAGATAGAAAATGACAGGTCTGTTCATAAGAAAGGAATGGAGTCTCTAGGAAAACCAGACTGTGTCTCAGTGGAGCCTTATCTCCACTAGGTACAAACTAGAGCTCTCAAGCTAAGGATGCCTTATCCTCGTCATAGAATTATTCCGCCAAGGGAATCTGTCATGTACTTCATGACTGAAACGGAAAAACTTCAGGTTACTCTCAACAAAGTTCAACAGGAGAGGAGGTCTTGGAAGAACAAGTACCATATTCTCAATGTAGAGTGTACCAAAATACAACAACTGCTGAAAGATAAGGATGCTCTAATTGAGATTTTGGAGCAAGATGCTATAGAAAATCAGGATGACCAAAGGAATTTTCTCGCTCCTTTCACTTGGCAAAGGAATAACAACCCGACAACGGCCCAAGAGCCCCGGTCCAAGAAAAGGAAAGTACCAGAATCAGCACCCGAGTTCTCCTCAGAGAGGACTCGGGACCCATTAGCTTAGGTTTCTGTTTCCGCACCTTGTAATTTACTATATTTCCATTTCCGCAATCCTCTGAATTCAATAAAACGGGGGTGTCCCCACTGTTTGATATTTCCAATCTAATTGTCGAAGTTTATTTTGATTAAACAAAAAAAACAATTAATATAATCATTGCAGTCATCATTCTCACGTCACGTATTCTTCTTACCTACGAATCTCACGTTTGTGTCTCGGTTCTAGAGTCAAACTGTCTCATTCGTACAATACTCGGGCCAATCGTCAGAAAAAGATGGATGATCTCGAGGAAGAGAACAGAGAATTGAAAGAAGAGATCGACGCTCTGAGAGAGGATATGAGAAAGCTTCGTAACGACATGCAAGCCATGGCAGATGCTCAGCTACAAAGAACTGTGATCTCAGAGATCACCTCAACGCCCATAGTGGAGAAGTATGATCCTAGGTATCAAATGCTGAAAGATCGTCCCTGGGGCATGCCTGTTAACTATATCCCAGAAGGATATGTTCCGCCGATCACTGAAGATCAGGGAATCATAGCAGAAGCCGCTGGGCCTGAAGGTTACAAACTTCGGGAAAGAGAGGATGCCAGAGGCATAATGAGGACTCCTGAAGGTTACAAACTTTGGGAAACGCCAAGATTCACTACCGTAGTAACGGTACCACCCCCTGTGGTGCACACTGTCCCGGAAGGACAGATTCCACAGATACCTTCTGGTGGAAAGGAAAGTATGTTTGATAGAATGGATGAATTCCAAGAGTAGTTCCTAGAAATGTAGAAGGAACTGCAGGCTATTCGCGGTCAGGATTTATTTGGAAAGGACGCCGCGGACCTTTGTTTGGTCCCCAATGTGAAAGTCCCGCACAAGTTCCAAGTACCCGATTTTGAAAAGTACAAGGGTAACTCTTGCCCTCAAAGCCATTTGGTGATGTACGCTCGGCGAATGTCAGCTCAGACAGAGAACCAGGATCTACTGATTCACTACTTTCAGGATAGTTTAACCGGTGCCGCATTAAAATGGTACATGGGTTTAAACCGCACTACGATTAGCACTTTCAGAGATCTCGGCACTGCCTTCGTCCAACAATATAAATACAATTTGGACATGGCACCAGACAGAGATTAACTCAGATCAATGTCGCAAAAAGACAAAGAAACCTTTAAGGAGTACGCTCAGAGATGGCGTGAAATTGCTGCTCATATTTGTCCACCTCTTGAGGAAAAATAGATGACAAAGATTTTCTTAAAGACCTTGAGCTCATTTTACTACGACAGAATGGTTGCCAGTGCGCCCAGCGACTTCACCGAAATGGTCGGCATGGGAGTGCGTCTCAAGGAAGCCGTTCAAGAAGGACGTCTAGTCAAAGACACTGGGTCGACAAGCGGTACTAAAAAATACGGTAGTGCTCTCCCTAAGAAAAAGGAGCAAGATATTGGGAATATATCTCTCAGAAAGCAAAGGCGACGGTACCAACCAATAGCAGCTGTAACTCTTGCTATCAACCCTGCACCTGTTTCTACGTATCAACCTCAGGTTGCTCAAAGCCAACCGCATTCGCAGCAATTTCAGCAAAGGACACAACATCCTCTTCAGCAGGCTCGTACTTAATACAACAACAACCCTACAATGCGGCCACCAGGATTTGATCATATACCCGTATCGTACGCAGAACTATTTCCGTTACTACTGGCCAAGGGGCATGTCCAGACTAAGTCTCCTCTTACAGTACCGGAAAATCCGCCTTTTTGGTTTAAGGTGGATCAGACTTGCCCTTACCATCAAGGAGGACCAGGGCATAACATAGAAAACTGTCTCAGTTTTAAATCCAACGTACAAAAGCTTGTTAGGAGAGGGGTCTTATCTTTCAAAGATACGAATCTGAATGTTCTCACAAACCCGCTGCCTCAACACGAGAAGGCTACAGTCAATTTGATAGAGGGAGAGTCTAACAACACCTATCAAATTCGTGATGTACTCTTACTGAGGGCCAACTTGGTCAAGATGCATTGTAGACAGAGTGGATATGGCCATGTGCCACCTCATAACTATCACCAGTGTGATATCTGCTCTAAAAGCAATCAGGGATGTTCTGTGGTGCAATCAGCTCTACAGGAACAGATGGATCTCGGATGGATCCAAGAGCACCGAGTTCGTGGAGTTAACATGGTTTATACGAATTCCAACATCATTCAAAACCATGATATCCATGTGATGAATGTCAACTTGGTGGCAATGCACTCAAGGCAAAGCCAATATCATAATCTGCCGCGTCACGATTATAATTCCTGCCTGACTTGCTCGGTAAACAAACAGGGATCCTCTTTCATACAGGAGGCCCTCCAGCGTCAGATGGATCTTGGATGGATTCAAGACTACCATGATAGGAATCATTATCAAATTAACATGATTCAAATCTTCGATATTCGCTTGATGAATACCAGCCTGGTGGAGTTACATGCTAAACAGGTCCAGCTCGGGTTCCTGGTATTACATGATTATCAGGGCTGTAAAGCGGGTTGCGAAGACGATCAGGGTTGTGCCCTTGTCCAGGAAACACTTCAGCACTTGTTGAACCACTGGTGGCTTCCAATCTATATGGATGAAGACACCCAGCAAATTAGTATCACTAATGGGAATCCTACTAGATATCAAAGTCAGGATGTTTGGTCGATGGAAACAGATCTAGTAAGGTTACACTGTATTCAAAGCGGACGTGGCCAGGTGCCACTACACAACTATGAGCGGTGTGGAGTTTGCTCAGTGGATAATCAAGGATGCTACCTCGTGCGAGCAACCCTTCAAAGTCAGTTGGACCGTAAAGAGATTCAACCATGGTCAAGTTCTGGATCAGTCAACTACTTCGTTGATCAAATTGAGGACGTTGTCGTAATCTCTGATCATTAGAGGGCTAGGGATGTTTGTACCATTATCCCTCTGCTTGACGAATCGAGAGTTCCCAACCGGGAACGAATCGAAATTACTTACGATGGTCAGAAAAATCAGAAGGCTTGCCTAGTCATCTATCTACCGGGACCGCTACCGTATGAATCAACTAAGGTTATCCCTTACGAATACGGTGCAACAAAAATTAAGAATGGAAAGGAAATTCCGTTACCCTCCGTCGTGAATATTGCAGACATCAGTCGAGTAACACGGAGTGGTAGAATCTTCAACAGAGGAGTTGGAGAACCCAGCAAAGAAGAGGAACCTCAGGCAGAAGTTCCCGATCCACCAGTCGGTCAATCCAGTAATCCCGACCTTTCAAAAAACAATGATGAGATGCCGAAGCTCATCCAAAGGAGTGAATACAACATTGTTGATTAGCTGTTACAAACTCCTTCAAAGATCTCGGTATTATCACTGTTACTTAGTTCAGAAGCGCACAGGGAGGCTCTGCAGAAAGTTTTGGAGCAAGCCTTTGTAGAACAGGATGTAACAATCAGACAGTTCGATAACATTGTCTCTAACATCACTTCCTGCAATAACTCGGGATTTAGTGATGAGGAATTACCTGAAGAAGGTTGACGTCATAACATGGTGCTCAACATTATAGTCAACTGCCAGGACGACGCTTTAGCCAACGTACTGGTAGACACAGGGTCAGCCCTGAATGTTATGCCGAAGTCCACTTTGATGCAATTATCATTCAAAGGACCTCCGATGAAAACCAGCGAGGTCGTCGTCAAAGCATTTGACGGATCCAGAAAAACGGTTATCAGCGAAGTCGACCTTCCCATAACTATTGGTCCTCACACTTTCCAGGTCATGGACATCTGGGCAACATACAGTTGTTTATTAGGAAGACCTTGGATACATCAGGCTGGGGCGGCCAATCGACCCTCCACCAAAAGCTAAAGTTCATCCAGAACGGCCAACTCGTCACAGTCTGTGGAGAACAAGCCTTGCTAGTGAGCAACTTGTCATTATCTACTTGTGTAGAACCCGAGGAGGTTGTTGGGACTCAGTTCCAGGAACTTTTGGTGAGCGATGAGAATCAGTCAAAGAAAGGAACCTCGATTTCCTCATACAGAGATGCTCTCGAAGTGATCAAAAGTAACATTACCAAGGGATGAGGACACCTCGTCATTCCTACTGACAACAAAACAAAGAAGGGTCTTGGATTTTCCTTGACCTGTACCCAGACAGTTGCTAACGATGAAAGTCTTCATCCCATTCAGAATTTCTTCCACAGTGGAGGCTTCCTTCAACCAGTGACTCAAGAAGTGCATACTATCAACGAGGGAGATTCCTCCGATACAAATGACGAATGGAAGTCCTATCTCAATGAGGACGGTTATACGTCTTAGGGCAAAATGCAGACTCCCTTTTGCCATCCCGCACAGAGTCCAAGATTTATACCAAGGTCAGATGTCAAAATGATATACGGAGATTGTGATCCTGAAGGATGTCGTGCTCCGCCAAATTCATTAGAGGAAGACACTCCGATGAAATACAACTTTGACCACGACTATTATGGCCCAATGGATGGCTTGCCTATCTGGCAGCCGTATCCTGGAGACCTGGGGCAAGAAAATCAGCCGAACAATGAAAATCAGCTGAGCATCATTGAACAGAATACTTGTGTCCCCACCATGTCATGGGATCAACACTCAGGTCATTCCGAACTTATCCAGTACGATGATGAATTGGCAAAGCTTGCTAGACTAGAATTCATCAACTACATATTTCCCGAGGTCAACGTCATCGAAAGGGATGACTCCTCCAGTTCCACAGAAGTGTGGGACACCTTAGGACAACCAAGTAGAAAATTTGACTTCATGGTCAAGTACACCGCTCCTGAAAGCTCTCGCATCAGGCTCGAAGACATCCAACCAACTGGATGAGGAGATACAGCTGAGAGTACAAATACTCTGCAAAATACAACTGAGGAATCCTCCTACGACAACTCAGCTTGGGAGACAGATTCCAATGATCCTGCTCCACCAGAAATTAGCGTTATTTCTGAAGATAAATCAAGGAAGGTACCAGACTTTGTGATTCACCGAGGAGTTCGCCGCCAATGGGTTGCTGTCGATGTTCCGAAGATTGTTCATAAGTCTAAGTAATTGCCATCTTTACTTTAACCTTTCACCTTGCCCAGGTGAAACAGATATTTTGATAGGGCTCACTTTATGTAAATATCCCTCTTCGCTTCGCCCAAGGCGACAGAGTTTTGTTTTATAGGGCTGTAGTTTCAAGAATCGACTTGTTCATTAATAAAATAACGTCGTTCTGTAATTTCCGCATTTATTGCTGTTTTCTCTTTTCGTTTTTCAGAAAACGGTAATCCTAAAAAACAACTCAATAATAAAAACAAGCAGTAAAAGAATTACACTGCACACACTTTTGCATTTTCCTCTATCTCTTCTAAACACAAATTGTTAGTTCTTTAATTTTTAGGGTTGGCATTAATTTTGTAAAACAAATAATAGCAGCAATATGTTAGATAGGATATTTTATCTTGCTAAAGAGGAACAGGTTGAGCAAGAAGTCCTATTGTGTAATGGAACATGTTGAGTTGAAGTGGTTTCAACATCTGGAACAACATGTCGTATTCAGATGTCCCATGAAGGTCCATTCGACATCGCGCCAGAATTGAAGTGAATTAAAGATTCTGTTATGTCTTAACGGATGCAGAATATTCAGGGAATAATATGCAAATGCTGTGTGGCGCTGAATTAAAAGGTCTGAAGATTCAAATTGAGAAGAATATTGGAAAATATACACTTTCTAAATATGGAGATATTTTAGGAAGTTAAAGATTGAAGTCCTATTATGTAGCAGAAGTTTCTGCTGATTTGTAGCAGCTTATGTGCTGTGTTTGTGAAGGCCCAAATCCAGCTAGGAATAGGTTATATATAGAAGCAGTGTAACCTAGAGTCGCAACTCAACCAAAGATGTAAAAGTTTGGTTATTAGGGTTGGTTCCTGTACCACTCGACATGTGAGTTGGACAATTTGTTAGTGTGATCCTCGAAGCTGTTAAGTAAGAGGAGTATTGTTCTTGGAGGAAGCTTTTAAGTAACTCTAAGTTGTGTCTTGGAAGTGTGTCTTCCTTGTTGAATTGTTGTATAGGTAAAGAGCCGTTGATGCAGTGGTGGAGTGTTGACTGCTAGACATCATTGCGATGATTGGGAGTGAGAAGAGTTTCTCATAGCGAGAGAGGATCTAGGTAGAAGGGTCATTGGGTAGTGATTAAGTGATAAGATGTAAACGGAGAGTTTAGCTTTGAATTGATACTGCTGATAGTGGACTTCATCCCTGGCTTGGTTGCCCCCAGAGTAGGTGTGTTAAACCAATCTGGGTTAACAATTCTGTGTGTCTTGTTGTTATCTTTTCAGTACCGTGATTATTGTTATATATCTTGCCATGCGTGTTCATGTCAGACCAGATGTCGAATGGCATGTTATAGGACATCTGAATTCTGCACATGTACCAGAATTTTAATTGGTATCAGATCAGGTCATTCTGTTCTGTATCTGGATGAGATCTGGGGGAAGATACTTTTTGGTTCATGGTCAAGGTAGAAGCTCTCTACTGAAAAGTTGTTTGAACTTGGAGAAGTTCATATAGGTGTGAGAATGGTGAGAATGGTCCCTAGAAGTGGAGGATGGACTGTTCGTGACAGGTAGTGGCATGTGCTGAAGGCTTAGAGGTTTGGTGGAAAAGCTGTTGTGGTGTGGTTATGCTAGGGCTGGTATGTGACACCTGAAGTTTTTGAGGAGTTTGTGTTTTGATCCGCTGCGTATCTATCCGAAAACTCCTGAGGTTGTAACTGAGAAGGTTGTTCTTCTCTGAATGATATCCTATGGTGATGAGATGTGTGCAAGACTGCTTCAACTTACTGTGTCAACGATACTTGAAGACTATTGTTCAAGTCCACTCATAAAGGCATTAATAAGTGAAGTTGTAAGGAAGAGATATGAGGTAAGAGAGAAGTAATTTACTTTTGCTTCTAAAAGGGCTAATCTCCAGTCTTTAATCTCTTGATGAGTTCCTTGGAATGATGTCCTATCTTGTGTTAGAACATCACGTCAGAATTGTGAAGAATTCTGTGGTCTAAAGGAATGGCATAACAGATGCTCTGGGTGCTGAACTAATGTGGTTTGATCACATGAGTTTAGAACCTACTCCTGATCTGGAAGAGGAGGCATCTGGGTGGTATGTCTAAGAAGTATCTGGCCCTGGAACTTATCTTAGATGTGTGAGTTGGTCAAGGCGTGATCAACATGAGGTCAGTTTAATTCTGGTCCTTGCTGCAGGAGTGGAGAACTTGAGATTCAAGAAGTATTATCTCTAGCAGACTTCTTGGACATGAAGGTCAAAGATCAAAGAGTCATGTTTTTCTCTGTTATTTGGAAGCATTATCTGAATGATCGTGTGAAGCTAGACTAGTATTGACTGTGTGTGATCCAATCACAGTTTGTGCTGCTGTTAAAGGAGGGAATGATAGGGAATGATTACCTTTGGAGAGTTGGATGAGAGAATATTGCTCTTATGCTCTTGTGATCTTCTGTGATGTGATGGGTTATTCCATTTTTGGAATGCGATGTTTTTCTTAGTGAAGCTGGATTCTGTTCATGATGTCAAGACTGATGTCTTAACATCTGTAGACAAAACATTCTGTTCAGAATGTTATGGTTTTTGTCTCCTGAGATCACAAGCTTCTACCTGACTTATGTATTGTTGTGAGGGTCAAGCAGTAGATGAATGTGTTCAGCAGGTGTGTTGAATAGAGGGTGCGCTCTTGAAGACATGAAGATGAATCTCATGTTCTCCATTCATTTAAGGTGTTTCTCTTGCAAAGGAGTACTGGTGATCTTAGATAGAGAAAAGTTGATCAGATTGGGATCATGTGAGTATTGGTACAAGGGATGATTGTGTTTAACTTGTGAGTTGAACAAAGAGTGAGCTCTTGAAGACATGAAGATGTGTCTTATGTTTTCCATTCTTCAAGGTACGAAGAAGTACATGTTATTCTTGATAGGAGGAGAGTGTTACAATTTTGTGCAGCTGGACGTGTGATGTTAAGGGGGAGATTGATAATTCTGCAGCTTTATTAATCTGCAGCTTTTGGTGTTGGCACTTATTTTGAAGCAAATTAGGAATTTGCATACATGAGGATTAAGTGTGCTGGCATGTGTCTTGTGCAGTTGTGATCTTTATTGCATATGTTTAGTTTAAAGGAAACAAAATTGAAACATAATTTTACTGCACTGCTGAAAGCATACAAGATTAGAGAAAGTAACAAACAAAGAGTCTAAAGATTATCCCAACCCCCTGAATCAAGAAATGTTTTCCAATCTTCGTCCCATTCATCATCAGAAGCTTGAAGTTGCACTGGAGGTTTTTTGACGGCTTTCATCCTTGTCTCTGATGTTTTTCTTGTTCTTGTTGCTCCTGAAGTTGCCCCAGCTGTAGACAGTGTTTTGTTCTTCAACTTCTGTGGATCTGGTTTCTTGACTTCCTGCATGTGTCTCCTTCCTGCATCTTTGTTAGACTGACTCATGGTTCTATCTGTGATATGCTGTTAGAAGCAAGGAGGCTTGGCTTTTATACTGCATAAAGAGTCTTTGTTTGCATCGCCTGACCAGTCAAAGTGGTCTTTGGTTTGGGAACTTGTTTTCTTGGGAAATTTTTTTAACCTTGTCACATTGGATGTCAGAACTTCGGTTTTGGTGCCTTGGTAGGTTAAGAGGTTGTCCAATTGTGGCTAAAAGGATGGAGAGTGAGCTAGGATTTGTCTAGTTGTCTGATGTGATTCTTTTGAGTTTGTTTTCGGTAAAGCTGCTGGTGCTGGTTGTGATCAGGTGGTTGTGATTACTTGAATAAAATACAGAAGGTGTGTTCTTTTGTCTTATGCTGATGTCCTACATATTGTTACAACATCATTGTTTGTTGTGTTTCCTGGATGGAGGTCTGGAACCGTGCTTGTGGAGTTGGAAGAAGCAGCATTATCGTCTGAAGTGGCAGTTCTGACATAATGTGGATTAGAATGGGCAGATTCTGATCTTGATGGTTGTTGTCAGTGGTGTGATCTGATCAGAATGGCTGAAGATAAGGAGGTTCCTTCTAATACAAGTAAAAGGTGGTGGCAGTCCTTATCTTGTGTTGCAAGTAATCTAAAGACATTTGTTATGGAATATGTGAGAAATTCCAAATCAAGTGAGCTTTTATATTGGACTTGGCAGACCATGTATCTGAAATAAACATGGTGAGATCTTGCTCAACAAATACAAGAAGTGGCAGTTCTTAAGTGTTGAGAATGTGGCAATATCGTTGTGCTATCATAAGGAGCATTGGTTGTTCATGGTCTATTACTGCAAGTGTGCAGAATTTTATGTAGCTTGTGTGTTGTTCAAGTTTGTGCAGAGTGATGTCAAACAACATGATGGGACATGTACTACTAAGTGTGGTTGAGTGTTCCTAAGGCCGGTGTGATATCCTAGCTGTGTGAAGCTAGTGCTTATGCAGGAGGAGTCTGAAAAACAGAATTGTTGTATCTGGGAGAATTTATTTTTCTCTGCTGTTCTGAAGGAATCTAGAAGGGATTGTGAGTTGTGTTGATCGATAGAAGTCGTCTTAGAATCCAACAGAAAAGAAAATGTGCTTGTGTTTTGGAATGTATAATTTGCTGTGGAGTCTTGGGTTGATAATGTTGTGACCAAGCAGACATTGTTTGGTAAGATGTCAGAACATGGTACAGGACATGTTTCTCTTGAGCCAAACAAGGAATTATTCTGGTCGGTAGTGTAAGGATAAGGTGAAACACGTGTCTTTGCCTATGCATGGAGCGTTATTGGCTCAATTTATGGTAAGAATCAGTTGAGAAACAATAAAGGCGGTCAAGACTGTTTTGGAAGGTAGACATTGAATTTGGATGGAGTTTTTGGTACCTAAAATAGCGTTTCTTTGACCAAGAACCTTGACATATTCAAAGCTCGTTAATTCCAAAGTAACTGGTCAGCCATTTATAGGGGTTGTTCTTTTCTCCTTCAGCCAGTGAGTGTTCTTGTTTCATAAGTCTTATGGTGTTTGTTCGTTTTTGGGTGAGCACCACTTGGGTCTGGTTCTGTGAGGGCTTTCTTTGCCAATTTTTGGCTAAAAAGGGGGAGAAAGGGTTTGCGAAATGGTTTGCGCAGATGCTATGTCTGGAGTCTGCAGTTCCAAATGTGTGCAGAGATGTCGAAGAGGGTATCCTTTCCTTGAGTTGATGTTGAGTCTTTGTGACTTGTGTCCTGAGTTATGAACACAGTTGTGACTTGTGTTATGAGTTACCTGGGTTGGTAGATTGGTACTTCTTAAGTTTCATCTTATGCCACAGGTTGACTAGGGGCGTCTGATCAATTCAGG
Source organism: Lathyrus tuberosus (assembly GCA_022829125.1). NCBI lineage: Eukaryota > Viridiplantae > Streptophyta > Magnoliopsida > Fabales > Fabaceae > Lathyrus > Lathyrus tuberosus. The sequence goes on along the minus strand of JALAZF010000744.1, from coordinate 1,802,745 downwards.
TGTGCAGAAATCTCTTATGCCACCATTGGTCCTTTATGTCAAGACAACCGTTTCTTTTCTGGAGGAGTCTTCTACAATTGTTCTGGGTCTGTCCTGGAAGGAAAATGAAATGTGTTGTATTGAGGGGGAGTGTCTGATATCTTCATCCTCATGTGCACCAAATGACTTCAGGACTTTCTACATCTTAGGTCCTAATGTGTTGCCTGAAGTTGTTGTGCTGTGGTGCTCAGAGGTGTTGTTATGGAACTCATAGAATATGCTGAAAAGAGTTGTCAAACATGATGTCCTAACATCATTCAAGATTTCCTAAGAAGATGATTCTCCATGGTTGTTGTACACAGTAGCTACTGATGGTTACTGTTAGGTTCAGTAGTTGCTGATGACTACTGACAGTAGTGTAGGGTTGTAATTGCTGCTGTAATCTGAGTTGTAATGTTTATATATTTGTTTTAGCCAAAATTTGCCAAAGGGGGAGAATGTTAGTTCTTTAATTTTTAGGGTTGGCATTAATTTTGTAAAACAAATAATAGCAGCAATATGTTAGATAGGATATTTTATCTTGCTAAAGAAGAACAGGTTGAGCAAGAAGTCCTATTGTGCAATGGAACATGTTGAGTTGAAGTGGTTTCAACATCTAGAACAACATGTCGTATTCAGATGTCCCAGGAAGGTCCATTCGACATCGCACCAGAACTGAAGTGAATTAAAGATTCTGTTATGTCTTAACAGATGCAGAATATTTAGGGAATAATATACAAATGTTGTGTGGCACTGAATTAAAAGGTCTGAAGATTCAAATTGAGAAGAATATTGGAAAATATACACTTTCTAAATATGGAGATATTTTAGGAAGTTAAAGATTGAAGTCCTATTATGTAGCAGAAGTTTCTGCTGATTTGTAGCAGCTTATGTGCTGTGTTTGTGAAGGCTCAAATCCAGCTGGGAATAGGTTATATATAGATGCAGTGTAACCTAGAGTCGCAACTCAACCAAAGATGTAAAAGTTTGGTTATTAGGGTTGGTTCCTGTACCACTCGACATGTGAGTTGGACAGTTTGTTAGTGTGATCCTCGAAGCTGTTAAGTAAAAGGAGTATTATTCTTGGAGGAAGCTTTTAAGTAACTCTAAGTTGTGTCTTGGAAGTGTGTCTTCCTTGTTGAATTGTTGTATAGGTAAAGAGCCGTTGATGCAGTGGCGGAGTGTTGACTGCTAGACATCATTGCGATGATTAGGAGTGAGAAGAGTTTCTCATAGCTAGAGAGGATCTAGGTAGAAGGGTCATTGGGTAGTGATTAAGTGATAAGCTGTAAACGGAGAGTTTAGCTTTGAATTGATACTGCTGATAGTGGACTTCATCCCTGGCTTGGTTGCCCCCAGAGTAGGTGTGTTAAACCGAACTGGGTTAACAATTCTGTGTGTCTTGTTGTTATCTTTTCAGTACCGTGATTATTGTTATATATATCTTGCCATGTGTGTTCATGTCAGACCAGATGTCGAATGGCATGTTATAGGACATCTGAATTCTGCACATGTACCAGAATTTCACAAATCATCACGTCATGCAGATTGCTTATTTTAAACCCTGTTGAAACATACGATCCAATTCCTTCTCCCAACTTTGAGTTCCCGATATTTGAGGCTGAAGAAGAAAACAACGACGAAATTCCAGAGGAGATCTCCCGTCTACTCAGACAGGAGGAAATGTCCATTGAGCCTCACAAAGAGTTGCTGGAAACAATCAACTTGGGCTCAGAAGAAGAGAGAAAAGAAGTCAAGATTGGGGCACTGCTCAGTCCAACTGTCAAAGAAAGTTTGACGAGACTTCTCAAAGAGTTTCCCGATGTATTTGCTTGGTCCTATCAGGATATGCCAGGGTTGGATACCAGCATCGTGGAACACCATCTTCCGTTGAAATCAGAATGTCCGCCGATAAAATAAAGGTTGAGACGGACTCATCCAGACATGGCTGTCAAAATCAAAGAGGAGGTACAAAAACAGATTGACTCGGGTTTCCTCGCTACGTCAGAATATCCTCAATGGTTAGCCAACATAGTACCAATTCCAAAAAAGGACGAAAAAGTCAGAATGTGTGTCGACTATAGAGATCTAAACAAAGCTAGTCCAAAGGACGAATTTCCCTTGCCACACATAGACATGATGGTAGACAGTACGACAAAGTTCAAAGTCTTCTCCTTCATGGATGGATTCTCGGGCTATAATCAAATCAAAATGGCGCCGAAAGACATGGAGAATACCTCTTTCATTACCCCATGGGGGACTTTTTGTTACAAGGTAATTCCGTTCGATTTGAAAAACACCGGGGCAACCTATCAAAGGGCCATGACTACTCTGTTTCATGACATGATACATAAAGAAATCGAAGTATATGTCGATGATATGATTGCAAAATCTAAAACAGAGGGGGAGCATGTGACCCATCTGTCAAAACTATTCGAGCGTTTGCAAAAGTACAAACTCCGCTTGAATCCCAATAAGTGCACGTTCGGTGTCCGTTCGGGGAAACTCTTAGGATTCATCGTCAGCTAGAAAGGAATTGAGGTTGATCCTGACAAGGTCAAGGCCATTCAAGAAATGCCTTCTCCAAAGACTGAAAAACAAGTTAGGGGATTCCTGGGACGTTTGAACTACATCTCCAGATTCATATTCCTCATGACCGCGACATGTGCACCGATTTTCAAATTACTCAAAAAGAATCAGGACTACGTTTGGACAGAAGACTGCCAA